>PVIA01001104.1:0-285270 GCA_004024845.1 Tonatia bakeri
GCAGCCAAAGAACTCACATGAAAGACCGATGGACATGAACAATGGCGAGGGATTGCCTGAGGGAGTGGGGGGAGCTGGGTGGAGGGTGGCAGAGGTGATAAAATTGGGACAACTGTAATAGCATAATCAATAAAATATAATTTTAAAAAGTTTTAAAATGATGTACCCTTCAATAAAGCTGGCTTTCAAAAACTAAAAAAAAAAAAAAAAAAAAAAAAGAAGAGGCTTTAATAAGTCATTTAATCTTCTATCCAACATGAGGTCCTGCTTAGCACTCATGATTCCTGATTCTCCATTTTTGCTTGATTGCTTCCTTTAACAGAATGCTCATTACCTTTAGTGTGGCTCATTTCATTTTTCAAACGGATCTAAGGAAAGTCATTCGTAGTACTGATTTGAATTTGTCTCTCACTTATGGTACTTCCCCATTTGCCCTAGTTCTGCTACCCAGAGCTGCACAAAACAAGTCTGGCCATTCTTCCTTGAGAAATCTTTCTGAGTGTTTGACATAGCTCTCTCTTTTTCTTCAAATCTTCTCTTTAAATTAAATATCCTCATTTTTCTTTATAGTTATCTGTATCCTTCATCTTTAATCCTTCTGTTCACTGATTTGAGGTACCATACCTTTAAGTTTTCCAAAGATGTGATATCCAGAAGGGAATGGACTTTCCAGGTGTGGTCAGTTCACTCAAGGGTCCAGGGAGTCAACTACCCCAACAGAGACAGGGTTTCTGGAATTTTCTTTGGAGGACTATGTAAAATGGAACCCTCTGAGAAACGGTAGCGTTGTTCTGTCTTCCTCAGGACCTTTTGCTACAGGTACCTGCATCTCATTTCAAATACACCTGCTCAGGGCATTGTCTTGGGGAGATACAACTGCACTGGGCTTAAGTTTAGGGAAGCTGATGTTAGGGTGACTGGATTCACAGTCCAGCTCTGATTCTTGTTATCTGGTGTGATGCTGGGCAAGTTGCTTAACCTCTCTTAGCCTTGGTAGGGTTAGAAATAGGGCCTACATCATAGCCAGCCATGAGAGTTAATGAGATTATACCTGCAAGGGTTGAGCAGATCTCAAGAGAAGTGTTCATGATTACCAATGAGAACCAAAAACCAATCATCTACACCTTCCTGCTTTCCTTACACTGGTCATTGGGTCTCTTAATTTTGACCTTTTGTGGGTAATCCCAATCCTGAGGAGGGAACAGGATAGGCAATTGATGGTAATTCTAAATGAGGTTGTCTTTCAGTTGAGTTTTTCCCCCTGTCTCTAGCTCAATACAAATATGCATTGAGAAACTTTCCAACCTGGAATACATTTTATATAAAATCTCATTTCATTGAGAAAGAGGGAGAGAAAGGAAAGAAGAGAGAGAGACAGAGAGAGAGAGAGAGAGAGAGAGAGAATCCTAAATGCCATGCTCTTTCAAATATTTCAGCAAAATGGTCCCTCTTTCTTTTTCCCTTTCTCTCTCCCACCCACCCCTGTCTGCTTCCTTTAAATGAAATCTTACTCAGAATGCCAGTAAGACAGATAATAGATGAACAGATCCCTCTGGCAGTTTTAATCTCCTTTCCTTGGCAGAAGCAGCCTCATTGTTTGGAAAACCCCTGGAGGTTAACTGTGGAATCCTGGGGTTCTGAGTTCCACATCTGAAAACTCTGAATGAACCAGTTTCACATCCTCCTCCCTTCCTGAT
The DNA here is from genome assembly GCA_004024845.1 of Tonatia bakeri. Lineage (NCBI taxonomy): Eukaryota > Metazoa > Chordata > Mammalia > Chiroptera > Phyllostomidae > Tonatia > Tonatia bakeri. The sequence goes on from PVIA01001104.1 coordinate 1,698, forward strand.
CTTCTCTTCCTGTAGGCTCATTTCCCTTCGCCTTAGAGTCTACTCCCCCAGCCCGCAAACCCTGCACGCTGCTCTCCTCTCCCCTACCCAACTCCTGTGAAATCTTCTTAGCTCAGTCCTCCAAATGATTTTTCTCCTCATCCTCTTCTGACCTCAGTATCCTGGGCCTTCCTGAAGGTTGACAGCCACTGCCCAACTCCATCACAAAGAACCCCAGGGTTTTAGGGAGTGGGGGTAGGCAAGAGGGAAGAAAAAGCCACACTTGGATGGAGGAGGCAATGGCAGAGGAGAATGGAGAAGGGGGCAGATGTGCCTTAGAACTAAAGAATTAGCCATTCAAGCAACAAACCTTTGTAGTCCTTATTCTTTTACCTTTCCGTAATGTTCATTAATTCATTCATTCAACAACTGTTCCCTGAGTTCCTGTTACATGACATCACACACTGTTCTGTGCACTGGGGTTCCATGAAGGAAGACATCATAGCCACAGACCCTGAGAAGCTTGCCACCCAGTAAAGAAAACTGATAAAAAAGTTCACTGACCCCAGATGCCCCTAGGAGTCTCCAGTCACTTGCTCATTTGGCTGAAGGGTTACACTAAAGCATCCCTCTTTTTCCTAACCTGATTTCCTCAGAGCTTAGCTTGTGTAATATTATGTTCTTCAATTTCCTGGGGCCAGACAAGTAGGAGGAAAAAAACCTCACATACACTCATAATGCAAATGTTTATATTGCATTCATGTGGTCAGATGCAGTTTCACGAAACTCCACCTTTGTCACGGCATTCTTTTTTCCAAAAACTTCTGAGGAAGTGCTAACTCCCCAACGCCCAGTGAGCTCTTCCTCTTTTAAACTCCGGGCCATTATTGAAGATGCTGATTGTCAGACAATAAATCCATTCTTCCTTGTGATGTCGCTTATATTGTTGTCGTGGTTATCGATGTAGTCATTACTTAGCTTCTTATGTGTTTATGCCATGCCTTCCTAATTACTTTAAAAAATGAGAGTAATTACAGAAAAAGCAAAAGTCCCCTTTGATCAAAGTCCATTCTCTTCCTTTCCCCTCTCCCAGAGAGACAGTGTGCATCACTCTGTACCACTTGAAATCTATACTTTTACATGCAGATGTTATATATTCATAGAGTATGCAGAGTATTTTCATCATCTCTGTGTCTGCATAAATGGTATTGTACAATATGCATCATTCTACAATCTGACTTTTTGCTCAGTATATTTTTGAGATCTATTAACACCGACATGTATAATTCCTAGTTAGTTCCATTAAATTACTCCATTGTATTCTAGGAAGCCAGTGTGCTGCATTTTATTTGGTCCTTCTCCTCATGACGGATATATAGGTTGTTTCTAATTTTTTCTTGTTATAAACAATGCTTCAGCGAACATCCCATACATATGCCAAACTATTTTTAAACTCAGTGGGAGGCAGGCATGGTGAATTCTATTTTTTAAGTCCTATGTTCGTCCCTCTTAGCACAAGGCCCTGTCTATGGTATATAATCAATATATTTATTCATACATACTTTGTGTGATATGTGTGTATAAACTAACACCTAAGGTCGAGTTGTAAAGTGATGCTTTAGTGGAAGTACAAATCAGAGCCAACAGCTTTCTGGGTACCAGGGTCCAACCCTTTTGAAGCCCAGAAATTGGGTCTGCTCTCTCCTCTGAGACAGAAGCAGGAAGGGTCTTTCCTTTGGATACAGAGGTGACCCCAAAGAGACCTCTATAGGGAGGAATAAACAGGCCACATCTCCAGAGAAACCACTTGCCAGCAGGTGTATTTTCTCACATTTCTGTCCGCCCTCCTCTATTACCATCTGTTCGTTCATTCATTCATTCATTCATTCATTCATTCCGGGTGAGGTTTCTGGAGATCATGTTTGAAATACTGAATGCTTTAACAAACCACAGCAGCCAAATCTGTCCTGCCAACCAGGATGGAAATGTCAGGGAGGGTGGTGGTGGGATGGTATGAAGGCTTTTGCTTACACTGTGTGTCTCTATGTAGCTAAGCAGGCTGAGCTGAAGCCAGGAGACCAGGAAACTATTTAAGGTGTTCTCCCCTTTCCTTTCTTGATCTTTGAGTTCAGCAGGAAGCTGGGTAGCAGAGGTGGATCAGAGGTGAGTCTCTCTCCTCAAGGAGCTTGTGTTTTCTAGGAAAGGTCAGGTGGAAAATCAGAATTCCTGAGAAGGAGATGCCAAGTGGAACATACAGGGTTGGAGAGAGCGCAGCCTTCCCCAGTTGAGAAAGCTTCATTCAGGAGCTGATCTCCCTTTTGAGCCTTGCAGAAGGATTCCAGCAAGTGGAACTGGGAGCGGGGAGAGGTGGGGATGGGAGCGAGACCCCTGTGAGGTTTCAAAAGAACCTGAGGCAGTAACGGGATGCATTTGGGACATCAGCTGATAGTCTAGTTGTGTTTGCCAGAAGAATAGGGAGAAGTCTGGAAGGCCAGCTGGGGCAGGAACCGGTAGCAGGGTTGTGTGTTGCATCCCTGAATCCCTGCCACACTGTAGGCACTCAATGTGTTTGCAAAATGCAGAGTCATTCTTCACATTTTTTTGTTTTACTTTCTGATTGAGGCTTAACATATTAAAGTGCATGATTCTTAAATGTAAGACTCCATGCCTCTTTATGTATGTAATGAACACACAGATCAAAACACAGAACCTTTGAACCCCCACGCCCCTGGAAGTCTCCCTCATGCTCCCTCCTTAACAAGACTGAAGCCTCTCTCCACACACAAATAACCACTGTTTGTTTGTTGTTTACTTATGCCACCTACATTTGTTTTGTCTGTTCTTAAGCTTCATGTAAGTAGACTCAGGCAGAGTGTACTTTAGGGAGTTTCTTCAGCAGCCCTGGAGAGAAAGGTTTAAGTGAGGAAAACAGCGATTATTGCAGGAGCCTGAGTGAGACATGAAATTAGGGCTTTGAGCTCAGGTAGTGACTAAGAGAATCAGAGAGAGGAAGCAGATGCTGGAGATGGTAGGGTGCACTCATTCCCCAGGAACAAAGGGAGTGACTCGGGCTGTTTGTGAGTGCGCTCCAACTTCCTGCGCCCCAGCTTACTCTGGCAGCATCCTATTGGGATGGCTGGGTACCTCTCCACCAGCTTGATTCACAAAAGGCTCTTCATGGATAACTGTAATTGAACAACAATAAAAAAAATTTTAATGAAGAAAAAAGAATAAAAAATAAAAATCTCCTGCTTTAACTCTCAAAACAAACAAACAAGCAAACAGACAGACAGACAGACAGACAAACACTCTTCAGAGGCACTGGAAGGAGCAGGGCTTTCAGCTACAGGGGTCTGTGGCCTCTCACCATGTTCCTCAGGAATACGTATGGGGCGCCAGTCTGAAATCATCGGACGCCCCAGCCATGCTGAGAATGAGGATGCCCCAGCCCTTCTGTGGCTCTGTCCAACACAAAGCTGCTGCCACCAGCTGCACATGATGGGCAAAAGAGCAATCCAGGCGAATCAGTAGCGCTGGAGTCTGCCCTGTCAGCACTACCAAATGCGTGCCGCTGAAGTGGACATTGAGGTCTGGCCATTTTCCTCCCCCATGGGAAACAGGAAGTTCCAGAAAGCAGTCCCCTAGTGACTGGGAAGAACAACTCCCCAGTCCCAGGGTTTAGTAATTGGCAGAGTAGGGGGATGCCCTTGGGGAGAAGAGATGAGGTCTAGTGCTATCTGGAGAGGGGATAGGAAAATTGGTGAGAAATACGCAAGGAGGGGGAGGCTGATATCTGTCCAGCCCCTCACCCCATATTACCCATTGGGTACTGATTACATAGATGAATCTAAAGCCTTTGGGAGTACCACTGACTTCCCCCACCCCCTATTCCTTTGGGAGTAGCCACCTGGAGACCTAGGGGATAATCATCAAACTGATGTCCCTGAAATTTTCCTATCTTAGAAACAGTTCCACTAGTTTCTTGCTACTTCAAGCTTCATTGGAGCTTTGCTAATTATTGCATCTTTAATTTGCTGCATAAATCAGCATCCTGTATTGGAACAGGTGTGAGAAGAGAGGTTCCAAAATCAAGTAAACAATGAAGAAACCTTCCTTCCCTCATTCATGAGCTGCCAACATGTGCGGGAGGTGAGACAGAGGTTGGGGTGGGAACCTGGTGGTGGAAATAGCCTGTGAATGAGTTCAAGAGCCCCTCCCCTTCTGGAACACACCTTCCAGCTGGGGAAAGAGATGTAAACAAATGATTATCAAACACAGTGATGTGATAAGTACAGTGATGCTGGTGCTGTGGGAGTCTAGGAGAGGGAGAGATTAATTTTACTTAGGCAGCTGCAGAAGGAGGGGACATTGGGGCTGGGTCTCATAGGATGAATAGAAGTTCACCAAAAAAGGCATTACAGGCAAAAGAAACCATGTGGGCAAAAGGAATGTGAGCGTGTGAGGAACACCAAGTCCAGAGTCAGGGTCGGGGGTAGGAAGGGAAGAAGACATAAGGAAAGAAGACTTAAAAAGAGCTGGAAACTTGCTGGGAGGAAGGGGGATAATCTTAAGCATGTCTATAGGGTGACTGAGCCTGTGTACTTAGAAGAGGTAGCATTCCGGACAGTGTGGGTGGGAAGTTGTCGGCTAATTGGACTTGTCCTGGGTACAAGCATGAAACGGTTCATATTCCTTCCCATCCCTCTCTGGACTCTGCCACCCCTTTCTGTTCCCCACTCCAAGTGTGTTAGGCCTTTCCTCTTCCCCCTCATAACAAACCCAAAATGACTGTGCCTGTCTATACTAAGCCAGAAGAGGTGATGGGTAAGTGCCAGATTCAAGGATAGCTAAGCCTGGCCCGCGCTTCCTAGCCACATATCAGGTATCATGCTAAACTGGTTGTTTTCTTATCACATTTAAGGCTCACAAGACCTCCATGATGTTGGGAACATGATGCACGCATTGACAGATAAAAACTGTGGCTCAGAAAGATTAAGTAACTTGCTGCAATTTATTTAGCCAGGCAGGAGGAACTGTGATTCAGACCCAAATTGTTCTGATTCTGGAATCTCAGTTTTTACCCTGACCCCAAGCCAATACTCTCTGAATCATGTATTCACACTGACAAAGTTCTCAGTACCTGGAGCAGTCAGTCAGATAGGGAGGCTGCAGGGCAGGGGTCAGAGGGGGAACAGAAATAGTCCTAGGTAGGAGACCATTGGTTCCTCAAATAAGTCTGGCCCAGGGCTCACTCCTCCAGGACACCCAGAAGAGGCTGTGGCAAGGGCCCATACACACACACACACACACACACACACACACACACACGTGTGTGTGTGTGTGTGTGTGTGTGGTAAATAAAATGTTTGGAGGCCCACAAAAATGTTTGATTTCTTAAAATCAGAAAACAGCAGTGGTATTTTGGGACAGAATTTTTAAAAATTTTTCAACTATGGTCCCCATACAATATTATATTAGTTTCAGGTGTGCAACATAGTGATTATACAAAATAACTGTGAAGTGATCACTTCAGTAAGTCTAGTACCCAGCTGCCACCATGAATAGTTACTGCAATATTATTGACTGTATTCCCTGTGCTGTACTTACAACCCATGACTATTTTGTAACTACCAAGCTGTACGTTTTAATCCCTTCACCCTTCACTCATTGCCCTCCATCTGGTGACCATCAATTTGTTCTCCGTACCTATGAGTTTGTTTCTGTTTCGTTTGCTCTTTTATTTTGTGTTTAAGGTTCAACATAAAAGTGAAACCATCTTGTCTTTCTCCGTCTTATTTCACTGAGCATAATATCCTCTAGGTCCATCTATGTTGTTGCAAATGGCAAGATTTTATTCATTTTTATGACTGAGTAATATTCCATTATATTTATGTACTATATCTTCTTTACCAGTTCATCTATCAATGGACACTTAGGTTGCTGCCATAACTTGGCTACTGTAAATAATGCTGCAATAAACATAGGGGTGCGTATATCTTTTCAATTTGTGTTTTGGATTTCTTCAGATAATTACTCAGAAGTAGAATTGCAGGGTTATAAGGCAGATTCATTTTTAATTTTTTGAGGTAACTCCATACTGCTTTCTTCAGTGGCTGCACCAGTCTGCATTCCCACCAGCAGTGCATGAGGACTGCCATTTCTCCACACCCTCGCCAGCACTTGTTGTTTGTTGATTTATTGATGATAGCTATTCTGACAGGTGTGAGGTGACATCTCATTGTGGTTTTAATTTGCATTTCCCTGATAATGAATGCTATTGATCATCTTTTCATGTCTATCAGCCACCCCTATGTCCTCTTTGAAGAAGTGTCTATTCAGGTTTAATCTACAGGACAGAAATATTCATCCTTATACCAATGCAATCATAAAATATAATTTAAATTTTTTTTATGAAAAAAATCACCCTCTAAGAGAAAGTGCCCTGAGTCTTGGCCTGGCATTTTCCACTTTTCCTTCAGCCACGTGGGCCCTGAGCTTTCTGGCCCCTGTGGATGTGCCACCTCCCCTTTCTCCGCCAACATTCTAACGGGCCGCTCAGGGCTGTCGCTGCTGTCTCCCATCTCCTGTCTGCGGCTGCTCTTTCTTTCCCCAAACTTCTCCCAACTGGCAGTGCTCTTTGATCTATTTTTGTTTGCTTTTGTGACATTTTATTTAGCCCCCTTATACCCTCCTCCCTTGATAAGCGCCAGAGTTTAGCCTGTGGCAGATAATGACTAAATGTTTATCAGATGAATGAAGCTTTTTTTTTGCAAAACAGGCCCTCGATGGGAAAACCAAGGAAACTTCAGTTTATTTTGATATTTGATCAAAAAAATCTTAAAACAAATGGAAAGCCTTAGATAAAATTTTGTAAATTTATTCTGTCAATATTTTATATGTCCTGGCCATGACAGGTGAGCAAAGTGACATTCAGAGTAAGTGAAATGTGTCTGCAAATGCATTTCTTAAGGGGTTTTTTTTTGTTTGTTTGTTTGTTTTGACTAAGATGGAAGTGTCATGTGATATAATGTGTAATAAGCAGTTCTTTAGAAAATTGTGTTTTGTTTATTCACAACTACTTGAGATGTTTTAGGTAAGCACCCCAGAAACCAATGCAGAGAGCAAGCAAACGGGAAAACAATTAGCCGTTTGCTCACTACTCAGTATTGAAAGCAATGTCCTTATTCACGCAAACGGTCAGTTTAATAAATTCGACCAAGGAAATGAGGAGTGATTTGGAGCAGGGAGTAGGCCCATTGTGTGACATATAAGCTGTATGTTCAAAGAGCCTAGCTCATGCTGAAACAGGCCTTAAATCACTTCATGTGAAATAGAAAGGCCCCTTCAATAAAACATTTTGTAGAAACAAAATTAGAAAAACATATTTTAAAAAATGTTTTAGGAAGTGGCTGTTAACTCCTAGAAAGCAGTGCCTTAGCAGGAGGGGCGAGAGGCCAACCCGATCAGGGACAGTGCCTGTAGTTGGGGTCCAGGTTACACTCTGGTGTTACTTGATCTGGGATCCTTTATTAAGTCAGCTTTCCAAGAGGTGTTGTTTTAAATGAACTTGACTGGAAACAGTATGTGGAAAAAAGAAACACCAGAATTAGTGTGAGCCAAAATATGTTTTTTAGAAAAAAGTCACTGAAATGCAACATAGATACTGAAAAAGGGCACATAACATGAGTATTATAAAAGGAACACAGCTGGGTGACCAGCACTCAGCTCCAGAAAGATGTTACCAGCTACCGGAAGCCCCTCACGCCCCCTCCCCATCTCTACTCCTCCCTCTTCACCAGAGGTAAACTCTCTCCTCACTTCTAACAGCACGTATCTGTTTGGCCATTTTTAAACTTGATATAAATGGAATCATACAGTATATAAAAATATGTTGAAAAATAAAATCATCAAGTTCAATCTGAATAAGAAGAAGCATTTTAAAATGTGCCTATCTAGCAGTTTGTTTTGAGGGGGGGCAAGGAGAAGATGCACAGAGAGATGACTGCTCACCTCGATGTGAGTTTGCCAGGGATGCTATTGTTGGGACCCGTTAGTGAGTGCTGGTAATTATGCCATAGAAGCCACCAAAGTTTTTGAGTTGGTGGATGAATCATCACTCTATCCTTTCAGTCTGACCAGACAGAATGCAGAAGCCCTATTTGGTTTTAGCGTGTGGATAATAAAACCTGGCAGATTCCTAAGTTCTGAAGTACCTTCACTAACAAAATGGGCTATAAAAAGCTAACTCAATTTGAAGGATCCAATCAGAGCATTTTTTTAAAGCATGAAGTCCATGTGGCTACTATAGAACTGAGAGGCCTCATGGAGGATTTGGGGTCAATACCAGAACAAAATAGGGATCTGTTAGTACAAGTGGGTTAAGGATGGCTACTGGGGAGAAGCCAACAGTGTCTGCCATGATGTCATTGTCATGATTCCCATTACATTATCAAAGTGACAACAGACAGGCCAGCTTTCACAGGCTAATGTGGTAAAAATCTACAAAATGACTTCTGTTTATTTTCCTTGGGTGGGAAAGAACACCCCCATCCAGTTCCAGGGGTGGGAGGTTGTAATTATTTAGAGCTGCTATAACAAAGTCCCACAAACAACATAGTGTGATGGTTTCAAACAACATAAATTTCTTGTTTCACAGTTTTCAGGAAGATAGAAGTCCAAAACCAAGATGTTAACAGGTCCACACTCCTGAAATCTGTAAGGGAGAACCCTTCCTCTCCTGCTTCTAGCTTCTGGGGGTGGCTGTCAATCACTGACTTTCCTTGGTTCCTTGGCTTGCAGCTGTAGCACCTCAATGCATCCCCTGGCATTCTCCATTGAGTATGTATTTCTCTTCTCTTCGTCTCATAGAGACACCACCACATTGAATTAGGGGTCCACCTTATTCCAGTAGGGCCTTATCTTAATTTGACTAATTATATATGTAATGACCCTATTTCCAATAAGGTCACATTCTGAGATTCTGGGGGTAAGGACTTCAACAAGGGGTCATCAAAGGCATTTCCTCTGCACTGATTTTTGCTGCTGCTGAGCTGGAACTGGAAACTGATCTTGGATAAATATTTGTCTCCAATCCCTGGACTGGGAAACACCATTCCAAAGTCTACAAGAGGCATAATTAGGAGAAAGGAGGAAGCAGTGTACTAAAACATAAAATTCTTGACTTTGGAGCTATCTCAGAGAGGGAGAGAATCGAATTTTGCCATCATTTGTAATGTAACTGTTTAATTTCCCCTCCATAAAATCAGAAGAACAGTGATCACAGTGAGTGATAAAAGAGCAGCAGTGCTAAGTTCCACACAGGGTCCATCGTAGGCTCTCAACACTGAGAGAGGATGTTTGCCTTGGTTTTCTTCAAGGGATAAAATGTGGGAGGCATATTTTATGCAGATATTGCTGGAAAGTTTGAATAGATGGGACTTCGTTTCTTATCAGTTTTCCCCCCCCAAAGTTAGTCTATATTTTGGGGGGTGCTTCATTTCTTTTCCCCTACTCTTACTTTTTTCTTTTTGCCATAGTTTTTCAACTTCAAACTTGTCACCAACATGTGAATTAGAGATTCTATTAGCTTGATAGTACCTTGGTTTTTGCAAGTTCTATGTAGCTGAAGCCAATCTGATAGGTAATAAGTCTGGTTTCAAAAGTTGGAGTTAAGCAAGGACAAAGATTACTACAGAAAATGTTAACACATGTTTGAGAAAAAGGCCAGGGAAAAATTTTCAATCTAAAGTGTGCATTGAATCCATGTTATATCTTAGAAATCTAACTATAATAGCTGTGTATCACTGAGCAGTTACTATGTATCAGTTGTAATTCTAAAGATTATGTATTTTCATTTATTTACTTTTTACATCAACCTTCTGAGTTAGTACTATCATTAACCCTATTTTATACATAGGAAAAACTGAAGTACAGAGAGGGTGTAGAACATGCTTAGGGTCACATGGGAGAGTTGTAATTCTAACCAAGACAGTCTGACTTCAGGGCTCACGTGAATAACCACTATCATATTTTAGCATCTAAACAGGAAAGCTTGTGGTAAGTTTGTTGGGGTCTGGGCACAGAACAACCAACTCTCTGGGTTTATGCCCTCTTCACCTGTTTGCAGCGTGATTTCCCAAGGCTGGTTAACCTCTTCCAGACTGAATTTGACACACCATCTATGTTGAACCTCATGATGTCTGGCTGGCTACGTGGCAACAAGTTACGTGGTGACAGGTTACCTGCTAAATTGTCCCTGTAGGAAAATATGCTGGCTTTGCATGGCCTGGGAGGTAAATGAGCAGAGCCAGTCATCAGCCTCAGTAAGGTGAGCCTTGGTGATTACTAATGAACTAGAGCTTAGCACACGATGCAATCGTCCAATTATCCATAGTTAATGCCAATGAATGAGTGAACAAGCACATCCTACCGACATCTGTAAGTGTCTGCTATGTTCCGGTAATTATGTCAGGTATGGGGGCAGTAAGGGCAAATGAGAAATAGTTCCTGAAATTGAGGGCTTACGGTTCAGTGATGGAGATGGCTAAAGAAGTAAGCAAGCAAAGAAAGCACAAGGCAGTGATGGTCTCAGTGGAAGTTTTGATAAAATACCACAGAATTCCAGAGGCTGGAGACCATCTTTGCCCAAGGAAGGTAAACAATCATAACGAGCTTTTCATCTGTGTCTGGAAGTGTGCAGAAGTGTCCACCAGGCAAGAGAACAGGCTTATCAGGCAGAAAAGGGAACAGTGTGTTTCTCACATGATATCCCTCAACCTCATCTCAGAAACATTGCAGGATACTTATGAAAGAAACAGATTCCTAGGCCCCAGTCCGGACTTTTGAATCTATATTCTTGGCCTAGAATCACCATGTTAATGAAAGTATGCTGTGAATTTCCAAACTGCTGTCATGCTGCATAAAATCAAGTGTTCTGACAGTGGCTGTCCTGCACAGGTTTGGGGTGGGGGAGGTAGGGTGTTTGGAATAGAGAGTGCAGAGAGAAAATGGCAAGAAATGACACATCAAAGGTAGGTTGAGGTCAGATTTTTTAAATCCCTAAATAAAAATTTTGGATTTTGTCTCATTGCAAGTAATGAGAACCCAATGAAGATGCTGAAGCAAGGGTGTGTCATGATCAGCCCTCAACGTGTCAGTGAGAGAGAAGCCAGGAAGGATAATGAGCATATTCTACAGGCAGTCTGCTGTTAGGGTGGCCAACCAAAGCAGGAGCAGTGGAGTGTTTCCTTGTAAAGACAAATAAACATATTGCAGAAAGGAGAGGAAATCTCCCTATGATTTACCCGCACATTGGGTATCTTACACATAGCCAATGACTGATAAATATTTGCAGGATGAATAACTAACTATTTAGTCAGTGCCACCATGTGCCAGCCCTGTGCTAAATGTTTTACATAAATTATCTTACTCAATTCTCAAAACAGCATGGTGAGACTGCTATTGCATTTCTCAGATGAGAAAAGTTAAGTCTTAGAGAAGTTAAGCAACTGGCCCAAGGTCACAAAGCTAATAAACAGCAGAGCTGAGCTATAGACAATCTGAAGCCAGAGTGTCTGTGCTTAGTTATTAAGCAGACTGCCTTGCCAGGAACAAGGGTATTTTCCAGCAGTCTCTTTTTACGTGCACATATTTTTATGTATTTATCATTATTATGTATAAAATTTTATTTCATGTTATACCCAAGCATTCTGCCATATCATAAAATGCTTTCATGATCATCTTCTGAATGGAGAGCAACTACAAATTTTACTCACTACCTTCATTGTTGGTATTTTGGTCCTTTCTCACTTTTCACTAGTATACATAATATAGTAACAAACATTTCCCTGCATATAATATATTCCATGTGTACAGCTATTTCTATACAGATTTCTATTTCTAGATTTATAGAAACAGAATTACCACTGGATCAAAAGCCTCATTGCACCTTTGTGAACCTTTGATTCTCATCGCCGAACTGTGTGTTGGAAATATTACACCAGTTCGCACGGTCACTACACATCGTATAGCCACATGCAAAGTATGAGTATCACTTTCAGCCCATTCTCACTTCCATTAAGCACTATTTCTTTATAAATTCCTCTTATTTAAAGGTTTAAAGTGATCCATTATATGCAATTTTAATCTGCATTATTTGACTACTAGGAGAATTGTGTATTTCCCCATATTCTTATTGATTAATTACATCTCCTCTGGTGAGTTACTACTTGTGTACATCACCTGTTTTCCCTCTGGAGTGTTTTTAAGTTATTTTCCAGGGAGATGATCCATATTTGGGGAAGACCTTGTGGGGAGGGACTGAATGAGGAAGAAAAACAGGATTTGAGAAAATCTTCATCATTGATTGCCACAATGGTTAAATACCCTCTCAAGATCAGAATCAACCTCACTACTACATCTGGGAACATGATAAAATGCCCCCTCTTTCCTCAAACACAGATTGTGCTCCACACATTAAATAATTTGTGCCCCAAAATTTAAACAAAGTATTAACTTTCTTCAGGAAAGACAGCACTGATGAGCACATACAGGATTCATAATGAAAGACTTAAAGTGTAGAATCGACACACTGATTCCACAGTTTTAGGGAATCGAGCCTGATTAATCAGTGCTTCCCAAAAGTGATCTGCCTACTGCAGGTATACTGATTTATGTGGTACCTCAATGAACACTGTTTAATAGTTATCTGCTTTTTAAAAGCTTTTTAGACAGAGGGGATGGGAGGGAGAAAGAGAGGGAGAGAAACATGAATGTGTGGTTGCCTCTCACTCACCTCCCACCTGGCCAGCAACCCAAGCATGTGCCCTGACTGGGAATCGAACCGGCAACCCTTTGGTTCACCGGCTGGCACTCAATCCACTGAGCCACACCAGCCAGTGCTCTCCTTATTTTTATCTGTATTTGGAAAACTATACCTGTTCATCAACATGTGTGATTTCACACAATAAGATTGCAATGAATGGCACAAAATTTTTTTTAAAATGCATGAATCAATTGAAAGAAGCAAATAATTGTAAAGGTGGTAGTAGTTGGCTAGAACAAAAAGCTTAGCTAAAACCAAGTTGGCATGCTGGTAACTGAAGTTTTGGAAACACAGCTTTACATTACCATCATCAGTGCACTTATCTGTAGTGCCCATTATGTGCCAAATGCTGTGCTTAGCCAAGGAAACAGAGATAAAGGGACGTGCTTCTTCCTCTAAGAGTTCACAGTCAAGGCAAGAGAGGACATGTAAACTGGTAAATGTGGGAAGTCTGTACTTAACAGCGAGGCAGAATACACACCAAACAGTTGGAAAAACCTTAGACAATAGTGATGAGTTAGACTGAAACCAAAGAGCAGAGGCTACACATTGGCATCTCATAGGTATCCTTTTGCTTAATTCCTTCCATGATGTTTTTGCCTGGCAAGATGACACTAATTCCCTCCTTCCTTCTCTCCTTCTATTTTTTGCTTCTTATCCTTATTCTCTCACACTACCCCTCGAATTTCATATTTGTTTTACATACCACCAGATTTTATGTCCACCAAACAAGGGACCCAGGATACCCAGGAGTGTGCCACAGACCATTGAGATGAGTCATGTGTATGTACCTAGTATAACAACCTGAACTGGTAAATCAAGTCTGTTCTTCTCACCCTGATAATTTCCTTTTTAAAATTCATCTTGGAGGAAGTTTTGTAATATTTATTTTCCACCCTGTGCTTCTAGCTCACTCAGCTTTGAATAACAACTGGCCACCTTGAGGCCTATGAGCCCTGCTGACTGTGGGGATAGGGGTAGGGAAACATCTCTTGCTGGTGGCTCACTGGTTATAATTGATAACACGGCCTTGGAAAGATTAGAGTGACCCTTAGAGGATAAGTGAGATGGAGGCCTATCCGGAAAAAGTCCAGCCATTGTTAATATAACAAGAATAGTTTGTGTGACATTGGTGTAACCAGGTAGCCAAGGACAGTGGACCGGAATACAACTTCACTGTAGCAGTCAGTGGGGTGGTAGACTCCATTGAGTGAGCACATTTTCTGTGTGTCCATTGCATTCAAAATGACTAAGTGAGTAGAGCAATGAATCTGCATCAGATTTTGGATTAAGCTTGAACATTCCCCTGTGGAAACTACTCAGGTGATTCAGAAGACTTTTGGGGACAACGCAATGAGTGCAGCACACATAAAGGTGTGGCACAAATCCTTCAAAGATGGTCATAAATCTGTTGAAAGTGATCCACATTCTGAAAGGCTCGTAATAAGGAAAACGCCTGAGAATGTTGAACATGTATGGGCCACAACCAATAAAGTTCAGTGACTGACAGTACGAGAACTAGAAGCTGATCTGGGGATTCCAAAAACTACTGTGTCCGAGATTTTTTTTTTAAGATTTTATTTATTTATTTTTAGAGACAGGAGATGGGAGGGAAAGAAATATCAATGTGTGGTTGCCTCTGATGCGCTCCCAAATAGGGACCTTGCCTGTAACCCAGGCATGTGCCTTGACTGGGAATCGAACCAATGACCCTTTCATTCACAGGCTGACACTCAGTCCACTGAGCCATGCTAACCAGGGCCTGTGTCTGAGATTTTGATGCAGGATGTTGGCATGAAACATGTCATGGCAAATTTGTGCCACAACTTCTGCTACCAAAGCAGAAAGAACATCGTGCTCCAGTTCGTTACGGAGCATGGAGCCTATACATGCTGCAGTCATGTTACATGTATGTAGGAAAAATAACCCTAATTAGGGGAGTATGTGATAAATGCATGGGAGATATACAGGAAAAAATATCATTTCTGACATAGGGGATCTGAGGGAAAGAGAGGTTTGAGCATTCCCAATCACATTGACTGACTGACTGACTGACGACTGAGTGAATCAACAAATGGGCCATGGGGATTCTTTGGAAAAACTTTAAACAGACAGGAAATGAGGATATATGATTGGAAGGAGGTGCACAGAGTGAGGAGGGGAAAAAAACGAAGATGTGAAGAGTGGAAAGCACACGTTGTATTTGGGAGACAAGAAGTGCTTGGGGAAATGAGTAGACGAGGTTATGGTGCAGGGTTTATTAAGGGAGCTGGTGGGTGTAAAGCCTAGAAGGTAGATTAAAGGATCCATCTCAAGGGTAACAAGAAGCCATTTTGTAAGAAGAGTGAGAGTGACATTATATTTGTTCTTTGGGAATAGAATTGTGGCAGCTGACCAGAACATGGGATGGAGGAGGAAGAAACTAGAGATAGGAAACCAGTTTGGCAGCTATTGCCATATTGCCATAGTCAGTTAAGAGCTAAGGAGGGCCAGTGGTGATGCACCTGAGAGAGAGGCAAAGGATGGAAGAAGCATTCTGGAACTCAAACGGCCATAGCTTGGCAACTAGCTGGATAGAGAGTCAGAGAGAACTGGAAGATGGCCTTAGGGTGGGGGCTAGGGAGTAAAAGTGCCACTAACTGAGGCAGAACTGTTGGTTTAGGGAGAATGCTTGGGAGTCTCCTTCATTGTGCAAGAGTTTAAGATAAATGGGGCTCTTTCTGAGATAACCATCCGTCACCGGCTGTGCCTGGAGGAGCAAGAGTGTAATGGTTAACAGCACACCGTATTTTTCAGACTGTAAAATGTACTCTCCCCAAATTTGGGAGGAATAATGGTTGTTAATGCTGCTGTTGAATTCTGTTTACATTTCCATTGGTGAAATATTATGTTATTTAAGTTATTAAATATTTATATATATTAATATATATCATAGAATATATGATATTATATATTATAATAATATTAAGTATATATTATATTATATATTAGTATGTTCAATAACTTAAACATATTTAAGTTATTAAATATTAAATATTAAATATTACCATACTTTTTGCTCCAAAAATTTTTTCCCTATTGTCCTCCTCTAAAACCTAGGTGTGTCTTATGGTCTGAAAAATATGGTATATGGGTGCAGCTTTATGGTGATGAGCAGAAACTCATAGATGGTAGGAAGGAGACTTGGAAAAGTATTTAAAATACCACTAGGTTTTATACTTGTGACTTACAAAATGAGAGTCGACAACATGTCTACCTCTATTTTTGCCAACTCTGTGCCTAGAGCCCTGTGATTTTAGATTTCCTTCTTGGAGCTGTTTGCCAAGGCCAAAGTCAAAACTTACCAGTTCTAATGCCCCTGTCTGAGGTCCCTAATCTCTATTAGGTGGCGGTTAGCTAGACAATTCATTCATCCATTCAACAAATAGCCATTAAATGTCTACCATGGCCAGGCACTGTTCTAAACATTTTACTGATAAAATTACAGCAGCAAATAAAACAGACAAAGTCCTTGCCCTCATGGACCAGCATTCTAGAGGGAGAAGCAGACCATAAAAAAAAATAAGCAAAAGATATATTAGACAGTGGTAAGTGCTATGGAGAAAAATAAAGCAAGGGAGGAGGCTAGGAACCGTTGGGTGGGGAAACTGGTGCGTTAAATACGGTGATTAGGACGGTCTCCCTGACAAAATGACATTTGAGCAAAGACTTGTAGGAGAGGAGAGGGTGAGTCATGTGTATATCCAGGGAAGAGCATTCCAGTTGGAGGGAATAGCAAGTGCAAAAACCCTGAGTTGGATACATGCTTGGAGTGTTTGAACAATAGTAAAGAGGCCAATAGGTATGGATTAGAATGAGGGAGAGAGAGGTGTGCAGCAGGATATGTGAAGAGTAATGGAAAATTGTGTTTGAATGAATGGCCCACCTTAGTAATTTCTTCTTAGCTGGGATCTTCTAGAGATGATGCTTGAAACTTACAATGGGATCCTAAAAATGGGAATTTTAGTCATTGGGAAAGAGATGGTCTTGGCCATCTTTTGCTTATGGGTGGAGCTTGCTCTACAAAGAACTAAGTGAATATCTGTCCAGGTCTGGGCACAGGAAGGACGAAAGAGGTTTTTGGTCAGAAAACACCAAAGCTCTTGTTTCATTTGGGAGAAGCAACACCAGTGATGGAGTTCCCCTCCACCACCCCTCTTGCACTGTTGCGGCTGGCAGGAGGCCTGGGTTTTCCTAGCAGTCTCTGCAAAGCTGACACACATCAGTATTACTCAAAATGGATAGATTCTAAATAAACAAATGCATAAATTACTCTTAAAAAGTATCCATGCTCCTTAATTCTTTGCCTTAAAAGTTGCATTTACAATTCACTTTTTGAAAACAGGATAAATACCGAACTACAAGGCGGGGCTGGGAAAAAGACAACCACGCAGGCAAAAGTCCCTCCAATTCTATACTTAAATTCTATCTCCATGGCAGCATGACAGCCTCTGACCATGTGGAACCGTCACAAGTTCTGAAGAATAGGTTTAGAGATATAATTCTTCACTCATCTAAAAGCTGCATTTCCTTAATGAAGAGGTTTATTATATCTTCCCACAGCCATTGACCATCAAATTGGGGAGGGGGTGTTTTCCTTTATTTCTCTGAATTGGGCAACTCATTGCTTTCATTCTGGCTGGGAGCCTAAACCCTTGCAAGGGCAGAGACAAACACAGGAAGGGGGAGGGAAGAACGGGACAGAAGGCCTTGCCCATGGTGGAGTCATATGAACTTGTAGATCAAAAGAGCAGTCCTGGCTTTAAAAGACTGTGGCACTATTCATGAACCCGGTGACTGCCCCAGAAGGAACACAACTGCTTGTTGTCACCAAAGATAAAAAGCTGCAGCTGGCTCCCCCACCCCCTACACTCAATCTAACTTAGATCTCCCCTATTAGGAAGGTGGAGGCTTTGACTCTGTTTGGTCTCGTTAATTGCTGATAAATGACAGACCCATAGAAAAGGACCAACAAAAGGAAGTTGATGAAGAGGGACACTATAGCTTCCTTTCAGAAAATGTTCTTAGACCAGTCATGCTCTTAATTTTATACCATTTGCTTGATGACAAGTTGTCCTTGCCCTTTACCTTAATGCAAATGAATTTAATCAGATAATGTTAGTCCTTGAACAGACTTCAGAGTCTCTACTTTCGCATTCCCAGATTCCATATATGAGGTCTGTCAAGAAGGTATCCTGCCATATAGTATGAAAAATAGAGATATTTATTGAAGAAGATACAAGATACAAGAAACATTGTACACAGGACAATGATGGCTCAATCCCCTTCAAAGTAGGCACATCAGGACCTCACACAGTTCTCCCAATTGCCATCAGTTGCCCCATTGTATTTTCCTGAATCTCATCAACAATCTGAAATCTCTTCCCTTTCAAAGGTGACTTTAGTTTTGGGAAAAGCCAGAAGTTGCAAGGCACCAAATCTGGCCTGTGGGGAGGCTGAGTCACCTGGGTGATTTGATGTTTTGCCAAAAACTCCACACTAGATGTTATATGTGAGTGGGCACAATGTCATGATGAAGCTGCCAATCACCTGTTGCCCTTAGCTGTGGCCTTCCGAATCATCTAAATAGTTTCCAAGGAGGAACATTCAAGCTTAACACAAAATTTGTTGCAGATTCATTGCTCTACTTGCTCAGTCATTTTGAATGTGATGGCCACACAGTACACATGCTCACTCAATAGCATCTACCACCCCCACTGACTAGTACAGTGAGGTTGTCATCATTGTTCACACATGCACATTCCAGTCCACTCTCCCTGGCTGCCAGGTTACATGATGTTGTGCAAACTATTCTCATTATATTAACAATGGCTGGACTTTTTCTGGACAGACCTCATATGTGGATAGATATTATGTGGGGGGAAAGAGGAGAGGTTCCTTAATCTAAAGAATGTTGGGGAATGCTGTATTTAAACAATGTTGAACAGATTTTCTTTACTGCAAGGTTCCTGAAAACTTTGAACATTCCTAAATGGCAACTAGGAAATATCACACCTATTTCCCACACTTGGATCACCCAATGTATTTCCATAAGAGCTCCAAAGAGATCGCAAGACTTACCCATTGTTAGAATTAGAACCAGAAACCAAACGATCTGGCCTTCTAAGCTCTTTTCATTTGCCTGGAGAAATACAGAGCACAAAAATCTGAAAACAGAGATATTCATGAACCATTATGGCAAAGGAAAAAGTAGTAAATGTTAGTTAGATCCAAAATGTTGGGAGGTCAGACTTGAATCAGACTGCAAGTGAAAGATGTCAAAGGCAGAGTGTGATGGTAAGACCAGAAGCCAGGGATCAGGGGCAAGTGAGGCTACAGAAGACAAACATTGTTTGATATTCCACAGATCTTTACGGAATGTCTGCAGATGTGTTAGGCACCATTGCTGGCATTGGGAAAACGGAGGTGAACAAAGACATGCCTGTTACAGGCTCTCCTGGGGCGTGCTCACATGGAGCCATTCCTTAAAGGTGCTTCAGTTGGACCTCCTGTCCCCTTAGGAAGCCCTTCTCTTTATACTAGATAAGGCTTAGCTTCTACAGGATGCAGGTGAGCACCTGCCTGTAGGTCCAATTTTTGAACTTGAACTTGACCCAATTACCAGGTGCAAGAGACAAACAAGTCTATGACTTAAATAATCTTTTGATGATTTGATTATTACTATGGAGGCAGAACAAGAAGAGTTGGTTGGTCCTTTCAAGCTTGGCTAAAGCAGATCCAGATGAGCAGGGAGCATGTGCTTCTGTGATGCTGACAGTAAGTGGCAGAGAGCCCTAGGATGAGGAGTGCAGAATGGAGAACATCTTTGCTACTTTCTCCTATATTTCGACAAATCTGCAAAGCAAGAAATGACATAAGGTCATTGAGCTGAGAGCTTGTAAAATCCTTGGGGAAAAAATCCTCCAAGGGGGCTAAGGTACTCCAAGTTCAAGTATGGTAGGTCCATCTTGATCATCTCCAGGTTCAAGAATCCCTCCAATAGTGCTTCCAGACCATAAATTTGGATTGGTGATCAGCAGTTCTTTTTTCCATAAAGGAACATTTCATTAAACCAGTTGAAATTTTTTAATAAGAGCTATAGTGAGGAAAAAAAGGATGGCCCTGGGGTTTTCATGGCACAAAAAACAGGAATGGCCATATTTGAACATTTATTTCTTCCATCAATGGATGGTGAGCAGTGGAAGGTGATATAAGGTTATATTTTAGATTCTCCCAGGCCTCTCTGGTCACCAGGAACACAAAAAGAGCCAGCTACTCCAAGGGTTGCAAACTCAACTGTTTATAGAGGCCAGGTAGATAATGTAAATGCAGTAAATGACTTAAGTATCATATAATAGGGAGAGATGGGGACTATGTCAAACTAGGGAGCAAATAATCTGTTAGAAGGAGGGTAGTTGCCATTCATCTCTAGCTGATTGTTGTTAGCCATGTGAGTGCAGAGTTGCATCTGATTTTTCAAGGGAAGCTAGATATCAAGATCTTTTTGTGTGTGAAATTTTCTAATTTTTAATTGTTGGCAACCAGATTCAAATTTAAAACAGCATGAGACACACATTTTACTGCAAAACTGAACACATTTAGAGGCTGGAGGCAGCTAAAAGCTACCCTCTGCTACTAACTCCACTGTGAATTCCTTGAGCAAAGAAAATGCTTCTTCTCCATCTCCACTGGGTGAAAGTCAAGTGGCTGCGATCTGGCTGGAACACAGACCATAAAGGCAATAGGCAGAGGGGCCCATGACGAAGCTGAGGGTGGTTCCTGGAGCAAAGTGGGAAAGCTGCCAGAGGCTCCTCTATGGAACAGGGAGCTGGCTAGGCTGACAGGCTGGTGGTGGCTGAGGCAGGCAGTCAGAGCTTTCTATGGCCAGGCTATCTGGTGTCAGAGGTGCATTTAGGGGGCCAGGCATGCACCTAACTGCTAAGAATGCGTGTCACTGTGGAGGTCAAGGCCAAAGTCAAAGTAGTTTCTGTCTTCACATTCTGGAGTCTCTTTTCCCAGAACTACTCAGGCTCTTTCTATGCTTTCTACTTGTAACTGTCCTTTTCTGAACCAAAGACTTTTTTCCCCTAGAATTCTTTATGTGAAAATTGTTGCAAAGTGTAGACATTATAATATATTTCATGTACATATTTATTTATCTTTATTTTTATATAAAAGAACACAATCAGATAAAATACAAAATTTGGTAAAACTATGATAAAACCCATAGAACTGTGTAACACAAGGAGTGAACCTTAAGGTATAAATTTTAGTAAATGACAATGCATCAATATCAACTCATCAATTATAAGAAATGTACCATGCCAATGAAAGGTGTCAATAGTGGGGAACTATGATCAGGGAGGAAGGCAGTGTATGGGGACCCTCTCTATACTATCTGCTCAGTTTTCTGTAAACCTAAAACTATTCTAAAAATAAAATATAATAATTAAAAGAAAAGGAAAGAAAATTAACCACTGTGTTGAAAGAAAAAGCACAGAGAATCTTTTCTTCCAATGAATCATGATTTGTTTGGGAAGTTAAAACATACATATTATAATTTGATATAATATTTGCTTTTCTAGCTCTATTATTTATTTAGTAATAAGGCTGGTAGCAAATTATTCTCACATTTCTCTTGAACAACTCAGTTTGTTCAGTAGTTGTGCATTTTGCCTAGTTTTCGTGAACATTTCTAGCCACATCACTGAGTACTCCATCTGAATTACTAAGAAAGAGTCAGTGGGTTCAACACCCACTAAAGCTGCTTCACAATATGCAATAGCTTTACTGGCTAAAATTTGTACCCCAGCCTTCATGGCCCAGCCAGTGGTGAGGATGAATTGGCACTTTTAAAATAAAGCTGGAATAGTAATATACATAAGACAAAAACGTATTTCTGCATTATCAATTTGGAGACACTTTCTCCTTGCCCATTAGGCTAGGAAGTTCTTGTTAAACTGTAATTTAAGGACATGGGGTTCATTAAGATCATTGCTTGAGAAAGAAGGATTCACACTTTGAAAGGAAATCATGGCTCCTGTGAGTGACTTTATTTATAATTTCCCCCATCCAAATCCAGCATTAATGATAGATCCTATTCAGACTTACCTCTCCTAACATTTTGTGATTTATACAGTTTAATGTAACTCATCTGTGAGCAGCAGATCAGATCTAAACCAGAGCGAAAACCCCTGTGAGTGATGTGCTCTCTCAATTCTCTTAGCTTGAAATGAAAGTGAAAACTTCAAAGTATTTATGATTTTTACATGTGGCTAAAAGAACACACAATTTTCAGTGCTGATAGGTTTTGCCTCTTCTTTTGGGAAGAATGTTGTGTAAAATAGTGGAAACAATATACTTAAAACTAGAATCAATGTTTTGAATTAGAATCTTTAGGTTTTTTAAAATTATTTTTTACTTTTCTTAGACTCATGAACTTTTGGAAACATTCTTATCCTTCTTTCAAGAGAAGGGATTCATTTCAGGTATCTTGGATTTAATATAATACTGTTTGTACTACAATTTGACTAAATCATCAAATTATTGTAGTGACTATTCATCTATGAACATAAAAATATTTTTACAAAAATAACTTTCCTCAAAAACTGGAAAATCATCAGATGTGTTATTTATAGAGTTGATATGAGCGTACTATTAGAATCAATCGTCATCAATGTTTTGATGAAGTTAGTCATCAGTTTCTAGAAAAAAAGTCTTTGAACTGGTAGAATTTTCCATCTCTGAAGTTAATATTAATGTTATCAGCTGACGTGCTAACCATCTTACCTATTGGTGCACTTTACTCAGAGCAGAGAAAGTGTTTAATTGACCACTTGTTGCATCTGGCAGGACATCAACTCCAAGAACTTTTACACTATCCACAGGAATAATTAAAATTATTTCATTAAAATAACCTCCTAATATAATGACAACTTTTTTATTTTTGTGGTTAGCTGAAGCTGTCATATAGCTGAGACATGATGGTTCTACCCAGTTCTTTTTGTTAAATCTTTTGAGGTATTGGAGCAAATTTTTTAACCTTATACCTTTGGTAGCACTGATGGAAATATTTAAGTTCAAATACCATGGAACTGAGATCAGAGATGCAGCGTACAGATCTGAAGCCATGATCGTGTTCTGTGGCATTATGTGGAACTGCTGCTTCTTTTCTGAGCATCTTTTTCTGAGCTCTTTCATCACTGACTCACAGAAGCCCCAGATCTGGCAGATAATGACCATTTCCTTAAGCTGCAAGTGCAAAAAGGTAGCAGATTTGGCCTCAACATTTATCTCACTACCACATAAGATGCAAAATTCTCTGTGTGGATTGACACTTTATTTGATAAAAGAGTACTTCTTTCGCAAACCTTATTCAATGTTTCCTTTCCTTCCTGACTCCCCCCTTGGCAGTCATTTTAATAGTGAAATAAAACAGTTTAAATAATTTAAAACACACCTCAAAAAGCTCTAAAACATAGACAACAGCAGAAATAGCCCTGTAATTATCAGCCCGTACCACAGGAATCTGCTTTGCCTGATAGTCATTCCATGCTTACGTATGCACCTCTGAAACTATACATCGTGGTCTGGTACCCATCTGAACATTCGCGGAGCCAGCCTCTCCCTCTCTGCTCCCCTTTCTCCCTCAACATCCTGGTGATCTTTTTCTTTCCCTTAGAGGTGGGTAGCCCCTTGCTTCCCTGGCCCCTCTCCTCACCCCTAGGTGCCTACGGATCCAAAAATAACCACTGTGAGGTATTTCACACAAACATTTATGTGTTTTGTAATAAATTATTAGCTTAAGATATTTCATTTTTTGTAGTTCTTAGTCTCATAGTTCTTAATCTTTTAAAATAAACATTACTGATTGATTCTTTTAATCACTATCTTCTAAGATCTTGGAATTTTGGAATCATTTTAATTTTTATGCAAAAAATGGCACAAAATATGTGAAATAAAAATTTCATGTAAACAATTGACCTTCTCCCCAGCCTGTGTATCCTGGCTCGAGTTGCTGCTCCCTCCACCCCGCCCCCACCCCAGTCATTTTATCCCATTATCTTGTATTACTTTTCCTCATTGTACTTACATAAATTTACCTTACATTTCTATGTATTTTGTGTGTATATGTTTGTGGATCATGATTCGTCTCTCCTTAGAAGCAGGGGCTTCATTTTGCTAAGCGCTGTTCCTGGGTGCCTGGCACAGTTCTGGCACATGTAAAGTACAGATGGGTGAAAGACAGAAATAAACTTCACAGACTGATGGCCAGTCCCCATCTCTATAACTAGGACTCTTGAAGGGTTTTTAGGATTTGATTTTTGCTACCTCTGGGCACCAACACTTTTTGGAAAGGGTTGCCTGACTCCCATAGTAAAACAGAATGCTTTGACAGGTAAATTTTATCCATTTAAAAATGATAGAAAGAAGCTCCACAGTGGTCATATAAAGTCACTGAGGTCATTTAGAAATGAAGGGCCAAGCAGAGACCTCATCATAAAAGATAACTGAACCATTTTTTAGGACTCATATTAGTATGTTTCATAAACAGAGCTGCATAACATTTTTTTAAACTCAGAAATGATGAATAATAATGGCTTGTGGGAGTTTTTTTTTTAAAGAAATTTATTAAGCATCGAATTATGCTACAAAGGCCTGGGTTTCTAATTCTACATACTACTTCGAGAAGTATTTTATAGCAACCCTTAAATCCTGGTCTATTGAGCATATCTGCCTCTGGAAATCTAAAGTATTAATATGTGTGTGTTATTTTTATCTAGAGTCATAGTATCATTAAGTGTCATACAGGAAAGCAATACCAACTGTTTGATAATCACCCCACTCATTTTTACTGATTAAGATTCTGAGGATCAGAGAGTAAGGAGGTTCATCTGAAGGGATTGAATTCAAATACTCTGCTTTATAATCTTTATTTGCCCCTCAAGATTCTTTGTCTCTCCTTTTCTACCTTGCTCTATAATCAAGTCTTCTTGCCTTCTGTCTTCCCCCTGTGTTCATTGGGTGGGAAGCAAGGGCAAGAGATTGGTGGATGAGAGGAGGGCAAGATTGGGCTATTTATTCCCTGAATGGACTCCCTACTGGGTTTTGTTGAGGGGTGGGCAACACTGCCCTATAGGCTGCCTGCTTTCAGTTCTAGTAACCATTTCCTCAGCTTGTTCCTGTAGACCTAGGGATGATAAAGCAGTTGTTTCTAGCCTCAGGATGCTTCATCAGACTTTGCTGGCTCCCCTTAATCCTGTCCATGCTTTTGTTACATAGTCCCTATTGCTTTAATAGTCCATGAACACATCATGGGTTTCTTCCCCGGGCTCTGGCCACACACATTTGAATCCAGGTCTGCTGACTCCTGTCCAGTGCCCTTTCCCTTATACCCACAACTTCGTAAGCTGCTTTGGAAATACATGTGACTCTAGTCTCAAGTTATTTGGAAACATTTTTAAACACTTTGATGAAGTAGTAGAAACTGAATTTAAAAGTATGAGTAATGAGGACCACAGAAAGGGGAAAGGCTGACTCTATGGAGGCTCTGCAGGAAATCTTGCAAAGGTGAAATTTGACTGGGGCCAGAAGTGGAACTGCATTGAGAAGTAGGAGGGCGACGTGGTTCCTGTGTGGTTAGGAGAACAGGCTTGTAGCTTTCAGTCCTGCAACAGCTGAAGTTAACCCGGTCCAGGTGTGATTTTATGAGATATGTATTTTTCATCTAGCACAGCCCTTAGATGTAAGCTAAATCCTTTACCTGTGCTCAGTGAAAGAAGCAGCACATCTTTCCAACACTACGTGAAAAACAACTAGCTGTGAGGGACTTACTGAGAGGGAGTCCGGGGACTTCCAGAGGGGTATCCAACTGAGATAATTTCAAGGGTAAAGTTGACCAAGGCAGTTTTCACTTTATATCCTGATTCCACCAAAATGTCATTTTTACATATTGGTGTTTCCTCTTTATTCACTCCCATTTACTCCTCTTTCCTCGTATGAGTAAATCCTTGAGAATGTAGAGGGAAGTTTCCTAAATAGAGCTCTTCCTTAGAGGTGAGAATAACTTTGTTCTAGTCTTGACTTTGTCACTAACTCTGTGTGACCTCATTCAAGTCTCTGAGACTCAGCTTCCTCAGAGTAAAGTAAAAACACTAGTTAGAATGATGAAGGAGGTCACTTCCGTTTCTCAGATTCTTCGATCCTCTTAAGAACCAGAATAAATGACAGCATCTTCCACCTTGAGCTCTCTGCCTGTTTGATGAAATAGTTCACACCCTCAAGGCCCCTTCAATCTGGATCTTGGAATCTGTGTCACAGAGAAAGAAATAAGGTCCCAGTGCCTTCAGCACTCCTGGATCTCACAGCTGGTGTTAGATCCAGAGACCACACTTTCCTGGAGCTCATCCTTCTGCCACTGTTTCTCTGGAGACATGTCATATAGGAAACAGAAGGCAGAGGGTGAAATGTTCCACTATTTGATTATACTGTTGGGAAGGCCAAGAGAATCGTTCTGAGGTTGGCTGGATTACCCAGATCATGTTTCCATACTACTTGACTCCAACTGTCAACATGTGTGAGAAAACCATCAGTCCAATACTCTTTCTTTTGATCTGTCCAAGGTCAAATAATGATTTTGGCTAACGTCTTCCCTCACTAACCAGTTGTTTTGACGCCATATGGATGCAGCCTATGGAAAACTCAATTTTAATGTTTGCTTTCTGCAAAGGCCACTTAAATCAAGTGCCTTTAATTTCTTTTCTGCCTGGCAAACTTTGCCTCATAACTTTAAAGCATAGATCAAATAGCACCTCCTCTGGGAAGCGTGTGTTGATGACACTCAGGTAGAATTAATTCATGTCCCCCTTCTCCTCTACAGTTCTCAGGCACCGTGCACCCATCTCTTTCCTGGTATTTATCACCTCATACAGGAGTTATTTGTATCTATGAAAGGAGGAATTCCTGCTGGAGATCAGAGATGAGGTTCTTGTACTGCTTAGAATAGTAACTGAAAGGACAGAGGGAAGGAAAGAGAGAGGGAGGAATTTTCTGCTTGCCAAATGCTTGCAATGCTCTCTCCTTGCACACATTCTGAGACTGAGCGACATACTTCACAGAAAATGTATGAACATCTTTGACAGTCAAGTAAGAAGAAACAGTTGTGGCAGAGTATTGCTGAGTGGTTTGTTTTCAGTTGCTCCCCCAGACCTGACTTCTCTGTGGCTTGACTTTGGGTGTCCAAAGTTGCTCATTAAAAGAGGCAGAGATTCGGGGGTCAAAATGCAATGACATTCGTTTTGTTAGATATTGACCAGAGATGGTTTTCTGTTCCAAGAGGATCTGTCTCTACACTTAATAACAGTGAAAAAGAATTGCTGCATTCAGAATTTCTTTTTCTTGGGGATGAAGGAGTTGTCTGAAATCTCAGCCTAAGCATAATCCACAAAGCTTGCTTTGGGCAAGATAATCCGTTCTAAGAATTAGATGCCAAGGTATTAACCAGGGAGTGGGGCATCTAGGAAAATTAGGATATGCTCTCTGCTGGAAGTGTGTTGTCCCCAATTAGCTTGTGTCTTGACTTAAGTGTTAACAAGTTATTGACCCACAGAATCTACAAGTGTCTCAAAATCTCCAAAGGTTCTTATTCTTATCTTCTTGGTGGACAAGGCAGGGTTTCCACAGACCCTCAACTGTAAGAAGGTGGGAAATACTGTCAACTCCTTATTTGTTTTGATTTTATGATACTGAACAACCTCTTTGTTAAACTTTTCAAAGTGTGACTGAACTGGTTGGTGGTTTTGGCATTGATAACACTGGGGTCACTGCCGATAACATGGGGTGTATGTGCAGCGTCAGTCCACCTGTTTATGACGAAGTGCTCTGACAGGATCTTGAAATCTCAGCAAGGGATCTAGAACTAGAAGTCAGTTATCTCATCTAGATTTCCATACAGCATAAAAATAAAGCCCTGAGAGATGTTACTGTACTTTTGATGACTGATGGGAAAGCTTGAGTTTAGTCATTTTAACCTAGCCTTGGAAAATATATAAACATCTGTATTTTCCAAGGCTAGGTTAAGTGACTAAATGCAAAACACAATTCATTCAATAAAAAAATATTTATTAAGCATCTACTATGTGCCAGACAGTTTTGTGTGCTTGAGGTACATCGATGAAGCAAACAAAAATCCCTTGCCTTCATGGAGTTTACATTCTATGTAGGAAAAGGACCAGCAGTAAACAATAGATATAGTAGGTAGTCATCTAATGTGTTAGAAGATGACAAGTGCTGTGGAAAAAAGGAAAAGTAAATCCTGGTAAGGGGAGCTGGGTATTGAAAGTGCAGGGAGACTGAAGGTGGCAATGAGTTCTCAGGACGGATCTCAGGAGATAATGATATCTAAGCAAAGATTTGAAAGTAGTTAGGGAGTTAGCCGAGCAGATATCTGGGAAAAGAGGGATCTGGGAAGAGGAAACAGCTAGTACAAAGATTGTAAGGTGGGAATGTACCAGTCTTGTTTCAGAAATATCAAGGAGGCCAGAGTAGCTAGAGCAGAATGAGCCAGGAGAGAAAAGTAAGAGGTAGACTGAGGGAGGTCATGAGGAGTCTGGAAGGCTTTACACTTTGATAAGGGAAACATTGCAGGATTTTGCACAAATGTGATACAACTTTCATATGTTTTAAAAAGATTACTTTGATCTCAGTGTTGTGAATGGACAATGTTACAGACAAACCTAGGCTGCTTGGTTTCACTTGATAATGGGACACTTCTCTAAGAACATCCACAAGATACCACCTTCAGAAAAAGCATTTGGATCCATCATCTAAAATGTCACTGTGGGTGTGCTGCCATGAGTTTGACTGAAATAACCATTGTATCCACACTTGCAACAGACAAAACCATTTCCCCAGGCTCTTTTGGAGTTGTTCTCCTTCATCCACTACACTGAAATAAAAAGTTACGTTCTTATGCAAAAATCCTATGCTAGTCACAGAGTATGAGAGTGAAGGATACAAAGGTGAACAAGCCATGGCCTCTGTCTTCGCCTATAGTTCCCAAAGAAAAAAAATTATATCCATGATCTCAAGATGCTGTATCTCTCTTCTATATGTCAGGGACTGGCTTCCTCTTCTTCCCCTTCTTCTTCTTCCCCTTCTTCCTCTCCTCCTCCTCCTCCTCCTTCTTCTTCTTCTGTGAGATAATCACTGATTTTTTTGGTTATCGGGAACCCTTGTTTCAAGTAGAATTCAGTTTGTCCCAGTCACTGTGTGATGAGCATTTGAACTCTAAACTGTCATTTCTATAAAGTGCCAGACTCTCAACCCATCATTCTTCAGGAAAGAAGTGTGGCTATAGATGAGAGGTGGTATCTGAATAGAAAATGTAAAGTTTGTAATTCATTATCTCTAGACCTAAAGAGCAAAGTTAAATCTAAGAGTGATATGTAGTGCTCAGAACATTCAACAGACATGGCTTGGGACTTAGAGCCCTAACAATTTTTGTGCGGTTGATATAAGTCATCTTAATAAGAAAAAGAAACAGATGGTATATTAGTTTGCTAGAACTGTCTTAACAAAATACCATAGACTGGGTGATTTAAACAACAGAAGTTTATTTTCTTACAATTCTGGAGGGTAGAAGTTCAAGATCAAGGTTGGTGACTTTGATTTCTGTGGTTGCCTTCTCCCTGTCTTCACATGGTCTTTCCTCTATGTATGTGAATCCTAATGACTTTCTGTGTATACAGATTTCTTCTTCTCATAAGGACACCAGTAAGATTAGATTAGGGTCCACCCTAATGACCTCTATTAACTTAATCACCTCTATCATTAAATATAGTCATATTCTGATTGAGAGTGAGAACTTCAACATA
Organism: Tonatia bakeri; assembly: GCA_004024845.1. Classification (NCBI taxonomy): domain Eukaryota; kingdom Metazoa; phylum Chordata; class Mammalia; order Chiroptera; family Phyllostomidae; genus Tonatia; species Tonatia bakeri. The sequence goes on from PVIA01001104.1 coordinate 31,413, forward strand.
TGAATTTCAGTGGTGGGTAGTAGAGACACAGTTCAGCCTATAACAGGTGGGGCAGTCTCACTGTTTAAGTCTAAGACTAATATTTTGGGACATGCAGGCATTTCCAAAAGGAAGCTTATGTGTTTTGGAGCTGACTTTCTCTGCAGAAATATCAATATAAACTCTGCTATAGGCAGGACCTAAGTCTGAGTTAGGTTTCCATGAGAAAGAATATCATTGTGTACTCTTTCATTTAAGCCCCTGGGTCTAGCCTGTGGCTATAGAACTCACTTACATGGAGGACTGAGCCAAAGTGTGGTTCCTCAGTTAACTGGCTCAACAGACAAAGCCAAGTAGGAAAACCGATGGAAGGATAAATGGTTTTCTGGCCAATATATGGGCCATTCTGAAAGGGCCTCACTTGGTAAGCACTTAGTTCTTATTTTCTAATGATGACTCTGAGATGATCTAAAAAATCAGGCCTGAAAAGAAGACATTTATGCTTAGGTGCCCTGTGGTTGCTAGTGTAGAGGAATTTTGCTTTAGGTTGTGAGCGTGGTCTGACAGACAAGGGTTGTGAAAGGGAATGGGTTTCCATTAAGCTGGATGGACATATTTTCATGAATACTAAGCAAATGCTCTTGTTCTCTGACTTCAATTCATGTAGCAAGGGGCAAATATCTCTTAAGTCTTAGAACCCCCAGTTTGGAGTTACTTCAGGAGTCATCACAGAAATCCAAAGAAACAAAGATGCATGCTGTCTTATTAAACGGAGATGACGGATGAGTTATCTGAAGGCTGGAGGTTCAGATAGCTTTTCAGTGAGGTTTCAACAAGGTTCAATGAGATCCACCAAGATATCTTATCTTGGCGGATCTGCTAGAGTCCAGGGTTTGGTCTTCAAACCTTAAAATATCAAGATACCTAATTTGTCATCATATTGAAAGAAAGACGTTTTGTTTTAGAGAAAGGATTATCAATAACTGAATTAATGATACTTAAGTATAAATCCAGGGAAAAATATAACTATCAAGAGGACTAGACACTCCTGTCTACAGAAAAGCCCATTTGGTTTCTGTAACCTCCATGGGAAACTATGTTATAATCAGGAGGTTGCTTGGTGAGTCAGAGACCTAAACAAAAGGAGTTACTTATACAATTCAAGTGTTTAGATGCAGGCATGAAAGGCAGATTTCATTTCAGGAGCAACTCTTATTGATTGTTAAGGGCTGTCTGGGGCATTGAGAAGTATGAGGCCATATTTAGACTTGGTGGGAAAGTGACAGTTGATTAGCGATATGTTCCATGGGCACAGGAAGAAAAAGAAGTGGCATATGTTCTGTATTTAAGCCATCCCTAGTGTAAAACCATTGGACAAAGATAGCCTTAGGAACTGACAGACACACAGTCAAATGCTCACACACATACATAACTGCACACACCATTAGGGCTGGGAGCTCAGGCACCCTGGGCAGTGCCTGGGAAGTGCTTGATTGGCAACCACTACCATCCCTTTCCAGGTGGAGGGTCTTCCTTCTGGCCAGCCCAGGCTTCTTTCGGGCATGTTCGGTCAGGTCAGAAGTAAGTGCTGCAGGTTTGAAAGTGAGCAGGGGTCTCCAAAATGCCGCACAATTCTGCTCTCAGCCATTTTAGGCTGATTGATCTTTCTACTCCCAGAGGGAAATCTTACTTACCAGACTTGGACACCTCTCTACAGCCGCTGTGTAAGAAAAAAATAATCTACTTTAGTGGTTTTCATACTTTAGGGAAACTTTTTCCAAACCAAATTTTACCTGGAATCCTGATATATTAAACAAATAAGAACAATGGGCAGGTTTCTCTGGAGTTTGGCAGACACAATTTTTCTGTGTGTAGAAGCCAAGAAATGCATTTGTAGTGAGTCCTGGGGATGCATGGCGTATTACTTGAAAACCACTTACCTGGTTCAAGTCCTTCAGTCCAGACATGAGAAAGTCCAGGCACTGGAAAGTAAAATGGTTTACTCAGAACCATACAGCACAGAAGGGGCTGTGCTGGGATGAGGGTCCCCCATCTCCCAACTCCTTAACTGGTTTCTTCTCATGAGCCCCACACTAGCAAGTTCGGGGAAGATTCTCTGTCAACACGCCAGTGGCCCAACCTAATTTAACGTGTGAGTCCTTAAGGGAAGGAACGGGCACAGGCCCGCCTAAGGGGACGTGCTGAGGACCCCATAGAGAAATATGTCTGCTGTGTCTCTCCTCCATTTCACAAGTGAAACCTGACAGCATAGATTAGAAAAATAATAAAAGGCCATCTCATCTGTGTTCCTTATTTATTACACATTATCCAGGTATCTGGTTGCAAAACCTGCACTCCTACTCCTCTCTCATTGTTAACAGCGTTTGAAGAGAACACACTGACCTGCTTCATCAGATAACATCGGCATTTCAGAGAGTGCTCCCTGCCCAGGTGACTGCCACCCTCCCTCTCGGTTACCCCTCTTCTTACTCCCCCAAAAATTCGATGGGGGAACACTTTAATTGGCAGGAAGCCACCCTTCCTTCACTTGCTATGACTGCTTTGATATTCCATAAAGGAAAAAAATAAAGGAAAATAAAATTCCACCCCTTTGAAAGAAAATAGACTACCTAAGCTGAGGGTCAGACGGTGGAGCCTGGAGGAGTGTGACCTACTTAACCAAGATGGGGGTACCTCAGTCTTCCTCTTTTGGTTCTGCTCTGTGTCCCTCCCCAGACTATGGAGGACACCAAATTTGTGTGAGAAACTAGTTTTTCTTCATCTTTTATGAGAGAGAGAAATAGAGAGAGAGAGAGAGAGAGAGAGGATGTGAGGAAAGAAAGGGGAGAAGTGAGAGACGGGGAGAAGAGAAGGGAAGAGAAACTGAGGTGGTAAGAACAGATAGTCAGATAGAGATGACAGACAGAGAAAGGGTGGGGAAGAGCCAGGAAAGAGGGACGGCAGGAGATGAGGAGAAAGATAAGGAGTAAAAGCAGGAGACAGAGCTTTGTTTTTCAAATAGATAAAGGAAAAACCAAATCAAGCAGTCCCAGTCGGAGCTGCCCCATAGAGGCTTATGGAGTGGAAAGACTGGACACCATCTGGGGAAATCTGGGTTCCAGTCTCATCTCCACAACCCAGTTTCTATCACCTTGAGCAAGTCTCCATTCCTCTCTGAAGGGTATATGAGAGGCCCTGAGTGTCTCCCCACCTACCCCCACAAACTCCAACTCTTGCCCTGGGGCAGTCTTAACTCTGTGCTAAGGAGACACCAGGAGAACAGAGTCCTTTGTGGCTGACTGGAGACCAACAACTTGAAAGGCGATGGGGGCAGAAGAATTGAAGCATTTTTGTTGTGGAGGAAAGCGTGGGCTGCAGGCAGGGAGCCAGAAACCACTGACATCACCATAATACTTGGAACAGGCCTCTGAGAGGTGGGTGGGAGCCTCAGGGAGTGGGCAGAGTTACCTGGTGAAGGGATGGAGGGCCTGAGTCTGGCCCAGGAGCAACAGGGGCGCTTGAAAGATCCTGTGGCTCCTCCCAGGATCAGAGGACAGGAAGCCATGAACTGAAGACAGGAGAAAAGACTATAAAATTTGGGAAATCATTTATCCTCTCAATTCCTTGGATCTTGAACAGAAGACAGGTAGGGAAGGTGAGCATCATCATCTCTAGGCAAAAATCTGTTCGCCCTTGTCGCTGGCCCTTAAGTTGGAAACAGTTGATGCAGTAAATATTCTCCACCTTCTCTCTTTGGCCCCCAGAGCCTGTCCAGCAGAGAATGGAACTGGAGGCCCCCTATGAATAGGGTTATAGGGGTACCAGGGGTTCCTTTTTTGCCCCCAGATGTGGCCTCCACTAAAATGCCACAGTGCTGGCAGTCTCCACTAAGCCTACTTTTTAGATGAAGCATTGCCCTCTTCCCAGACCTTTTGTAAAAAGAATATCTCATTCTTCCACAGGGACTTGCAAGTACTAACACCTGAGAACAAGCTCATCAACTCTATGGTCTGTGCTCCACAGTGAGAATGTCAGGAGAGATTGTTCGGGGCACTACAGATGGAGGCGCTGGAGTGAATGGGAAGCAGACCGTGAGCTCATGCCTTTGCCCTGAGGAAGCTGGTTTCTGTCTATGCTTACAGGACTCCGGAGATGCCTTACTCTTTAGGATAGGCTTTTCAAGATCCTCAAAAGTTCACACCCCTCTTCTGCAACCTCTTCAGTGGTGGGAATCTCATTACCTCATGAGACAGCTCATTTCATTGTTGAATGACCTAAGTGGTTAGAAAGTGGTCAGCTCACACTGGGTTGAAATCTCTCTGCTTGACAAGTCCTCCCATTAGTGCTGGTTCAGAGAGCATGTCTGCTTCCTCTTCCCCCGTGTCAGCCTTTCAAGTTGTTTAAGATGGCTATCATGGGCCTCCGAGGTTTTCTCTTCCCTAGGCTAAATATCTCAGTTTTTCAGCTCTGTCTCGTGTGACATGGCATTAGAACTTTTATCATACTGAGTAACCCCCAGGTTGTCAGTGACTGTCTCAGGACTAGTGGCCCAAATTAAAAAATCTGTAATATGACTTGTACAAGTCTACAGGACAGATATTTGTTAAATTGAATTGATTATTTGATCCTGTTATCTGGAAATTACCCTCTTATTTATGTAACCAAAGATTGTTTGTTTTTTTAAGATGCTGCTTCATCTTGTCTTGTATTACGCTTGTAGTCAGCTAAGATCTTTAGATTGCTTTTGCACAAGCTACTGCCCATCCTGTATTCAACTGATAGGAATTTTGTAAAACTGATTACCACTGTTGCTAAATAGGAATGTGTACTGACTGTCTATTTGTGTGTGGTCCTGTGTGGGTACTGGACCAGAGACATACGGCCTTTAGAGAAGTATAATTTGAAACTTGTTCATTCAACACATATTGTTAGTATTGGCTTTTTAGTGGACAATTTGTCAGCATCAAAATTTCATATGTTCTTAACATTTGTCTGACAGTCTACCCTTATTTTATAAATCAGGTCACTCATATAATGAACATAATGATGTATGCACAAGGATGTTAAATGCAGCATTAGTTTTAATTATGAAAAAATAAGCAAACTAAACCTCCAAGAAGAATGGCTAAATATAGTACAGTAACTCCATAAATGGAATATCATGAAGCCATTAAAACTAATGAGTTAGGTCTATGTGTAATAACACAGGAAGATCTTCAAAATATGTTTTGTGAAAATATATGTGAAAAACTCAAGTCATACCAGAATAAGTATACTGTAATCTCAGTTGTGTTTTAACAACTAAATTATATTTTAAAAAGTATATATATATTAAAATATGAATAAGGATTTAAAAATACACTTATTATTAATGGATGTTTCCTGGTAGAAGAGTTAGAAAGAGGAGGGTGGGAGTAGAGAGTGGATTTTTTTCCTCTCTATGTTTTGATAGTTTGATTTTTACAAGCTTGTATTCCTTTATTACTCATGGGATTTTAAAAAGTTTTTTAGAAGACAAAGAAAATAAACCCCAAGCAAATACTAGGTAAGACTAAGAATTCGAAAATGGAGAAGGGGCTGTTTCCTTCCCTCAACACAGAATAAAATCCATTAGGAAGGATAATGCAGCACACAGATGATGATGGCCCAGTGCCATGTGAGGTGCTGGGGAATCCAGGTGATGAGATACTCCCTCCACCTGCACCGAGGAGAGAAGATCAGGGCGTGGACCCCAGTGGGCAGCAGGGTTTTAACAGGGGATGGCATAAGAGGGGTTTGTAGCAGGATGGGAAAGGCTGTGCCTCCTCTGGGTGGGACAATCAGGGTAGTTTGTTGAAAGTGTAAGGTTTCTGTGAGGCACCATCAGCAAAAACTCTAGAAGAGAAAGTTGGGCCTAGATCTCAAGTAGCCTTTGATGTGCTTCCTTTGGTGGCCTTGGGAAATACCCCTGGGGGGTACCAGGTAGATTAATTCAACTGCAGTGGGGTCAGAGGGTTGAGGACAACGAGACTGAAGGCACAGAGACCACTTAGGAATTTAGTGCTATATATTAATGTTTGTTTTCCTAGGTCTTATTCAAAGTTAACAGTGCTTCCCCCATCTATGTCCCAAAATATATTCAGCAGTTTAATAGTCTTGGAAAACCTTCACATTTAGTCTCTTTGTGGAGACTTGTAATACTCTTGGTGCAGCATAGGCTCTGAGAAGTCCTGCAGTAAAGACTTATTTAATTGTTATTAGCCCAGCATTTTTCAAATTTATTTTAACCCCAAACATTTAGTTTGCAGCCTGTATTTTTCACAATGGCATTCTGAACAACAGCAAGCTCTTTAGAAATCTTCTACAGCAGAATCATGAAAGTCTGAATGGGGGTGGCAGCTGAACAAGGGACAGGAGAGATGCATGCAACTATATTGAAGGAGGAAGAGTTGGGAGGACTTGGCATGTTGTTTGCATATGGGGTTGAGAGAGAGGTGCCAAAGACCATCTGAGATTTCCTTACCTCTGCTATAGTCCATACAGAAGTCATAAGCATCAGATCTGGCCCTCTGAATGACTGACCACACACACTAAGGCCATTCTTGTTTCAATGGGCTCAACATAAATTGCGGGCCTTGGGTGGGGGTGGCAGCAGAAATCACAGTTTCCTTAGGTCCCCATACCTCATGAAAATATCTAATTCACAATGAGATGTAACAGAATCTACAGAGTGAAAAGGCAACCCACAAAATGCAAAAGAAAAATTGCAAATAATATATCTGATCAAAGATTAATATCCAAATATACAGGGTCTGGCAGAAGTAACACTGCTTGAGTGTGGTTGGTAGGGTAATAACAGGAATGTAAGAATTTATAGTCTTACTTTGAACATTTCACCTAAAACCTCATATAGTGTGCTTGAGTGTGATATTGTTATGTTACAGAATCACGCACTTATGATTTTGTAACAAAAGAGTTTGTAATACAGGAGGGGCGTTACTTGTGCCAGACCTCGTATGAACAGATCTCATGACTCTAAACACACCCACAGACACACACAACAGAGACAAAACACGGGGCTGAAGGCCTTGAATAGACATTGTCAAAAATGTACAAATGATCAATAAAGACATGAAAAGATGGTCACCATCACTAACCATCAGGAAAATGCAAATCAAAATCACAATGAGATACCACCTCACACTCATTATGATGGCTATAATATAAAACAAACTAAAAATGAAAAATGTTAGTGAATATGTGAAGGAATTGGAATCCTGTGTACTTCGATGGGAATGTAAAATGGTACAATTACTATGAAAAACTGTAGTGTAGTTCTTCAAAAAATTAAACATAAAAGTACTATGTTGTCCAGCAATTTCTGTTTTGATCTAAACCCAGAAGAAATAAAAGCAGGGACTTAAGAAGGTGTTTGTACATCAACATTTGTAACAGCATTATTCATGGTAGCCAGAAGGTGGAAGCAACCTAAGTATAAACAGGTAAACAAAATATGGTATATATACAATAGAATATTTTCCAGTCTTTAAAGGGAAGGAAATTCTGATACATGCTGCAATGTGGATGATACTTGAAGACATTAGGCTAAGTGAAAAAGACAGTCACAAAAGGACAAATATTGTATGAGGTGCCCAGGGTGGTCAAATTCGTAGAGACAGGAAGTAGAATGATCCTTGCTGGAGGCTGGGGGAGGGAAGCAGAGTGCTGTTGTGGAATGGGTACAGGGTTTCAGCTTTGCATGAAGAGAGTCTGGAGATGGATAATGGTGATGGTTGTGTAACAATGTGAGTACATGCCACTGAACTGCACACTTAAAAAAGGTCAGTGGTAAATTTTATGTGCATTTTAACACAATTTTTTAAAAATGGTAGGATATACAATTTTGGTTCTTGTAGTCACAAAAATACTAAATCTCTTTCACTGGTTATTTTATCTTTTCTACAAGTTATCACCATTGTAGGAGTTGTCTGGAGTTTTGAGACCTATGTACACAAAATATTGGCTATAGGAAATTCAAAAAATACAAATGCAACACATAATCCACTGTAGTAAATGTAAAAAATACAAAAGTACAAGAAGCAATGACATCATCCAGCTCCTTCTCTCTGGTGATAACTAACCAAGTTGTTTGGAAGTAGCATTTTGGTGGATTTCCTGTAGGTCTTTCCCCTAGAATATCCCTCCATGAACCCTCAGCACCCACTTCCTCTTTTTTCTCTTTCTCTCACTCATGGTACCACGGGCATGACAACCATTCATGATATAGCTGTTTTTGGCAGGTCCTAATCCAATCTGTGGCCAAAGTTGCTGGCTACATCAACCATTGAATAAGGAACAACTAGAGACTGTTTCTCTCAGGTGAATGTTCGGAGTGCCCATTGATCATCAAAACTGTGCCCTGCCCAGGCTAAAATGTAAACATAATGGGATTTAGAAGGGATTTGTCATACCAGGAATTAATTAGACTGCTGATTCCCAAGTCTAATTGCTTTGGTGCTCATTAAACTTTATTTTAATGAGTGGTTTGATGTCTATTTCCCACTAGAATATAATGTAGGAATTTTGTCTGCCTGTTCACTCTTGTAGCCCATTGCTAAGAAGTATCTGGGTCATATGAGGTGCTCAATAAATTCTGGTTAAATGAATACATGAATTAATGGACACTCATAATTACATTCAATTTTACATGAGAATAAAAAGGAAGTTGCCTAGAATATTATTTAAGGTCATTGCTCCTGGACTCACATTTGAATTCAAAATTGTATAAAGTTGAGCTTCTGGAAGTTTTTTCTCATCTGTAAAATGGGGATAAATATATTATCTATCTCATAAAGTTAGTGTAATAATTAACTGAGATGAGCCATTATGGGTCATTTAGAATGAGCCTGGAACATAGTAATCACTCAATAAATGTCATTTATTAACTTTAGCTTTTTGTTTGAGAAAGTTTTATGAACATTTCCTGTTTCATTACATTTTTCTGAAAAAGACATTTTTGTGAGTATGTACAATTCCAGATTGGAAAAAGTTACTGTAGTTTATGGACATTGATATTTAGATTGCCTATATGTTAAGTAATCCTTGGATGAACATTCTGATAATTGAGTAGTTAGGAGCTCAGGCTCTGGTACCGGACTCCCTGAGTTCATATGCTAGATCCCATTTTACAAGCTGTGTGCTTGGGCATTTAATGCCTCTCTGCCCCAGTTTCCTGTCGGTAACTAGGGAGAATAATAGCAATTCATAGGACAGTTGGGAGGATTCAATGAACTAATATATATAGGCTGCTTATAACAATGTCTGGCAAAATTTAAATGCTTGATAAATGATTGCTATTATATTATTATTGTTCACCTTCAATTTTATTTGTTAATTCTTATGCAACTAAAGACTTGTTGAATTTGTGAGGGAAAACAGGTGTCTTTTACTCACAAACTGGGAGCAGAATGACAGCTAAGGTAGGGAAGGTAGGAGGGAGGGAATGAGCAAAAAGGAAAAAGGACTTATGGACATGGACAACATTGTGGTGATTGTGAGGGCGAGAGGGTATGTAAGGGGACTAGATGGTAATGGAAAAAAATAGAATTAAAAAAAATTACAGAAAAGAGAAAATAGGTGTCTTTTTATATTTGTTCAACAGGATGATCGTTTATTGTAGTCTAGACAGGAACCCCTAACCTAAAATATGGTTTGATTTTGGGAACACCTGGGCATCATTAATTATAAGAACTTGTGTTAATTGTGACCCTTGAGTAAACTGCATTCAATTTAATATCTTGAAAATGTTTTTGCATCCTTGATTGTTTATAACTTGAAAAGAGTAGCTAGGTGTTAATTCCTAAATATGATCCTCCATAACTATGTACAATCTTCTATCTTAGACAATTACTTTAGCATGTTCCTAAAGAGTGTTTAATATATGACTATATGTTTAATAAGAATGGCATCCTAAATCTATCTTTGTGCCTTGCATATTAGTAACGATGCTAGTATATTTATATAATTTATAAATACATTAACATATTTATTTGGTGTTACATACTTATAGATATTTAAGTAATGGGGATGCTTAATTTAAAAAAAGATTGAAGAACACCAGTCTGTAGGTTAAAGCACAAGTCCTTTAGGATGGAGTGAGAGACCTGGCCATTCTTGCCTCATCTCACCTTGTACTTGCGCCTCCAAGTCCTCCATGCTTTCAGCCGCCAGGCACATGGACAACTGTAATTTCTCAGTCATCTGGGATTGCTCTGCTCTGGATCTCACACTGACATACCAATGTTCTGGATTGTTCTTCCTTTTCTCCTTCACCTGATGAATGTCAAGTCACAACTTAAGTATCATTGCTTCTGGAAGTCTCTTTGGGCTTTCCTCAGGGAAAACTGTACCTATACTACTTTATTACAATTTACCTGTGCCATTTGCACAGCAGTCACTACATCACGTTGCCAGTTTTTGTCTGTCATATTCCTAAATATGATCCTCCATAACTATGCGCAATCTTTTATCTCATTCCAAAGAACTGTTACCATCTGAAGTCACATTGCACAGGACCATAGGGGTGTCTCCCACCAAGGAATCCTGGAGCCATGGGAACCTAAATCCTGATGCCAACACATATTACCCTATCTTCCCACCTGTGAAATCAGGATCAAATCAACCTTGCTGCCTATTATCGGAATGAGAAGAAAAGTTTTTGTAATGGGCCTGGAACACATCGATTAGCCTGGGATCCATGCTCTCTCTTTTCTTGGTTATATTCTCCTTGCTCTTTTCCTCACCAGAGCCTGGTGAGGAACCTGACTCTTTTCAGGATCCCAGTAAATGTTTGGTGTTTATTTTTCACCTCACACTAAGTTGGTTAGACCATCACTCCTAGGAGGGTTCAGATGTGAATAAGTCAGCTTGACATCCTCCCAGATGGTTTTTCACAAGGTCATTCTTTCCACCAGCATTTACAGCAGGATCAAAAATGCAAAGGACCAAAGTGACCAGGAAGGTAACACAAGTGAGTGAAGCAGACTAAGCAGACAAAAGGACACCAATAGGACATGGTGAGGCCTGTGGCAAAATGGAAAGCACTTAAACATACCTTGTTTAAGAGGGCAACTGTCTTCGAACTCTAGTCTACTGTTGCTGTGTGGGAATGTTGGCCTTTTGTTGCTGGGTTTGGTAATACTTTAGGAGAAGCTAAAGATCTGAATTGTTATATGAATGTTTTGAATACTAACAACTAAGAAAAAATTCAACACTGTGCAACATAAGCCATACACTTCTAGGGGATGGATAAGGGGCACTCAGCTACTATGCCCAACCCTTAGTAAACAAGGTCTCCAATGGAAATACCAGGCTGAATTTTAGTTTTTGCAGATTGAGTCTTTCCATGTGATACTAGTTCAGAGACACAGTATTAAGTGGACTTTGAATAAAAGGTCCCATGGTTGAACAAGTATGCAACATGATGCGTTCAGTGGACTTCAGTGACTTCCCTCCTCCTCCTGCTTCTTCTGCAGTCATTAAATCTAATGATCACTGGGAACTTGTCTGGGTGGGCGGGGATCTCTTAGATCTCTTAGATAGGTGTCCCTTCAGTCCAAGGTGAATGAATGCCTCTCCCTGTCTCTCTCTCCCTTTATCTGCATGAATACTCTAGCCATTAGCATGGTAGAGACAGACCTGGATTCATGTTTGGACACAGCCATTTTCTACCTGTGTGACAATCCATAAGCCAATGACTTTTCTGAGCTTTGCTCTTTTTTACCTACAAAATGAGAGTAAGTCCCAACTCATGGAGTTGTTATGAAGATTAAGAGCACAGAGAGCAGCAAGTGAGAATTCAATAAATGTTAGTTCTTTTCTTTCCCTCAGGGTTAAATATGACAGTAACAATAAGAGCAATAATGATAGCAGCTAACTTCTACATACATACATACTGTTGAGGGCCAAACACTGTGCTAAGTTACCGTTGCATGAGTTACCCCATTTAATCTTTACTACATACAACCCTAAGATGTAGATACCATAATTAACTTCCTTTTACAGATGAGGAAACAGAGGCATGGAGAACAATTTACTAAGCATCAGCATGAGGATTCTGGCTCCATTTTGAAGGACTGGCTGTGGGTTACCGCGGGTTAGGTGCTGGGAAAACTGCAACATCCCCGACTGAGGCCCTTGTCCTTAGGAGGCTTACGGTCTAGTGGGAGAAGAAAGAAAAGTAGACATGTGTGACCAACACAGAACCCTGGCCCCAGGAGCACATGGAAGACTTCTCACCACACAGAAGATGGTGGTTAAGGAAGGCAGCCACACTTGTCTGGAGTAGCATTGTAGGCTTAAGAAGTAAGCAGAAAAGAAGATATCAGTAAACAGCCTTATCTGTTTCTTATAAACAGATAGAAGAATGTTGTCATTTATTTAACAGCAACTTGATAGTGTTCATTGTGGCAGGAAGGCAATTTTAACTTTCTAGAGCCTTTCGTATCTCTGTCATGAGAATTTCCTATCAATTTCATAAGGTAGAAAAGGAAGAAATGGTTCTTATTCTAAAATGGATGAACTAAGTTGTACAATGATGTGCTTGCTGTGTCTCAGTTGTTCTTCGAGTCTTTAAGCCATATCATGTTTGTCCGTGACTGAGAGACTTGAGGTGGGGTCGGGGGTTCACCATTTATCCAAAAGAACCAGAGCTTATAATCAAACATAACAAAATGAGTGAGCTGATTAGAAGCTGCAATGAACTGGAGGCTCCATGGATCGATGTGTTCCAGGCCCATTACAGAAACCTTTCTTCTCATTCCGATAATAGGCAGCAAGATTGATTTGATCCTCATTTCACAGGTGGGAAGATAGGGTAATATGTGTTGGCATCAGGATTCAGGTTCCCATGGCTCCAGGATTCCTTGGTGGGAGACACCCCTATGGTCCTGTGCAATGTGACTTCAGATGGTAACAGTTCTTTGGAGTGAGAAAAGAATTTCCTTTTAAATTATCTTTCCATCCATTTGGTTGCATCAAAGAAACGGTCTCTGTGCCAGATGCGTTTGCCAATCTTTCTTTATAACAAAGGGCCTCAAGTTCAAAGCCTTTAAAAGGCAACAAGATCTAGTTTCAGTTTGAAATTTTGTTTTGTTTTCCACGAATAGATATATTTTCTTTTTCTCAACCATACATAAGAATATTAAGAAAAATAAAATACCCTCATACTCATCACATAGATTAACATTTACCACATTTAAGTTAGACATTAATTCAGATCCTGATTTTAGGTAGGTAGACTCTTATAACCAGTATTTAGCTAGATTTTCTATTTTTTCAGTCTTATCATTTTCAACATCTAACCAGAAATTTAATGTATTTAGAGATATTGCAGGTTTTGACTCATATGGACTATTTCTATCATTGTATTTTGAGTGTACTGTTAATCATACATTTCCTTTTTCTTTTTATCTCCATTACTGACTTCTTTAGATTCACTACAATTTCGGTATTATTTTTCCATTTTGAAAAGTTGAAAGCTAAGGATTGTGTGTATGTATATTCACAGTTATATGTGTGCACATATATACATGTGTCTACTCACCTATATAGGTACATATAGAGAGATGCATACACACAAGAGTTTCATTTAACATACATCAAATGCACAAATCTTAACCTTACAGCTCGGTTAATTTTTACCAAGTGAGCACACATACATAACCACCACCCAGATCCAGAACAATATCAACACCTCAGGGGCTGCTGTCATGCCCCCTCTTAGTGATTGCTGCCAAGTCAAAAAATCACCACTATTCTGATCTCCATCATCACATAGGAGCTTGGGCTGTTTTGTGAAATGTATGTAAATGCACTCATGCATGCACTCCTATGTGTCTTCTTTCACCCAGCATTACGTCTGCAAGATTTATTCACGTTATCGCAAAGGCTTTTTGATGGCTGGGTAGTGGTAGTTCACCGTTTCCATGTACTAAGATTTATTTACTTGGTCTTCTTCTGATGGACATTTGGATAATTTCCAGTTTTTTGGCTCATATGAAAAATTCTGGTACTTTCTAGTACAGGTCTTGGTGTACATATGTACTTATACCTGTCAGTTTAATAGCTAGGAGTTTAACTCTAGTCTTCTGGGAGGTAAATACTAAGCATTAGCAGATACTGCCAAATAGTTTTCCAAAGGGGTTGTAACCAGTTTAACTTCCCACTAGCAGTAAATAAGAGTTCCATCTGCTTCCCATCTTCAGAAATACTTACTATCTTCAGTTTAAAAAATTGTAGCTATTTTGGAAGATGGTTTGTGGTATCTTGTAGTTTTAAATAGCATTTCCCTGAGGGCTAGTAATATTGAAATATTTTTTATGTTTACTGACCATAATCATCAATATTTTGTGAAGTACCTGGTCAAGAATTTGACCATCTTAAAATCAGGTTGTAATAGTTTTTTAAAAATGAATTTTTGATATAAGTTTTATTGGATATATGTATAACAAATATCTTCTCCCACTCAGTGGCTTGCCTTTTCATTTCCTCACAGTATGTTGATAAACACAAGTTTTTCACTTTAATGAAGTCTGAATAATCAATAATTTCTTTGGTAGTTAGTGTTTTTATGGGTTCTATTCTGTGCCCATCCCAAGATCATAAAAATTGTTTATGTCACCTTTATCGTTTTACCTTTCACATTTAATTCAATTGCCCATTTTGAACTGGTCTTAGTGCATGGTATGAAGTAATGTCAAAGTTCCTTTCTGACATCGGGATAGCTGATTGGTCTGGCACCACTGACTGAAGACCATCATTTTTCCATCAGAGTGTAGTGATTCCTTTGTCATAATTCAGATAGATAGATAGATAGATAGATAGATCTTATTCTATTTCATTGGTCTGTTTGTCTATCCTTCTACCAGTACCACTGTTTTGTCTTTTCTTTAACATAACGCAGTGTTATATTGTTGTGATATCTGCAAGGTAGGTCTTCCAATTAAATTATTCTTCAAAATTACCTTTCTTGAAAAGCATTTTTAAATTGCTTCTTAAGTTATGTAATAGTAAATATTATGTTGAAAATGGCTAGATTTTGCTCTGTCTCTGATAATGGTTTATCTGGGTATAAAATTTTAAGTTGACTGTTATTTTGTTTTCTAATAGCACTTTTAAGGTTCATTTCCATAGCAGTTTCTGATTAAAGTAAGTTTAACTGTAACTTTAGTTAACTTAACTGTAGTAATTTTTACTCTGGTTGCTTTTAGGATGGTCTCATTATCCTTAATGTTTTACAGTTTCATTCCAGTGAGTATTTGTCCTTGCACTCAGTTACTTTAACTTTTTTAAAAAAGTAAACTTTTAATTTTAGAAAAGTTTTTTATCTACAGAGTTACTGAGAAGAGAGTGCAGAGAATTCCCATGTACTCCATACCCAGTTCTCCCTATTATGCACATCTTACATTATTATGGCTCATTTATTCCCAATTAATGAACCAACATTGATGCATTATTATTAACTGAAGTCCATACTTTATTCAGATTTTCTGAAATATCCCCTAATGTTCTTTATTTTATACCACTTTACATTTAGTCATATGTCTCCTTAGGTTCCTTTTGTTGTGACATTCCTTTTCTCATTTTTGATGACCTTGACAGTTTTGAAGATTACTGGGCAACATGTTGTACAATGTACCTTAAAAGGAATTTGTCTGGTGTTTTCCTCACAATGAGCCTGGAGTAATACATTTTCTGTAAGATCAAACAGTTAAATTGCCATTCTCATCTCATCATATCAGGGACACATACTATAAATATGATTTACCCTGTTGATATTAACCTTGATAATAGGTTAATATTGATATTAACCTATTATATCACTGTTGGTATTGATCATCTAACGTAAGGTAGTGTTTATCAGGTTTCTCTGCTATAAAGTTACTCTTTTCCCCCTCCCTTTCCATACTGTCCTCTTTGGAAGGAATCAGTCATGTGCAACCCACACTTAAATAATGAGAAGTTATGCTCAACAGTCTTAAGGGAAGAGTACCTACATAAATTATTTGGAATTTTCTACACAAGAGATTTGTCTATTCTCCATATCTGTTTATTTTATTCAATTATTTATTTATATCAATATGGACTCATGGGTATTTTTATACTTTGGGTTAAACCTAATACTTTATTTATGTTGTTTAAGCTATTCTACCTTTGGGTCCTTGTAAGCTTTTCCAATTGGCTCCTGTATCCCTTTGATGTTCTTCCATCAAAATATTCTTTTGTTGTTGCTGCTTTTCTTATTTCCTGAAACTCCAAGTTACTCCAGGCCCCTCTTGTATGTTTCCTGCTCCAGTTCTAGAATCAGCCATTTCTCTAAGGAGCCCTAGTTCCTTTTATTAGAGAAAGTATTAGAAACCAAGATCTGGGAACTTGGCGTGCTCTGCAATACACTTTTGATCTTAGGTTGTCTTGCTAAAATTTGCAAGTGTTATGTCTTTATATAATGCTTCTCTATCATTCTTTCCATTCTTTTGTAGTGAAATCTATAAAATGTTGAAGAGTCTCAATCTATCCTTCATGTGACCTTACTTTTTACTTTCATATTATTTCTTCTTCTTCTACCTCATCTTCCTCTTTTTTGTCTGTGCTATTTTCTGGTGAATTCCTCAGTGATATGTTTCCACTAAATAACACCCTTTCTATCTCCAGCCATGTTTTTTATTTTATTAAGTTGTTCGATTCCACCTACTAGCATATTACCAAGATTTTCAATCAGTTATTTTTTTTTTCTTCTTATGGTTATTTCATTTACAAATCAGATCCACTAGTCAGCTGGTGCCTTGATTAAAATCCTAGTGCTAAACTAAGGCTATGTCTATCTTCATATATTTCTTTAAGCCATAAACTCAGATAGCGGGTCAGCAATTTTTTTTAATGCACATTATATGAAATGGTAGTGAAGAGTTTCCCTCAGCTTTTGGTCTTAAGTAGTGAGCCAGCTTCTATTCCCCACATTTAATCCTTTTTCACTCCCGGAAGCTGAACTTCAGCCACTTCACTGTGCTGGCTAGAAACCTCAGTATTTTTATTCTTATGATCTATTTTTACTTATGCCAAATGCTCCAAGTTTCTGTTTTGCAGTAGTAATATAAAACTTTCTTTTAAAAATATATTTATTTAAATATATTTACCAAGTAAATAATAGTACAGAGTAAAATAAAAGAGACCTAGTACTGAGAGAGACCGAGCACGATGTCACAATGAGATTCCTTGCTTCTAACACTGTTGGCAGAACGGGGCCTAGAAACCAGAGATCTAATGGTTCAGGCCCTCATTCTGGCCTTTCCTGAAGAGTAATCAGCACGGATTTTTTTGTTTAGCAAATGATGGCCTGTCACTGTTTGGCAATAGGACATAGGTTTGGGGCATCACATGTCCCATGATGCTGAGCCAGTGAACATAAAAGCTACTGCTTTGTGAAGCATAAACATTAGAGACCTTCTCAGAGGCCTGCTTGCCAGGACCCCAGCAGCTCACACTGACTAGCCATCCAGCATGGTGAGGAGGTCACAGTACTGATGTACAGTGTTAGGATGGGGAATTCTGGATCCCCTTCCTGGTATAACATTTAAGTCTGAGGTTTGGGGATAAATGACTTGACTGTTTCAGAGGTGACTCACTGAAATTTGGAAATTCTCAGCTGCAGCCTGCACTTTAAGAAAAATTATTATTATCATCTCTGACTAATAACTAGCAAATTCAAAGTGAAAAATAGCTCAGTGGACATAAAGAGAAAGTTCTTTTTTTTAATCTTTTTATTGAGCTGCAATGTATAGTAAGGCAAAAGCATAGAAATGTGGATAATAAATCTTAAAATATTAACTCAGTAATTATGCCAATTAACATTTAATTTTGTCTATGCCCATCACATTTTATCTATAATAGCATCACAAGTAACAGTTATTGCTGTAGACTTCTGAAAGTTAATTAAAATCACTGAGACAGAACCAACAAAAGTCCATTCTTCTTTTTTTTTATTCATTGAAGTTTAAATAGTCAATTTTTCATTCTGAAAATTTACTCCAAATGGAAACTTTGAGAGCCAGCGTCAGAGACAGGTTTCTTTCTTCCTGTCAACTGCCTTGTCATGAGACCAACACTGTCACACTCCTGGCGCTCACTGAGGCAGAGTCTCCCTGTGAGGTAGTGGTCATGTTGGGGCTAAGTCCCTGTGTCCCGGAGCTCCTGATTTCTAGTCCACCAGCCTAATGCAGAGGGCTGCCTGCCATGAAATGGGCTTACCCCAGGCTCTCTGCACTCAGTGTCTGCAGCTCAAATGAATTCTCAGCTCTCATTCCGTCCAGAAGCCCTGTGAAGGTGCGAGTAGAAGAGACCAACTAAAATGCAAAGGTTGATTATGCGTCACAGTTCGTTTCTAACAGGGCCGGTGAATCCCAGGGGAGTAGTCTGCACGTTGTGTACAGACCAAAGCTAATCAGGTGAGACAGGGAGCAACTGTGGAGGGTCTAGGGACCAGGGCTTGAGGTGGGTGTCTTTGCGGGCCTGCCATATCCTGGGGCTGGCAGGGCCCTGTGCACAGGCTGATTTTTTAAAAATTGATTTTGGGAGAGACAGAGAGAGAGAGAGAGAGAGAGAGAGAGAGAGAGAGAGAGAGAAAGAGAGACATTTGTTGTTCTACTTATTTACACATTCATTGATTGCTTCTTATATGTGCCCTGACTGGGAATTGAACCCGCAACCTTGGTGGATTGGGATGATGCTCTAACCAACTGAGTTACCTGGCCAAGGCACAAGGATGATTTTTTTATTTCTATTTAGCTATTAACAAGATCAAGCTGGCACAGCTGAAGGGCCACCTTCTTCTCTTACAAAGCCATGCAAACACTTATAATTCTCAGAGCATTCTGATGGAAAAAGAAAGTTTAGCTGCTGCTAAATGTAACCTCCTTCATTTTTGAGTAAACCACACAGATGTATATTTCTCCGTTCTTGATTGAGTTTGATAATTTTTGCCAAGAAAAGTAAAGATGATAAATACATACAGAATTTATGTTTATGGGTCTCAGAACTGCAGTAGCTACAATCTTCAAGTCCCTGGGATCCATTAATTCTACCAACTGGCTGGTATAGCATATGTTTGGAATATGTTTTCTTTTCTCTTACTGAATATCAATCAATTATATCAATGTTTGTTGGTCACCTCCCACAGCCATGCCACAATAGTAGGTGTAGGGTAGAGGTATACTGAGCTACAAAGGACATGGCTCCATTTAAATCTGAAAAATGAGTAACCTATATGTGCTTTGCTTTATTTGATCCCCATTAACACACTTGTTACTGTTCTCCCCCTTCTTGGGACCCATAGCAATATTTTTGAATGTATCTGATAATACCATGTCCTCCATGCATTCTATTCATTTGTGTACTTGCCTTACCTCCTCCCTGGACTACTGGTTCCAAGAGGCAAGATCTCTGTCTAATTCATTTTCCATTCTCTGTAACCTCTGGCATGATGCCTAACACCTACTAAGTCTCAAACATGCTTAGTGGGTTATTTTGTCAGCATTTCCCCCGTCCCAATTCCAACAGATGACATTTGTATAACTGGCAGTTATAATTTACACCTGGCATTTTTTATTCTATTGGAACATTGTACTTCCTTATTTGCACATTTGTTTTTCTTTACATCATTTATTGATTTCTATGTGTGCTTAAAATAACCTGGCCCCTATTAAGCTAACCTATTCTTAATCAACTTATTCTTGATTTTCTAAAAATTATATAAAATGTAGTTTCATTTCTATAGCCAAAATAAAAATACATCATTGAAATTAAAGAAGCCTTACAGGAACAAAGTTAAAAGACACATGGATAAAAACTAGGGGGAGGGTGGTAATGGGAGGGAAGTTGGGAGGGCTTGATTGGGAGTAAAGGGGAGAAAACTGTACTTGAACAATCATTAAAATAAAATTTTTTTAAAAAGAAAAAAAAAGAAATTAAAGAAGCCTACTGGAGTGCCATTAGTGTATTCAAAGCCAAATGTTGATAATAATGGTATTTACTTACTGAAATTTAACAGTATTTATTCAAGAACAACATGCAGCCTTAACTGCCTTAGACCAAAAAAATACAAGTTGCTTTAAGTTTCTGTATTCTAATTAAGTAGAAAAAAACATTTATTAACCATTGCCTTTCCATCATATTCCACGCCATTTTAAGCAGACCATCCATTTGAAAGAATTCATGGAATCTTGAGGTCTTATCTAGAGATTGAAAAAGTGATAAATAACTTTTAGTTATAAAAGTAAATTGAAGCCCTGACTTGTGTGGCTCAGTGGGTTGGGCATCATCTCGAAGACCGAAAGGTCACCTGTTTGATTCTCAGTCAGGGCACATGCCTGGGTTGCAAGCCAGGTCCCTGGGTGTGGGTGTGGGAGAGGCAATTAATTGATGTTTCTCTGGCACATCGATGTTTCTCTCATTCTCTCTCCTTCACTTCCCCTCCTTTGAATAAGAAAAAAATAAAATCTTAAAAGAAAAAAATAAAATGGGATTCTGGTAGTGGCGGATTTAGTTAAGTCTACTGTCTAAGCATAACTCAGGCATATACAGGAATAGGCAAAAGTAGGTTAACAGATGTGTGTATGTGAAAATTTATTCTCGTATTATTTATTTATTTATTTATTTATTTTTTAAGATTTTATTTATTTATTTTTAGAGAGGGGAGGGAGGGAGGGAGAGAGAGAGAGAGAAACATCAATGTGTGGTTGCTGGGGGACATGGCCTGCAACCCAGGCATGTGCCCTGACTGGGAATCAAACCTGCGATGCCTGGTTCGCAGCCCGCGCTCAATCCGCTGAGCTATGCCAGCCAGGGCTGTATTATTTATTTTTTAATTATTGTATTATTTATTACTATTATTAACCTACTTTGCTCCCCTGTATGTGAAAACTGATTTGCTCTATCCATTTGCAAATGCCTTGACATGAGCAAGGCAACAGGATTCAGTCAAAAAGATTTCATGGAGAACAATTTCTACTAGAATTATCTGATCTTTTCCTAGCAAAAAGCAGAGACTGATTTTTCTTTTTTGAGATAGGAGGCCCCTTCTAGGGGCCTAATTTGTTTGCTTTATCATGACTTGAGATACTGCCTTACCTAGAAAAATCACAGTCCAGTTCAGGGTGATGGCGAGGCTGCAGTCTTGGGCTTCCCATGGGTCTTCAGGGCCAGTTAATAACTGTCAAAGCTGCATGGGGCTTCAGATGCTGCAGAAGCTAATACACTTATTTCACAAATAAAGCAACTGGATGGACCCTGGGAGGGAAAGGGACCATACTAAGATAGCAGATCCCAAACCTGGCTGAACATGTTCATTCACTCCATTCATTCAACAAATGTTTCCTGGATTTTCCTTTATGCATACATTGATAGTTAAGACAGTTAGGATCCTTACCCTTGTGGAGCTTCTACTCATGAAGCATATTAACTTATATAAGAAAACCAAGCATAGTGATGGGCAAGTTGACTAGGGAAGAATGGGGAGGACCAGGAAAGGAAGACTTGTGCTGAAAGTTGAGTAAGATGTCTGTTTGGGCTGCTGCTATATCCGAATACCATAAACTAGGGAGTTAATGAACAACATAAATTTATTTCTCACAGTTCTTGAGGCTGGGAAGTCTGTGATCAAGGCACCATCAGACTCAGTGTTTGGTGAGAACCTGCTTTCTGGTTTGCAGATGGTTGCTGTTTCCTGTGTCTTCACATGACAGAAAGGACAAGGGAGCTGACTGGGATCTCTTTAATAAAGGCACTAATCCCATTCATTAGAGCTCCACCCTCATGACCTAATCATCTCTCAAAGGCCCCACCTCCTAATACCATCATATTGGGCATTTGGTTTCAACATATAAATTTGGGGGCAGGGAGTCTACACAGTTGGTGCATAGTGGGACTACACATGGGGTGATCAAAGAGTTGGGGCAGGGACCATTCTAGACAAAGGGAGTAGTGAGCACATAGGCTCTGGGATGAAAAGGAGCTTGAGACATTTAGGAGGTGGCTGAGCATGGTAGCATGGGGAAAGGGGAAAGAGCTGTGTTTGGAGGGGGAGGACTAGACCAGTCCTTGTGAAGGCATGCAGTCATGGTAAAGAGTGTGAACTTCTAAAAAATTGTACTAGGCTGTCAGCTCATCATCAAATTTGACTGTTTACAAGGGCACTTTCTTTGTTGTTGTTATGGTTTTAATATAGATTATTGGGACTAGGATGCTGATGAGTCAGATCTGAAGATGGATCAGCATAGTTACTGGCCAGTTCCTGGGTCTGCCAGTCAGCTCCTTCCATTGTATTAATTACCCTCTTGTGACCCTCTGGACAAAATGAGTCAGGGCAGTATTACCCATTAAACAAACAAGTCAAAATTGGTCAGATTTTAGCCACAAGCAAAAAAGATTTCCCCTAAAAATACTATTGTAATGACATCTTGGCAGACTGTGGCATAAGTTAGCTAAGTTTTGGGAAAAAAATCAAGGCCTTCTGTTGATGAAGCTAATGAATCTGTCTCCTCCCCCTGGTCAGGCTGGTCACCCCAGTAAGGTAGACCCAACCACACTTAAGCCACTTCACACAGATGAGAATCTCTTCTGATTGCACCAGAGGCTGATAACCTGGAAAGTGGTAATCAGTGAGTCACTGCCAGCCTCACAGAAATGGGACAGATGAGGACTACAGGGAATGGACCTGGGGCTGGTGGCCCAAAATTTAGTTCAATGACCTAGAAGGCTAGGAGCTGACTGGTTAGCTGTTGTTGTTTAACTTTATGGTACCAGTCTCTACCCATTGGGGTAAAAGTTTGGGGGTATAGAACAGGGTCAGCACACACCTGGGGAAGAAGATACATGACCTAAATGTTAACTGGCCACCAGCCATGAAAGTGTCTGAGGGATTTCACAAGCAGTCACATGCCTGGGCCACCTCAACCAGTAGTTGAGGCTCACATTAGACAGACAGAGCTCTCAACATCAGTGCTGAGAGACCTGGCTAGGAATGCCTGCTTTGCCACCTTACTAGCTGTGTGAACTTAGGTAAGTCCCTTGGTTTCTCTGTGCCTCACTTGGCTTCTGTGGGCAGTGGGAAAGGTGAACATGGTCTTGTCAACATCATGGGTTTATATTTCAGGTCCTGAAGGAAATAATGTGTCAAAAAGGGACTTGGAAAGCATAGAGTGCTGCATAAAATGTCATATTAGGCTTTACCAGCATTGGGAAGTGTGGAAAATTAGGACATTCATCAAAGAGCTGACCTGGATCAAAAGGCAAAAAGTCTAAGGACAGGCTATAGAAACTGAGATTTTTCCACATTAAACAAAAAAGGTTGAGGGCTATCTTCCAGTCTATGACTGGTTTTTACTCAGAATATCATGACTAACTTCTTTCATGTCTCCTGAGGGGGGAAAAAACAAATAAAATGCATAATAAAAAGGGGTGTTTTTTATCTCTGAGGAATGTCTTGCAAGAGTAGTTAATACCAGAATGTGTTACTAAAGCAAGTTTGGTATTCTATCTCTGATTATCTTAGGAGAAATTTGTACCTGAGTGTGGGTAGGTTAGAAATGATTTTAGCTGAGGACAAGAGAAGATACTACAAACTGAGTTTTCCACTCTTTTTTTGTTCTTGGAATTAAATTCACAAGAATTTTCAGGCTGTAAGCTACATGAAGACAGACAGTTTTGCTTACTAATGCATCCCAAGCACCTACCACAGTACCTGGTGTATAGTAAGTTCTTAATGAATAAGTTAATAGAACACTACGAGCTTGTACCAGCATTTGGAAGCAAAACAGGCAGGTCTCTATGCATTCACTTGCTCTCTGGTTCACCTACCCAAGCAGCCCGATCCCTAGCATGTTGTGAGGCTGCTCCATAAATCACAGCAGTGGTTTCCAGACCCCAGGGAAGAAGTTGCATGGATAAAGGGAGTCAAGCCAACTCTGGTTCAACTGGAACCACCTAGCATTTACCACATACACACGCGCATGTGTGTGTGTGTGTGTGTGTGTGTGTGTGTCTTCCATTTTCTATTTTGGGGTAACATTCCATTCAAGTTGGCATTCTATGAGAGAGCTTTGTGCTGAAAAGCCTGAAACATAGAAAAGGCAAGGGAAAAAGTGTCCTGTTAAGACACCTTCCATCTTGAAGATTTCTCAGTAACAGATGAAGACTAAAATGGTCATTGGAGTGCCAAGATACGAACTCCAATGTTTTTGGTGTCTCTTGTTTCGTAAAATCAAAGCAGAGAAGAAAGGGTCTAAATTATCCTGCTTTCTTTCTTTTAGAAATTTCTACAGGCTGTTGACTAAATAATATTTTTCAAAAACAAACTTCCTAATTCTAAAAGACTGGGAGTTGCCAGGTCTCGGGTGAGGCTCTGATTATGTGCTTACAAGGGCATTGATTAAAATTGTTCTGTGACCAGTGGTGATTGCATTATAACCACCATATTCCCTCGGGCACAACAGCCCTTGAGCAGAAACACGTGTTCTAGTTAATTATTAGGATTCAAGGAGTGTGATCATATGTCTAAGCCCGTTATTAGCATCAAGAGAAGCAGACCTACCAGGGTCTTGTTCCAAAGCCTCTAGGGTCAACTTCCTCAACCCCGCCTCCAGGTAAAAAGGAACACACAGAAATCTGGACTACCCTCCAGTATGACGAGAGAAAAAGAGGCCACTTTGAAGGGCTTAGGAATGATCAGCTAGCAAACAGTTTGTTTACAAGTTCAGTTTAATCGTTGGTGCCTTGTCCCTGTCCTGGAATCACAAACATGTCCTCCTGTCTCATCCCAGTCTACATTCACTGCTGTCACTGAAGGTCCAGAAGCCCAAACAATCTTTCTGGGAGATAATTAGATTTGCAGTGCGTGCACATCCTGCTTTTCAGAACATGTTCTTAATCCTCTTCCTTTGATTCACCACAGTATTCTGGCCAAGGGCATTTGAGGCAGGCATGCCCAGCCCCAGTGTAAAAATGAAGAAACTGAAGCCCAGAGAGGTTAAGTGGTTTGTCTAGTTACACAGAGGAGGGTGGGGAGGGTAGGTACTGGGAGTATGAGCAATGAAGTCGGTCTGCTTGTGTTCGTATCTTGGCACTTCCACTTAATTAGCTCTGTGGCTTGGGCTTTGGTGACTCAGTTTCCTCATTTGCCAAGTGTAAAGAGTAATGATATCTGCTTCATGGGGTGATTGGTAGACTAAGACATAAGGCAACATAGTCAACAGAGTGCTTAGTGCCCTCAAATGTTCAATAAATATTAACCATTGTTATTATTGGAGACATTATCATAATGGAAGGACACCATTGGGCCTGACTTGAATCTAGTGATTTTTCCACAACACAGTGCTGCACCCACAGCCAGGCCTGCCCTCTAACCAACCCTTTCCTGCTGCCCCGACCACCTTTCTCACTCCAAATAGTGAAAACTTACTCTCTTTAGAAACACCGTGGCCTTTTGGGATGCCATTTAAAATTCTGGACAGATGTGAGAGGATGTGGTGTCTCTACAACTATGTGGCATATAGTTAAAAATTATCATCGGATACGGAAAAAGAACAGCCTGTCTCCAAAGGCTGCCACCAAAGACTAGAGTGATGTGAGTATGGAAAGCTCAGCTGATTCCTTCCAGCATCAACTCCAACCCAAGAGGCAGAGGCAGAACTAGAAGGTGGATCTTGGGTTCCTGGGCCTGAGTCCTTTCCATTCCCCATCTGCTTACAGTGTCCTGCATCTGTGACCAGTAGTATGTGGTTGAACGGGGTGGGGGGAGTCAGGAAGCAGGGACTTCTGGGTACATGTCTCCACAGTGGTCATCACTGCTGGCTGCCACTACTTCAGTGGCATTTGCTACACTGACAACAGAGGGTGGCAGCTCAGAATTTCATGATTTAAATTGCCAAAAAAGGTATATCTGAGGACAGATCCTTCAGAGGATGTTTTTTTTTGCAGTCCTTGTCCTGGCTCTGAACTCCAGCATCTCCTGGAGAAATCATTAGAGGTGATAAGTCATGGGCTGGGTAGAATTAGTTGGTTAGGAGTCCTCTGACAAGATAGCTCAGCAATTTTCACCCCTTTTCACCCCTTCATTAGTTTATGGCACACATAAACTAATTACTAAAATTCTGCAGCACACCAAAAAAGATATTTTCTGCCAATCTGACAAAGTAGGTACAATTTTGGCTCAGTCACAAAGGATGGCTATTGTTGTGCTGGCTGTTGTCATTTTTTAAATTAGACAATCCAAGGGAAAAGAGGTCAGTGCCCCTGACTAATAGTCAGGTATTGCATGTTTTAAATACTCTTACAGCACACCAATGCGCCTGCTGTGGCACACTGGTTGAAAATCACCGAGATAGCATATAAAATCTCAGCGGGGCCAGGCTCCATTCTTTCTCACTGCTGGGAAGACATGCATCAGGTTCTTATCCAGAACTCTGCTTGCTAGAATACAGACAGGGACCATACTTCGAGGTCCCTGCCTTGGGGGAATTTATAATGGAGTTGAAAAAGCGACAGACTAGGCACTACATGAGATATCAGCCTAAAGCAAGTCCCCTGAATAGGTTCACTCAGGCTATGAATGTCTCTCTCTCTCTCTCTCTCTCTCTCTCTCTCTCTTTTTGATGTCTCTTATGGAGCACTATCTCCAGATTTTGCAGGTCACTCACTAACCCACTCCTCCTAAATTTTAAATTTCTATTCCACATTTTCAAACCTCCTTGGAAAACAACAGTATTATTGGTAAGCATTTTGATCTTTCTGGGAAAAAAATAGATGTTCTGTCAATTAGATTATTATTATTGTGGAACATGGCTTTTGAAGTTTCAATATTTTCTACAAGGGTATAGCTTGTTATAAATTACATGCAAATAACCACTGCTTTCTGGATTGCCTTTTCTCCTTACAACCTAAACTCAAACCTCCTCAATAGTTCTACCATTGTTATTCTTGAAAGCTGACACTCAGAATGCAGGAATAAGTATCATGAATGTATTTCAATATTTGAAATACAGCTGCTCTTGCTTTTATGTGCCACAGGTTGCTCTGCATTACATTATGCACTTGAACGATATGGGCTTTGGCAATTAAGAGACTAGCGTTCACGTTCTGGCCCTGCAATTCCCAGTGTAAATTCAGGGAACCTCTGTTTCTTCTCTGAACCTCACTTCTCTCATCTGTAAAATAAGAATAAACAGCCTTACTTTTCAAGGTGGCTGTGAGGAATAAAACAATAAACCTAGGAAAACATAGTACATCGTCTGTCTTCAAAGTGGTATTCAATAGTAGTAACAATTTAATAGCTAACAATCAGTGAATACATACCAAACAGTGTTTTACATATATCACCATATTTAATCCTCAATACACCTCTGAGATATGTATAATGATTTTGTCCACCCTACAGATGAGGAAACTGAGGAACAGAGAATTTACATAACTTGTTTAAAACCACATAGCCAGGTAAATTTTCAGTCAGGATTTTAACCCAGGCCATAAGGGCCTTCGGAGCTCACAATCTTAAACACAATAAATGGTGACTATTCTTATCAAGATTATTCAGTTAAAATATGAAATGATTGTGTGTTTTTTCTTTTTTGGCTCACATGCTGCAAAATAGCTACTCTGACAATTGGATTCACTTACTCTTCCCACCCTTTCCTACAGACACGAACAAAGCTTCTATGGGAAACCTGACATTATTTAGAAAAGGAAAAATTATTCTCTATAATCTGTAAGCAGGCTAGTGATATAGGCATTAAAAAAATCCAGGAATTTCCTTATAGGTAACTTCATTTTTCATAAATTCAATGTATAAGTTGAAAGATTTAAAAGGTAAAGGCATAAAAATGTGTGATTTGGAATGGAGATCTTGCCTCAAGCCTTTGTGATCAGACTGACACATTATCACTTTTGAACCTGGATGCCAGGTTGACATTTTCCTTGTCTTAAACAATTGTGATAAATAATACATTGATTTACCTTTGATTTTTTGTCAGCAATAAAATGATCTGTAGATTTGACGTTTCTACTAGAAAGCTGTACTTCTCTATTCTTTTAAAAA
The DNA here is from genome assembly GCA_004024845.1 of Tonatia bakeri. NCBI lineage: Eukaryota > Metazoa > Chordata > Mammalia > Chiroptera > Phyllostomidae > Tonatia > Tonatia bakeri. The sequence goes on from PVIA01001104.1 coordinate 59,509, forward strand.
AATTAAAATTATTTTTTATTGATCTGAAAGAGAGAGAGAGAGAGAGAAGGAAACGTTGACTTATTGTTCCACTTATTTATGCATTCATTGGTTGATCCTTGTATATGTCCTAACCGGGGATCAAACCTAAAACATTGGCATATAAAGAAAATGCTCTAGCCAACTGCGCTGCCTGGCTAGGCTTACTCTGTTCATTTTAAATGGGACAAAATTTACATTGTCATCTCCTTAATGAAATAACATTTCATTATTTCATTAAGACTGTCACTGAAAAACAATGCTGATGTCAATAATCATTTCTGTATATATTCTCTCTTGCTGAAATCCTATGGACATGTTCACATTCATTTCAAAAAGCCGAATGCTAAAAATAAATATCAAATGTAAAAATTATAATGCCATTGTCATTAGTAGAAAAGATAATGGCAGAAAAAAAGAGAGTTGTAGAAGTTAAAATATTTTGGGGGATGGGTGCTTCCAAGCAGGCTGTCTGTATTGGCTACCATCAGCCCTAGTGTACTAGGCTTGGAAGGTGGCCTGAAAGTTTCCACCTACACTGCACTTTCTTTACTCCACGGACGCACTTAGCTTCCTCCCACCTCAGGATCTTTCCATACCTACTCTGTCTCTTTCAGAATGCCCTGTCCACCAGGCTTCCCCCAATTCTTGCACATGCTTCAGATCACTGTCCACTTAGAGAAGCTTTCCTCAACTTCCTAGACTGGGCTGGGTCCTTTGTCCTCTTCCTTCACTGGGGTCATACGGTGCCATTATTTGCAACGGTATATTCATATGACTGAGTACAAGCTCTGCCGGGGCAGGAACCGGGTCTAGTTTTAGGCACCATTGTATATCCAGGGTTTGGCATAGCACTTGACACATACTAGATGTGTCAAGAAATATTTGTTGATTTAGTGATAGTTCGCCCTAAAGGGAACCTGAATACCCTCTGCTTAGACCAGTGTTGCTGCTGCAACAAAGTAAGATCACAGGGTCTTTTTTTCTCCTGGCCAGATTATTTGTGCCAATAAAACATGACTTCAGTTTCACATTTGACTGATGTGAAGCAATGCTTCTCTCAGGCATAATCTGGGTTTGGTTTATAGCCTCTGGGATTACCAGATTCATAAGGAGTTGCTAAATGTAGGGAACCATTGATCCGTTTTCTCTGCACAGGGGCATCTTGAAGAAAGAGTTGGCTGGATGGCAGATTTGGCAATTAGCCTGATTTTTACTGATATGTATATGTCCTACACCATTCAAGTTCATACCCACACCCTGTGTGTGTGTGTCCACAGTTAAGGGCAATTCTTTGTTTCCCACTCCAGTAGTAGCAGTATTAGAATGGAAGTATGTGAAAATGACAAGTGGATGTTCAAAATGTTTCTTAATAAATCAAAATGCAAATGTTATCAAATTATTTATAACATATCTCATCACTCATTGTGATTCTCAGTCCCTGTGGTGGGGAAAAAAAATTAGCAGCTGAAACTACTCACAACAGGGACTCTGAGGGCCAGTGAGGACCTACAGGCTGCTTCCCTGGCTCCTCACCCTTACCTATTCCCCCTCCCCTAGGGGCAGGTCTACAAAAGGGCTCCCATGCTTCCTTCTTTTTTCATTCTGGATCTGGTATTAGGACAAAGCAAATCAGAATGTGACATTAAGTTACCACTCTTTTAATAACTTTGATAAACCATGGAGCATCCCATATACCTGGGCATTTTGACAGCTCACTTTTAAAGAATGGCATTTATTTGTTCATTTTTTATCAAAATATGTTCAAGGGCCTAACACTAGAGACCATGGTACATTACATTTCTCTATTCAGCTGCCACATTCCTCCTTCCTCCCCCAATCCCCTTCCCAGCACAGTATCTTACTCTATAAACAACTTTGGAATTTTCCTCTGTCTCTACCTATTTCTTTTCTCACTTCTTTCCTCTAGGAAGGGTGCTGTGGGGTTGGCTTCTCTTATTACAAAACTGATTAGTAGGCTGGCTTTGTGCTGACCCGGTCACTGCATCCATAACGTAGGTCTGGCTGGAAAGCCCACGAATTCTAACTCTCCCTTCCCGGGTGTATGTGTACGTGTGTGTCTGTGTCTGTCCATGTTAGTCCATTGTCCCTTGGCCTTTGAAAGCCCTGACCTCAGTTTTCCTCTCCTCAGAAATGCCAGAAACAAGAGATGAAGTTGGAGAAGGCAACCTGTTTCTTCCCTAGTGTGTTGAGCCAGGCTTCCAGTCCTCAAAGAACTGTTGCACTTCCAGAACTGGGTTTTCCTGAGTGGAAGATGTAGCGACCAGAGCAGTGTACTTGGAGTCAGAAGACTTGTTTGGGAGTTTGGACACCACCACTTACCAGCTGCGTGACTTTAGGCAAGTCACTTTAGCTTTCTGAATTTAGTACCTATCCACAGGGTGGCTGGCTTTACATGAGTGTGCCTAGACTTTGTTCCATTACATTCATAAAAAAAAAGAAAAGAAAAAGGAAGGAAAGTAACAGTAAGTATCTACTGACCCGCTTGCGGAGGAGATTCAGAGAAGGCCTCCCAACACTGGGCCCAGGGACCCTCCGGGAGCCCGCAGAGCCTCTCTGCAGCTCTTGGTTGGCTCTGCCCCCAACCCACTCCTGACACGCGGAGGGCTTGACGTGGTGAAGCTCTTAAAGGAGGTTTCGGTTGTTGGAAAACTCCGCATAATTCCAGAGGATCAGTCACTCCCATTTACTCTAACTTGCTTTTCAGACGAACCAGGCAAGCCTTCCCCTCCTCGCTGGCACTTCCTCCCCCATTTGACCCCCGACTCAACCTCCTCTTTCCGGAAGGGTAAAAGGCGAAAACCGCGCGGCGCCCCCTGGCCAGGGCCGCCCCCAGCCTGCATCCTGCCCTGGGCGCCTTGCTCACCCCGGCACTCGGGACGTCCAGGAGCTCCCCCTCGGGGCGGCGCTTGGTGGCTGCCGGCTGGGTTGGCAGCAGCGCTCGCCGCGGGGCGGCCCTGGCTACTCGCCCGCCTGCCCGCCCACGTGCATGAAGAGGAGCGAAGCGCTAGCTGTCGCGGCGCCCGCGCTCACCGCCGGTGGATGCCTCACCTCGGAGGCTGGCGGGGCCGTAACCCGAACCCCGCTGCCACGACCCGTATTTGCATAACTCGGTTACCCCCCCCCCCCTTCTTTCGGACTCAGGGGCTGGAGATGCGAGTCGGGCTCCCCTCCGAGGCGTCGTCTTGCAGGTGGTCAGCGCGGGGGCCGCGGGACCGGCCAGATCGCAGGCGGAACGGGCTGGCGCACGTGGTAAGGGTGCAGTTTTCTTTCCTTATTTTCTTTTTAAGAAATGGGACTTTGCATATTTTTGCCGAGGTGGGGTACCTACAAGGGTGCTAACCTTGCTACGATTTCCTTCCGACTTCCTTTTATTTCTGTCTCCAATGGGAAAAGCGCGCAGCACGAGCCAGAAACTTTCCAAAAATTTTTCTGGGCGTTTGAAGTCAGGAATATGGCTGGCCGCCGAACAGATTTCGAGGCGGACAAGGGGAGAAGCAGTGCCCAGGTGGAGGAGCAGAGGCCGCTCCCAGCCGTCCTGGAGATCTGACCTCCGAGCGCGGGGCCGGGCGGGAACGGGCTCGCCGCCGCTGTGGCCGCGGCAGGTGAGCCGCTGGAGTGCCGCCTGCAGCGCCGAGCTTTCTCCACGGCGTGGCGCCGTGGCCCCCGCGAGGCTAGTGCGGTCCCGAACCAGGGGCAGAGAAGAGACGGGCTGGGCCCCAGAGGTTGCGCCCGCGCTACATCCCAGGTTTTGGCGGCTTTGGGGCGGGAAAGGGCCAGGCAGGCGGCGACGCGCTGGGCTTGAGTACTTGTGACAAGTCTTCCACGCGCCCCGGGCCACGCCCGGAACGATCGCGGTGCCAGCCAGGGTGCTCTGGTAGATCGGAGCGGCGCGGGCAACGAGCCAGAAGCCCGCCGCTACCTGGACCTTTTGAAAAGTTTTAAAAAATTGTTTTGGGCACCAAACAGAAAGGTTTACATGGGAGTCAGGTGGTTTTTTTTTCTTTCTTTTCTCGCAAAGGGAGACTCGTGTGGGGTGAATGTGACTCAAAACTGGCATTAGCGATGCAGTTTGCTTTCAGGTCCTCTCTGGCCTCACCCAGGTGACTCTTGACGAGGAAAAAGGACAATATGCCTTCTAATATGTGTGTCTTGGAGTAGGGCGCGTGAGGACAGGGCGCATCTCCGGAGTATAGGCTCTGAGGGGTCCGGGGCTGCCATAGCAGTGGGTCCGTATAGGCAGTAAGGTGAGGATGGGTGTCTTCGAAAAGCACTCTGTTGGGCAAGCTCCGGCTCTCGCTCTGCCTGTCGGCGAGGCTGGCGCACCGGCCTCGATGTCAACAGAGAGGTGTGTAGCATAAGGTGTGCAAGTGGGTGTGTGAAGAAGGCAGCGGGGGCAGGAGTGTATGTATCGGAAGTGCAGCGTGTGTGAGTGTGTGTGTGCGTGCGTGGCGGGGCAGGGTGAATGTCCAAGCCTCCATCTGGACGCCCCCACACAGCCGACCGCCCAGACGCGCCGGGCAGGGCGCCCGTTTCGCGCAGCAGCTGAAGTGGGGTGGGGAGAGCGCGGGCAGAGAAGGGGGGTTGTCTCCGGCAGGATTTCTCTCGAAGCTCCCTACAGTTATTCTTCTCCTCCTAGGGTTTACCACCCCTCCTCCAGCCTCAAGGTGCCCAGAATACTTAAAACAAACAAACAACTTAAAACCTGTTCCGTTTTCGCTCCTGTATAAATAGAACAGACTTTCCAAAAAAGCAATACCGCATTCACTCTTATCATCAGCCACTTCTTTCCACCAAGTAATTCAGAAAAAAGCAGTCAGCTTCCGTGAATGCATGAAGCTTTTTTTTTTCTTCGCTGCCTCCTTTGCTTGCGGTTTTCAGCTGCCAAGAAAGTGAGTAGGGGTTTGACTGTAGTGTCTCGGCTCCGCTCGGTTTCTTTCCGAAGTTTAATTTTCCGGAATGGCTCCCAAACAAGGGCTGGGGAGGCGGAGCCGCCGGTACCGGATCTTCGCCTTTTTTGGAAAGTCCCGGAGAACCGGAATTCCTCCCCGCCCCAAGGGGCTGCGCCGTAGCTTGGACCCGCTCGCTCTCCCCTAGTAGCCTGCGCCAAACCTGCGGCGCGCCCCCTCCCCACCAGGTTCCCCCCGCCCCTCCGCGTCCTAGACCCGACCTGCGGCTCGGGTCGCGCGCCCTAGACCCCCGCGGATATCTACGGGCTGCGAGCCCGGAGTTGAAAGCTCCGTGGAGCCCTGGCTGCGGATCCTGTATGCAAATTAGCCATGTGACGGCAAAAGCCTCCTGGCCCAGCCCTGTTCCTCAGTCCATATATGGGCAGCGACGTCACGGGCATTGAGGACCTGCCCATAAATACTTACACCAACACTTTCCATCTCACGGGGAGAGCAGCAATTGATTAATAGCTCGGCGAGGGGACACACTGACTGTTATAATAACACTACACCACCAACTCCTGGCTTCCCAGCCGGATCACAGGAGAGAGTCAGTGGCACATAGCCATTTTTCTTCTTTCTTAAAAATACAGCAACTTGTTTGCTAGTTTTATTTCTGTTGGATTTTTTCTTCTTCTTCTTTTTTTGGTGGTTGCTTTTAAGTGTGGAGGGCCAAAGGAGATACCAACGTAGGCTCAGTCCAACCCCTCTCCAAAACGGCTTCTCTGACACTCCAGGTAGCGAGGGAGTTGGGTCTCCAGGTTGTGCGAAGAGCAAATGATGACCGCCAAGGCCGTAGACAAAATCCCAGTAACTCTCAGTGGTTTTGTGCACCAGCTGTCTGACAACATCTATCCGGTGGAGGACCTCGCTGCCACGTCGGTGACCATCTTCCCCAATGCCGAACTGGGAGGCCCCTTTGACCAGATGAACGGAGTGGCCGGAGGTAAGCCGCGTGCTCCCTTCTCGGGCCGGGACACACGCAGCTCGTAGAGTATATGGATGGGGCGCGGTGCGTGTGCAGGACTGAGAGGAAAGGTTTGGGGCGCGAGGTGGATGATGTCGACCGAACTGGCTTTGAAGCCTGAAATTGGTGCAGGAGAAGCCCCGCGGGAACGGGGAATCGGGTGGTGGAGCTGGGCGCGCCGACAGAGGTACCGAGTCTCCAGCGAGCCGGCGTGCGTGCGTGCGCCGTGCGCGCCCAGCCCCTGGCGGACTCGGGGGTGAGAGTAGAAGAGGTGCACAACCACACTTTGGGGCTTGTGCAGGGCTTTCGGCCGGCGGCACTCCGGCCTCCCCTCTCCGGGGGTAGGGGCAAAGTGAGGAGAAAGTTCGGGGCTCTGGGGGAGCGAACCGAGCGGCGGCGAAGCTTCGAAGGAAAGAGTCCGCTGCTTGTTTCCAGGCAGAGCAGACCCGGGGAAAGTCTGTGAACGGCCTTGTGCAGCGCTCCCACCTGCGCTCCGCCTGAGAAGTTGACGGGGTTGGCAAGGCGGGGAGGAGGGGTCGGAGGAGGAGGGCGGGACACGGCGCGAAACGGCTCCTTGACTGCGGAGGGAGAGACCTGCGGAGGCATCGTTTTCTTGGCGACGCAGTGAAAAGTGGTCTTCCGCGACCCCGGAGCCTTTCTCGAAGCCTGGCCCCTGCGCTTGGGCTAGGCAGGAACGCGCGTTTGTGGGGCAAGATTAGGAGGGAAAGAAAATCTCTAAACTCCTTCCACCACAGCGCGGAATTCCCTCTAGCAAAGCAGCCTTCAATAGAAGCGCTGCAGGAAAGGGAGGGAGGGAAGGCACCGGAGATGGGGAGCAGCCGTGAAGTCACGGGCCCTTTCTCGGGCTTCCCTGTAGAGCTGGGCACCTTTGCGGCACGGGCTGGGATTAGTCGCCTGGGCGGTGTCTGCCCGGCGCCCTACCCTGGGACGCCTAAGCAAAGGCGAAGAAAAGAAGTTCCAAGCAGATGGGGAATTTTTTAAATATTGTTGTTGCTATTATTGGGTGTTTTTATTGGGGACTAGAGCCACAGATGGCTGTGTGTGGGGATTTGGGAGTAGCTCATCTTGCTTCCCTGGTGGTAGTTTGAGTCCCAGACTGTCCTGACTACCACGGTGGGATATCGGGCTAGGCTCTTACTGCCTGTGGAGAGCGATTTCCCCACCTGTGCTAGGGGGGAAAGTGCTAGGTTGCTAGGCTTTGGGAATGGACCCGTGTGAGACGGGGTGAAAAGGAATTCTTGGCTGCATTCTCATTGTTCCACCTCTATTCTTCCTTTTCCCCAGATGGCATGATCAACATTGACATGACTGGAGAGAAGAGGTCCTTGGATCTCCCATATCCCAGCAGTTTTGCTCCCGTTTCTGCATCCCGAAACCAGACCTTCACTTACATGGGCAAGTTCTCCATTGACCCCCAGTACGCTGGTGCCAGCTGCTACCCAGAAGGCATCATCAATATTGTGAGTGCAGGCATCCTGCAAGGGGTCACTTCCCCAGCTTCGACCACAGCCTCATCTAGCGTCACATCTGCCTCTCCCAACCCACTGGCCACAGGACACCTGGGTGTGTGCACCATGTCCCAGACCCAGTCTGACCTGGACCACCTCTATTCTCCACCACCGCCACCTCCTTATTCTGGCTGTGCAGGAGACCTCTACCAGGATCCCTCAGCGTTTCTGTCAGCACCCACCACTTCCACCTCCTCCTCTCTGGCCTACCCACCACCTCCTTCCTACCCATCCCCCAAGCCAACCACGGACCCAGGTCTCTTCCCCATGATCCCAGACTATCCTGGATTTTTCCCATCACAGTGCCAGAGAGACCTACATGGTACAGCTGGCCCAGATCGAAAGCCCTTTCCCTGCCCCTTGGACTCCCTGCGAGTCCCGCCTCCACTTACTCCACTCTCTACCATCCGCAACTTTACTTTGGGGGGCCCGAGTGCTGGGGCTACAGGGCCAGGAACCAGTGGAGGCAGCGAGGGACCCCGGCTGCCTGGCAGCAGCTCAGCAGCAGCAGCCGCTGCCGCTGCCTATAACCCCCACCATCTGCCGCTGCGGCCCATTCTGAGGCCTCGCAAGTATCCAAACAGGCCTAGCAAGACGCCAGTGCATGAGAGGCCCTACCCCTGCCCAGCAGAAGGCTGTGACCGGCGATTTTCCCGTTCCGACGAGCTGACGCGGCACATCCGCATCCACACCGGGCACAAGCCCTTCCAGTGTCGGATTTGCATGCGCAACTTCAGCCGCAGTGACCACCTCACTACCCACATCCGCACCCACACTGGCGAGAAGCCCTTTGCCTGTGACTACTGCGGCCGCAAGTTTGCCAGGAGTGATGAGAGGAAGCGCCACACCAAGATCCACCTGAGACAGAAGGAGCGCAAAAGCAGTGTCCCCTCTTCATCAGTGCCAGCGGCCTCTACAGCGTCGTGCACCGGGGGCACACAGGCTGGAGTGCCCCTGTGCAGCAACGGCAGCACTATTGGAGGCTCCCTGGCCACTTGCTCCTCTAGGACCAGGACACCTTGAGACTAGAGACTCAGGCTGACACACCAGCTCCTTGAGGGTCCCGAGGCCCTTGGTCCACTGGAACTGCACAACAAACACTACCACCCTCTTTTGCCTTCCTTCATTGGGCAAAGGGCCTTGGTGGAGCCCAGCACTGCCCCCCTTTCCACTTAGAAGCAGGTCCTTCCTAAACATTAGCCTACCTTAGTCTCTCTTTGGTGAGTTGACTATCAATCACCCCCAAATCATGGGGGAGGTTCTTGAGGGGGTTTGCTGGCAATCCTTGGCCTAGAGGGCTGAGGGCTAACCCTGCTTTAAAGGGTTGTTTGACTAGGTTTTGTTCCCCCTTTCTAATTTTGACCAGTTACAGGTTGTTGACTCTGAATGTGAGAGTTGACCTGAGACGTTTTCTACAGTAGGTTGGGAGATGCTGATCCCTTCAGGTGGGGACAGCAAAGACAAGCAGCAAAACTGATGTGCACTTTATGGCTTGGGACTTATTTGGGGGACACTGTACAGTGAGTAAAGCATGGTCTTTGTGCTGCATTCTGTGGCCCGTAGGACAGTGAATCAAAGCTTATCTAGTCCTCTCAACCCTTTAAGCAATATGTATTATAAACTCAGAGAACAGAAGTGCAATGTGATAGGAGGGACATAGCAATATCTGCTCCTTTTTGAGTTGAGAAATGTAGACTATTTTTGCAGTGTATATCCACTCAGATTTTGTGTATTTTTGATGTGCACTGTTCTCCAAGTTCTGAACCTTTGGGAAAAAAAAAAGCATTTATAACCTCTTGAAATGAGTCAGAGGTTAACTTATTTAAAAGGGGATGTACATATATTCTCTGAAACTAGGATGCATGCAATTGTGTTGGAAGTGTCCTTGGTGCCTTGTGTGATGTAGACAGTGTTACAGGGTCTGCATGTAAATGGGTTGCCTTACTATGGAAATGAAAGTCACTCCCTCGGTTTAGTATGGCTGTATATATCTGCCTATTAATATTTGGAATTTTTTTTAGAAAGTATATTTTTGTATGCTCTGTTTTGTGACTTAAAAGTGTTACCTTTGTAGTCAAATTGCAGATAAGAATGTAAATAATGTTACCGGAGCTGACTTGTTTGGTTATTGGCTCTTAATAGTTGTGGAAACATAATTGATTTAGCCTAACATAAAACCACTAACTGAAGTTCAGATACTGGATGTTTTATGACTATGGTGTAAATAAATCCTTTTCAACAATATTTTTTGCTCTACAAATCATTTCTGAAAGATTTTCTGGTGGGAATTCAATAGTTCATCCAGTGATTTTTAGTACTTTGACCGAGCTAGGATATCCAAGTTTTCTTTGCTAGCCTTTCAACGGCAGCCCTCTCACCCCAAAGCAATCTCCATTCATAATCAAACGCTAGTGTTCTGGGGATTTCCCCAATGCATTAGTGTAAAAATGGGGAGGCGTTGTTTTGACTCATTGTTCCGTCCTCCATAACAGCCTATAGCTTCTCTCTGCTCCTGAGTGGGCTCTGGAAAATAAATACTTACAAACAAGTGCCCACTCGGAGACTACACATTTGCAACTGCTTTCAGAACCCTGACCAGGGCCAGGAACTCAAGACGAAATGTAGCTTTGTGGAAAGTGTGGTGGTGTGGTCAAGCTGGAAATGACTTTCAGGTTCTTGGATTAGTCTCATGACCACACAAAACTTTTTGAAAAGTGCTATCACCTTTTCAGATCAAAAATGCATTCAGACATGCTGGTGACAGCATTAATGGGTTGCCAAAGGAATTACCCAGGGCTCATTTCTCTCCCCGAGTACTCCTATATTTGGAAGGATCGTTAATTTGCCATATGTTTGGTGGGTCTAGAGATTACCGAAATACTCAGCTCATTAGTAACATTAGGTGTACAGCTTCCTTAAAATCTCAAAGAAAATTTGAATTAAATAGGCAGATGTACTCCACGGTACTGGATAATGGTTATTGCTAAAAGTACATTATAGGGTTCATTTTACGAGCCTTTTATAGTAATTTTAAAATATAAAGTCACCAAAAATAAAGTTGTCTATCATACAAAGCAAATGATTGTCTTTATTAAGCCACCTTTCTCTAAAATTGGGCCTAAAGGCATAGCTTCACCCACTGCCTCTGGATCCCCCCACAAGTGTTAATACCACAGTGCCCACTCTTCAGCTCCACTGTCCGGAAACTGTCCCATGTCCTGCCTGGCTGACGATTCACGGCCTGCATTTCAGCAGTACAGCTACTCCTGGGAACCACTTTTTGCCCTACCAGCACTAGGATTTGAGATCTAGTATGTGGAGATGATGAATCCTTTTATTTCTTCTCTGCCCAAATTTAAAGATGTAGAATACCTCTTTCTATAACTACTAAATGGAAGTTTCTAACCTTCAGTGTCAGATTGTTCTAGTGACTGGTGTTATTCTGTTAAATTCCTATTTCCTAGCTTGTCAGCATATTATCATCCTTGTTTGGCCAATCTTGCTTAATATGTATAAAACAATGCCGTTTTGACAATTGTTTTAATGAAGTCTTCCCTCCTACCAAAATTTTTCATTATATTAAAATATAGCACACCTAGTTTATAAGAGCTGTAATTTTCTTGCCAAATTTTAATTTCAGTGCAGCTTCAGTCAAAATGTAAACAACTGTTTACAAAGCAACGGACTAGAAAAAGATTAAGTACACTTTATGACTCAAATTGGTTACATAATTACTTTTGCCCTGACATGGGCCTCTTCGAGTAGTAAAACATACCATAAGGTGTTGTTTCAGAGTCAAACTCGTGGCTTTCACTCCTCAATTTCAACAACCTTTAACCAGATTTTTGGTTTGAAACGTTCAGGTATTTTTCACAGGTGTCTCATTTTTAACTCAAGAAATAAAGTATATAAGCCAAGCCTGTTCCTTATTATATTCAATGCTTTATTGAGTAATTATATTATTGATGTTTCTGCTGCTACTTGGAATTCTTATTAAAAATAAACTTCTGGGGAGTAACTCTGTAAAGACTATAATGCATTTGAGATGGTTCAGTGCACATTAAAAATAGATCTATTAAATCTAAATAAGGCCTTAAACTATTCATAAACAGGCTATTTAATGTCAATATCCTGCTAATGAAATTAAGGCACCTTGTTTGGGATATATTTATTAAAAATAGCTGTAGTGATAGTTTAATAGTCCAATACAATGTATGTGTGTGAAAGAATGGTCAACATCACTCCAAGTGCCTAAAATACCTCCAGTCCAAACAAATTTTACTGTAGAAAGAAAGACAAGAAAATACTTAAGTCCAAAGATTCTTTCATATGTGGATGAAAGTATTTTTTCTTGTACTAGCTTATTTTTCTTAGGTTAAATGAAAAGATATTTTGTTGTAGCGAAATAGTAGGATTAAATATTAAATAGTTTCAGATATGTTTCAGACTGTTTCAAAGCTCACTCTCAAGGAAATAAACTTTACAATCTGCAGGTCACCCTTTTCTAGCACAACACAATCTTACAGTATAGACCATGAACCTTTAACTTACAACAAAGTCACTTTAGCAGTATTTTCCTTCTCCACTTTGCACTAGTCAAATAAGATTTACCTCTAAACAATTTCACACATGCCTTTATTTTCCGTAAGTACACTGATTTTAATCCAGAAATGTAAACATCCCTGGATATGAAGGTTCAGTATTTACATGGGACTTCATGTATGATTTTCTTGACAGTAGATGCCCCTGCTCAGAAGGGATCAGTGGTCCGGAGTTCAGACCAGGAGAATTACAAGAGTGTTACTGCCCTCAGATTAGAGTTGAACTGCAGTGAGCAGAGCCCTGAATTAAAGATGTATTGCTTCTTCATTGAGCAGCAGAGCCATAGCACAAAATCCAAAGTCATTTGGAATACAATACATTAGTGATGACAGAGTCCTCCTGGGATGCCAAGACTGAGGCACCTACAAGGGGATGATGCAAAAGGAGGAATAAAAGATGAAACTTTTGGGAGAAGTTCAAAGATACTGGTGTTAAAAGGTCAAAGAACCCACTCCTGTTGACAAACACTTATTACTTTAAAAAGAAGCTCACCATTTTCATTAATAAACAGCAATTGGTATAAACTCAATCCATGCAAATCAGGCTTAGTAAAAAACCACTTCTCATAAAGTAGTAGGTAGGTACACAATACTCTCCATTGATACAGTGGCCACTGATATAACAAAAAAATTAAAAAGCTTTAGGAGTATTTAGACAGACAACTTCTTACCCACGAGAGGAAGTTATTGCATGTGATTCAACAGGAAAGTTAAGTGGTTAGTATCATTGTGCTCATTAGTCTTTACAGCGAAGACAACTATTTCCCAGTTGTTATTAAAACAGTATATTGCAGGAATACAAGGAAACACAATAGCAGCACACGAAGACAGTCATGACTAACAGTTTATGCAGACAGGTGCAAGTTTTGCACATTTGCCTTTGTATTAAGAATATTTTTTTTAGTGGCTCACTGTAACAGGTTACATTTTGTGTTCCCCATTAATTTATTCAAAATTTATTAGCGAACCAAGAGGTTCACTGTTCCTTTTCAACTAGAGATATTATATTGCTGTTTTGGCCTGCAACAATTTCAGTTTTTCTTTTGAAAAGCACCTTAGTTTTTGTTGTTGTTGTTTTTTAAGTAAGTTTGCTCATACTCGAGTACTTTAAAATTTTTCATAGTGAAGTTTGGAAAAAAAAATTCCTCCTCTATTTCTGGCCCATTGCCAGAATTTTCTGTGAGTTTAATGTACTCCAAGTTGTATTATAACATGCACATTACTACTCACAATCTTATTAATCATCTTTATATTACAATATAATTCAGAACTGGTAGCTATGTGATTGATAACCAAAGACATTCATACTGTGCTATGACAAACACCCATTTGGTGCACACTTTCCTAAGAAAATCATAATTTGCACATGTAGAACTTGTTTTCCAACTGAACACATGCAGAACGACTTCAAACTGCCCTGAAGACATATTAAACCACACCACAACGCGAAGCCACCATGAAATGTTAGTAACCCTGGAGAAAACTCTCGGCAGTACATTCACCACGTTTTCTAACATAGTGGCACATCACCTTCAATAAGCATCCTTTTTGTAAATACAAAATTCATTCATCAAGAATTTACCTTTTTTCATTCCATTTTAAAAATTGGGAACAGATATTCCTTCACTTTGGGCTTCTGTAACCCAGTATGCATAAAGAAGCAAAGGCATATACTGTTTCCTAAAGGGTCCACACCTTCCACCAACAGCAAATCTTCCTTTATCACAGATATTAGAACTGGACTGCCACATGGGCAAGTCCATCAACAGGGCTTAGACAACAGCTGGGTAAATTTTAATGTGTTTATTTCTAATTAGTTTTAATTAAAAGTTTATGAAAAAAAGAAATCCTGTAAATAGTAAAAAGAGAGAAATAGTTTGCTCCATAGCCTGAAGCAAACAGTGTTGAAGTGTTTGTAAACAGGGCCAAACTGCTCAGCCTATTAAAATGACAAAAAATAAAACCAGTCACAGATAGCTCAACTGTTAAAAGAAGGTGGGTGTAGGAAGTATTTTGCCCGAAGTTTTGGAACCCTAAAAAGGCCAGCAGTGGAGTTAATTATCAGTTCTGTAGCCTTGGCCATCAGTGCTTGTCTCTTCCTATAGAAAGTCACACTAGATGAAGCAAGCAATGGCTTTCTCCTGCCTGAGGGAGAGGGTTGAGAATGGAGCCACCAACAACACAGCTAGAACCACCAGCCCTCTGGAACACCAGGGCTGAGAAAATCTGAAACAGTCACTAACATTTTTCTCTATTTTTACAGGAAAATACTGGGAGTAAACAGGGACATGGAATTCAACCGCTGGCTAGCGCTGTTTTACATTCAGTTGTTTGGAAGCATGCAGATTCAGCGTCTCTGAATCTTCTGATTAGAAAATACAGAATTACCCTATCACCTCTTACACCATGACAAGAAAAAAATAACTTCAGGTTAACATAGTTTTTGCATTAAAGGTGAAATGTGCAACAAGAAATCTGCTGAACTCACAGAGCTGCAGACTCATAGGAAGAAAAACTGTGAGAATTTGTCCTGAAATATGTAGGTGTGAATTCCTTAGTAGTTGCTGCTAGAGTAAACCAGATGTAGTGACTGGGCAACGGGAAGAAAGAATATCATGTCCTCTACATGCATAGTCATGTTTTGGGGATGATCCCTCAACTCTGGAAGAATGATTTAATTTTCACAACGAATTAATCACACAGGGCAGCTCACTTTAGACAGTGCCTCATCTCTTTAAACCTAGTTTTAACCAATGACCTGGCTTAAACTAAAACCAACTCAAACCCATTGGGTCATGCACAGTCAATAAGTTAAAACTGTAATACGAAATAAAGGGCATAAGGATATAAGAGAAAACAAACCCTATTTACCCAAGGTAGGTGGGGAGAAAACCTTTCACTGTAATTTTGTACAGAATGGGGAACAGAGAGAATATTTTCATTATGGCTTTAGGATGGAAGCACTTCAGAGAGTCCCATGCTCGTCTCCTCCTCCCCACAAATCAAAACCCTGGTGGCAATAACAGGCCCAGAAAACAACCTAGTCTCCCCACCTACCCCACCCCCTTAACCGTGCCCACTGGCTGCAGTCCAGTTGCCCGTGCTTCCCAAGACTCCTGAGGAAGCAACTACAGTCCACTCAGTAGATCCAATGCCCAGGCAGCTTGGGGGTAGGGAGAGAGCCCTTGTGGTGGGTCGCTGGCAGCCAGACCCAGATCTGAGTAGAACACTCTTCTGCCCAGAGCTACGGGGCGCTTGCAGGATCAAGGGACGACCTTGGGACCTGGATAGGGCTCCCCCTCGCACCAGAAGTCATCAGCCTGCGGGGTCTCCAGGAGCCACACCTCTCGGGGCAGGTCACAGGTCGATAGGGAGGGCTCCTTGGCCCTGACAGGTTCCAGCACCCGGTAATAGTGGCAGTCTCGGCCGTCATCGGGGTCGTAGGGCGGGGCCAGGATATCCAGGAAGGCGGCAGGCCCGTCCACAGCGTCGATCTGGTGCAAGTTGTCCCGGTGCGGTGTAAGGACGCAGGGGCCGCTGGCCTCAGTGTACTCCGCTCGAGAGCGCAGCACGCCCAGCCGGATGGCGTCCCGCTCCCGGGGCTGCAGCGGAGGCTCGAACTGCTGCTCTGGCGGTGGGACCCGCTGCCGTTCCCCGCCGCCTGCCTCCAACTTGTCCATGCAGCTGATACGCAGGGTGCCGTAGAGCACCTTGAGCATGCCATGCATGCCAGGGTGGTCGTGCAGTGGGATGGATGTGCCGCTCTTGAGCAGGAATACGCCGAGGCTGAAGCCGTCCGTCTCGTAGATGTGCATGTAGGTAACGGGTGGCAGGTTGGGCGGCAGAGGCTGAAGCGTGGCCTTGCGCGGGGCGATATTCAGGTCCTCAGCGCGGACCTGGGTCAGCAGGCTCTTCAGCTTGCTAAGGTTCTCCGAAAAGCCCTGTGGCATCGGCGCCTCGGGGCCGGGCACCGCGCCGCGGTCGGAAGCGCTGCGGCCGCCCCCACTGCCTCGGAAGGTGAGGCACGCCTGGCGGGCGACCCGTTGGATCAGGGAGGCCATGTTGTCTCGGGGCATGCTCGGCTGTTCCTCCGAGTGCCGAGGCCGGCCCCCTCCTTTCCTCCGCCCCTTGCGGTCCCCGGTGGCCGCCAGGGCTCCGTGCGGCCCCGCGCGAGACGCGAGGCCCCGCAACTACCGGTGGGGCGCGGAACACCGCTGCCGTTAACCTCAGCTGCCAAGAGCTCCGACAGACCCGGCGCGGCCGCCTCACGCCCCCTCCGGGCGCGCACGCGCACGGCCCGCACCCGGCACTCAAGACCCTGGAGCAGGTACCGGACTTATGGACTGTGGCGGGCTTTGACTTACTCCTGACGCCCCAGAGCTGCGGCCGGTACTTAGGACGGTGGCCGGGCGCTCTGGGTGCCTTGCACAGCATGCTGGGACTTGTAGTGGGAAATTCTGCAAGAGCGCTGAGAGAGTTCCCTCTGTCAGCTGGAAAAGGGAAGGATTTGATTTCTTGGTCATAAAGCGACCTTCATTGCACTTGCAAGGTGTTTTCGTATTTAATAAAAGAACTGGGGCGCAAGAAAACGCCAGTTAACTACAACTCCCGGCATCCCCTGCAGACTTGGGTGACGCACTTCCGGCAGGTGGCTTGTAGTGTAGTGGTGGCTTTTGGCCGTCCTAAGAACAGGCCGAGAGGTCCTTAACCTTTTGACGCCACTTGGGCTTGGTCAGCGGTGCAGGGTTACTTCCCTCTGGCCTCACTCCTGGGAAGGTAGCCGTTGAGTTAACTTAAGCATCTCATCTTCGCAGCACTGTCTGCCACTGGGATTACAACGGCACTTTTTGTAATTTTTTGTATCTTAAATGAGAGGGTTGAGGCCTTCCCTGGTGGTCACAGTGACTACTCCGCACAGCCGTCCCCAGCTGTTGTTTGCATCAGAGTCTGATAACGCTGCTCTTCTGGTTACAGAACACAGTTTTTTGCTGTGATTCGGGAGGCCGTTTGTTGTTGTCACTGCATCTGTACACTGCTGTTTATCAAAACCGGGTTTGCCTAAAAAGCACCGGGTTGACAGCGGAGTGGAGCTGGGTGAAGGAGGGGAAGGGAGGATGCTTTTTAAAAATAAAGCTTACTGGTCACCAGAGTTTGATTCACTAGATGATTCTGAGGCATCCTGTAAGAAACAATGGTCTGTGAGAATCAGGAGTTTAAAGTTCCTTTGGACTTCCAAAGTTAAACATAGGCTTCTTGTTCATTTCGTATTTGGAGTGGATTAGTAAATCTTTTTCAGTTAAAAACGGCATGCTTTTTTTTTTTTTTTTAATGGAGGTGTGTGATCTATGTGATGAACACCGTGAAACCTATATAATGAACCTATATAATGCTAGGCACTGTGTTAAGTGCATTACCTTAATCCTCACAACAACTTTAAAAGATAAACACCATTATTCCCAGTTTGTAGATGAGGGACTAAGTTGCTCGAGGATGGTAAGTAATCTACAGGGCATACAGTTTAACCAAAACCAGTAGGATGAATTGGTATTAAAAGCACCAAATGTGGAGGGTATTGATTTTCCAGTCTACTGTGTCACTTTTATGTCTTCAATTTATTCACTTGTAGAATGCTTGGGTGAGAGTAACAGTTGTTCTGCACCCTGGCTACTCTTTAGAAGCCCATGGGGAGTTTTATGAAAGTAAAGATTTGGGGGGGGGTCATAGCCCAGAGATTATGATTCAGAACCAGTGTGAAGCCTAAAACTTTTATTTTTAAGCTGTTCCCCAAATGATTCTTGATTATCAGCCCAGTTTGAGACCCACTGTTAGGTCTTTAAATAGTGAATCAGTTCTTAATATTTGGTGATTTTGATAGGACGATTATTTGTTTTAGAAAAGGACTTTTAACATTAACTCATTTTCAGAGACTGCCATGCCATTTTAAATGTATTTGAATGTACTGTCAAAGTTCACCATGCAATGAAATCCCAGGCAGTTGGTTTCTAAAGTGAGGAATATTTGAGAGAAAAATCTCTCTTCATATACAAATATGGATTTTTATTTATTGGTTTTACTTCTACTATTATATGATTATTGGGAGGTATAGACTTCATGGAACACAGACTTTAGTGACATACTTGTACAGGTGTGTTTGATTTCTGAATCTGTCACTTCTTAAAGTTGGCTGTACTTATTTAACTGAAGCTCATCTATAAAATGGAGTAATATATGTAAAACATGGGTACCATGTAGAACATTGTAGTTGTCCTATAATGGTAGCTATTATTATAATTTTAAAATGGTTAAGATCTGTAAAGACCGATGAATTTAAATAATACAAGGGGAGACCCCCCAAAAGCCCAGAATTATCTTCTGGAAGGCAGGCGCCTTATAGTGCAGGCATCCCCCACTAGGAGAGTGTTCAAGGAACCCATCTGTATCAATACCAGTGTACTAGCTGGTATTGTGAGAGGCTGTGTTCAGCTTCAGTGAATTTTTTTTGATGATTCCTTCAACACTTTTGCTCGTGTCATGATGGGTGATTTTTGAACACGCTTGCCCACACTGTGGTGAGTGTTCAGTTTTTGACCCAAAATGACATGACCCTAATGCTCCACCCTCCATTCACCTAATCTCATCCCAAGTGACTTTTTGTTTGTTTGCTTTCCCAGGTGAAAAAAGTCCTCCGAGGGAAGCATTTTGCTGATGTGGAAGTGGTGAAACAAAAAACAGCAGAATCACTAACAGGCAGCAAAATCAACTAGTTCAAAAAACTGTTTTGAGCAGTGGAAAAAAGTCTCAATAGGTGTATTGCATCAAACGGAGAGCACTTTGAGGGTGGCTGAAGTTTAAACATGTAAGAATAAATACACATTTTTTTAATAAATAAATTCTATTTTGGGGGGGTCCCCCCTTGTATTTTCCAAAAATTAAAATGGAATTTGACTTGTCTTGAGAATCAGTTTCAAGGTAGAAATAAAAACATACTTTTATTGGTTAAGCCATATTACTGATCATACCATTCCTCAGGCCCTTGCTATTCCTTGTTTTGCCAGAGTACAAAGTTTCCAAAGACTGCTGGTATCAGAACCACCTGGGGGTGTGGGTTGAAGGGGCAGATTTCCCAATCCTATGAAAACTGCTGGGTATCCATAGGGCATGTGATACTTTTTTTAGGCCACAGACAGGCCAACTCCTTAATTCCTTTTGATGCTGCTGCACTTCACTTGTCCTTCTGCCCCACTGCCAGTAGCATAGGCTAGTGGGTTTCTATTACCATTAACATCTTTCTTTTTATGCTCCTTTTTCTGTTTTCCTCAGTGTTGCAATAAGCAGAAGGAAGACCAAAAGAAATTCTGAAAAGGGAAAAAGGGAACAGACCAAAGAGAAGTGATAGTGGAAAAGTGCTAGAAATACAAGGTAGAAACAAGATTTGGGAAAGTTTGGGATAGGTGGAATCTATCGTTTGATAAATAGTGAGTATCCCCTTTTAGGCATTGGGGATTTGGCAAGGAATATCTGCATTCCCAAGGAGTTTACCTGCAAGTGTGTGTGTATTCAGAGGGTTGGGGGTTACGGGTTGTTACTCAGTACAAATAAATGAGCAACGTGATTTCAGACAGAGGTAAATTTATGAAAACAAAACAGGATAATAGGATGGTGTGTGTGTAGTGTTACTTTAAATTGGGTTGTGGGGGCTGCTCCTGTTATGAAGAAGTCAGCCATGGAAAAATCGGGGGTCACAGTCCTCCAAGTCCAGGAAACAGCTCAGGTGGGAAGGAGCTGGGTATAATTGGGAACCAGAGCAAAGGCCTGTGGGGTTAGAGTACATAGTGACCTTCAAACTTCTGAGAGGGAGATAACATTGGGGAGGTAGATAATGACCATATTACATGGGCTGTTCAGGCTATGAATACGGGGTGATGGGGAGTTCAGGGTCATTGTAGGGAGCTGGATTTTATTATAAGTGTGGTGAGAAGCTTTTGGAGAGCTCTGGGCAAAAAGACCTGATCTCTCATATATTTTTCAGAGATTGAGTGGGGCTGTGGAGAGAGTGTCATAGCAGGGAAACCCTGATTGGGGGCAGTAATCTAGAGGAAAGACAAGAGAACTAGTGTAAAGATTAGGAATCTATTTCATAGGTGGAGCTGACAAGGCTTGCTGATGAGCTATTTCTCTGCCAATTTATTTCTGAAAGTATTTTTCTCTCCACTTTTCATTTTCATGAGTTGACAGCTATGTGGTGACAGGTAAGACTGATGAAGCTTAAATCCTAACTCCTGCCCACGTCTATTGAATGTGGGAATGGGGGAGCACACTGAAGCATGAGTAAAGCTGAGGGTTTTTCACAGTTGCTTAATTAACCAGAAAGTAAGAACTGGAAGAACCCCCAGCGCACGTATATATGAGATGTGTCCAGAAAGTCTCCAGCCATGCGCTATGAAAGACATTTACTGAAGAAGGTACAAGATACAAGAAACATTGTACATAGGATGATGGCACCTTCAAACTGGCACCTTGGGACCTGACACGGCTCTCCCAGTCTCTACCAGCTTCCCCCTCATATATTCCTGAACCTCATCTATGGTCTGAAATTAATGTCAAGTTGTAAGAATAAAACAAATAGTTGCAAAGGCAGAAGAGCTGGTTCTAGGCATGGCTTTGCCGCTAAACAGCTGTGTCTATTGAGCAAATCACTTGACTTCACTAAATCCTTGTTTCTTCCTGGTTCAGGGAGACAATCTCTAAGATTCCTCACAGCATCTCATTAACCCAATGTGGATAATGGAAATAATCGTAAGGATGATTCAGGTAAAACCAAACATGGATTTTCTCATATCATTTATCTGAAATTATTGTACCATAATTATCTTAGTTCTGTCTAGCTCCACTAAGATCTTATAAATTAACTCTACGCCACTCTACTATGATTGAATTTTGTGTAGTTTTCTGAAGTCAAATCACTTTGGTGTATGGGCTGTTATATGCTAAGGTCAGGTTAGACTTTAGGCATACACATTGTTTTGGTAAATTGCAGAGATTGTATTGTGTGCTATAAGCTGTAGACATTGTTTTTTAGCTGTGTGATTCTATAGACCAGTGCATGTAAGGTTGGGATGAAAAAGGACTTATGTTATCCTTTTTTGTCTTGCTTGCCAGTGTCTTATTTCAGGCCATGGGAGGCAAGAAGAAATTAACAATTAGGAGCATGCATTGGGGGATATAGGTTGGGGGATATAGCTTTCACAAGTCAATAATGAAGAGAGGCTTTTGCTATGTTCAGTCTGAAACACTGTCAAAGGCCATTTTGAGAGGTGATTTGAGATGATGACACTCCGCTACCAACTTGGTATGAGAGGTTTTTCTCTTCATCTTTAAATAGTGCAATTATTATGAGACCCAAAATAGTTCTGAACTGTAAATTAAATCCAAACACCCTTCACCTCTCTTAATTAACTTTACCCCCCAATTTCATGCTTCTTGTGTTTCTTCCCTACTTTTTTCCTCTCAGAAGACATCAGCTATCTCTACCTCCTCCACTTCTCCATCTGTCCTTTTCCTCTTGGCAGAAAGAGATTTTTACTTTATATTTATTTTAATTAATGGAGTTGAATCACAAGTGGTGAAACAGTTGATGTTCATCTTTAAGAGGTTGTGAAAGGGAAAATCATCTTTTATAACTTGGCAGAAAAGAACTGTGTGTTCATTGCTGCTGTCTGCCTAAAAAGTGACTATAGAAGGGTCAGGGGAAGCTTCCAGAGTTCTGACTTCTTGCAGAGAACAGACACCGTACCCTAGGATCACAGGCAGTGAAGATGGGCAGAACTCTTCAGAATGAAATTGTACTCTCTTGGGAAATGCCTTTCTGAAGGGATGCTTAGTAAATATTGCTTGATGTTTAATGGTGTACCAATTTAGGATCAACCTCCCCAGGAACAAAATAGCAGAATGTACCCTAATTGTTTGAACACTCTGATTAATAAATCCACCATAGGTTTATCATATTTTCCTTTTTAGTTGGACAAGGCAAATAATACCTTGTTTTTTAACCTGCTCCCTTTTATTAAATTTAAATAGTTTATTTTTTGTGCTATTGCAATTGTCTCAATTTTTCCCCCCTTTACCCCCCCTCACCCAGCCCACCCCCTACACCTACAGTTAATCCCCACACCCTTGTCCAAGTTCGTGGGTCATGCACATATATTCCCTTCACTGTCTTTCAACCAGTCTCCACCTCCCCCTCTTTTCTTACTGTTGTCAGTCTGTTGCATGTTTCCATGCATCTGGTTCTATTTCACTCATTAATTTTGTTCATTAGGTTCCACTTATAAGTTAGATCATATATTATATGTCTTTCACAACCTGGCTTATTTCATGTAGCATAATAGTCTTCAGTTCCGTGCATGCTGACACAAAAGGTAAGGATTTCTTCTTTCTTTGTGCTGCACAGTATTCCATTGTGTAAATGTGCCACATTTTTTTTATACACTCATTTACTGATGGGCACTTATGCTGTTTCCAAATCTTGGCTATTGTAAATAGCACTGCTATGAACATAAGGGTTCATATATTCTTTCAAATTAGTGTTTAGGTTTTGTTAGGATGTATTCCTAGCAGTGGAATTGCTGGATCCAAAGGCAGTTCAATTCTTGATTTTTTGAGGAAATTCCATAGTTTTCTAGAGCAGCTGCACCAATTTGCATTCCCACCAACAGTGCACTAGGGTTCCCTTTTCTTCATCTCCTTACCAGCACTTGTTGTCTGTTGATTTATTGATGATAGCCATCTTGGCAGGTGTGTGGTGATAACTCATTGTGGCTTTAACTTTTATTTCTCTGATGATTAGTGATGTTGAGCATTTCTTCATTTGTCTGTGAGCCTTCTATATGTCCTGCTTGGAGAAGTTTCTATTCAGGTCCTTTGCCCATTTTTTGATTGGATTGTTTGTCTTCTTGGTGTTGAGTTGCATAAGTTCTTTATATATTTTGGAGATTAAACCTTTGTCTGATGTGTTGTTGGCAAATATGTTCTCCCTTCCAATGGGTCCCTTTAACCTGCTCCCTTGAGTGTATACCTCAAAATATATTCTGGGGCATTTGACAGACTTGAAATAAATAGGTACAGTATTACATGTGTTTCCTGGAAGAGTGAAATGCTGCTAATCAAAGTCTTCTTTTGAAAAAAAGAAACACATACACTGAAAATCTAGTCCATTCAATGCCCTGTTATAGATAGCACTTTAGAGAAAGTGTGATAAATAGCAGTGCAGTTTGAAAGTGGGATAGCAGGAACGAGGGAAGAAAGAACAATGGACTTGAATGGACACAAATTCTCATTTTGTCTCTACACAGTCTGCCGAGTGACTTTGAGTAAGTCATTTCACTTCTTGGAACTTCAGTCCCCTTATTTATAAAGTGAAGAATTTAGTCTGGATGATTTACTACTTTTCTCCCAGCTTTTAAAAAAATGTGAATTTTTATATTATAATTATATGAAATCAATATAATTAAATGCTGTAAAATACTGCAGAGCATCATAAAAGACACTTTTAAAATACAGCACTTGAAGAGAACACTCAGTAGCATGCATACAATGATGTTTGATTTCTCTTTTATCTGTGTTATTTCTACCTAAAGCATATTATATTGACATTTCCTAAATATGAATCATGGAATAGAATAAGCAAGAGTTCTTGTTTAAAATAATTTTACCATTATTATTAAGTTTCTACATTATTTTTTAAGAAAATGCTTTTTCTCTAAGCATAAATTACCACGCACCAAGAGTGCCATGTGTTGCTATTAGGAAAAGCAAGACAAGCCTTGAGTAACTATACATTTCAGCAGGACCTGCTGGGGTAATTGACAACCAATACAGCAGCTTAGAAAAATTTCTCTAAAGGAGCAGAGAATAGTTTAATTACATAATTAGTCCTGGTCAGCCTATAATGAATGTACAATTAGCAATGAATTTGGGCTGCTCAAACCTATTTTTTCTCTTTTGTGTTCCTTTGCTTTCCTTAACTAGTGAACAATTTATATCTTTACACTAACAATCAAGTTTATTATCAAGAAAGTCTTTGCAAGTGATAAAGCAATGAGACCTGACATTGGTTGCACAACGTTAAGTGATTATGTTAAGTAATGCCATTTATTGCTTAGCCATCATGCTGCTATATTATGGGAAATAAATAAGGCTTTTAAAAGCAGTACACACTCCTTGATTTTGATGATTGCTTTATTTATCAAACCTAGGCAACTAGCAAGAGATGTACCTCAATTTGGAGTTCTTTCTCAGTGGCTTGCAGCAGACTTGAATAAAAGGATACTATTCCATAAATCTACCAAAAGCAACACCCTCAAAAAAGAGCCTTCCTTATTGTGGTTTGAAGGTTCTTACATTTGGAAGGGCTTGTGATAAATTTCCATAAATGAAAGCCCTCTCTTGGCTCTCTTTTCCTGTTTGGAGACAGTTTTCAATCTAGTGGGTGACTGAAGGAATGATTGTGCTTTTTCCTCACATCCCTACACTGCCATTTGCCATTACTTGGGAGTGGGGGCGGGGCGGAGGGTGGTGGTGGCAGAAAAGGGGTGGTGAGCTCCTGAGATGAGCACATGAAAAAAAGAGGGGAATATAAAAGGAGGGTAGAGAGCTTTTGGGTGTGGAAGTGCAGGAGTTACCAAAGACGCGGTGGTCATGCCCCTATGACTTAGTGTTATGCAGTGTTAATGTCAAGAAGACATTTGTGTTGCTCTGGTTCTGGAGCAACTGAGATACTTCATTATATAGCAATCAGACATGGGTTTTGAAAAATGGATATTTTATATTTCCACAGACAGATTATCTGTCTACAAAGAGATATCATTTGCCATATCAGAAACCAGTCCGATTCCAATAGAATTTAGAGTTCTTTAACATACAGTGTGTTGTGTTCTTATAAAAATGCCGTTGTACTTACTAATACTCTAATAAGATTTGTTAGAAAGTTAATTGGCCAGTTAAAAGCAGTTTAAATTTAAGTAATTCACTACTTACTATTTAAGCAGAATGAAAAATGTATAAACAATTTTATTCTGATTGGAATATGAACACTGGCTTATAATTTCTTATCTTGCAGCTTCCCATCTGGCTGATCTTGAAAATATTTTTTTCTTTTTTTCTCCAGTAACTAGCAATTAGAGTTTCAGAAATGCCAATTTTAATTAAAACTCGAATTTCCAATGTAACTTACATGAATTATATAAAGCCTCTTCATTTTATTCAATTGTTTTGAAAAAGTAATTTAAATAATTCAGAGTCAGAATTGAGATGTTCCAGAAATATTAAGAAAATAATGCAAATCCTTCCACATTATGGTCATTTTTATTCTTACCATGGACGCAGTAATTTCATTGACATTAGTATTTATATCATCCAAATATTGACCTTACAGAAGTTAGTTCCTATAAAACAGGGTTTCTCAGCTTCAGTACTATTGACATTTTGGATTGGCTCATTCTTCATTGCAGGGGCTGTCCTGTGCTTCGTAGGACGCCTAGCAGCATTCCCAGCCTCTGTCCACGAGATGACAGTAGCACCAATTGCTGCCCTTCCCTCCATGTTGTGACAGCCATAATTTTCTTCAGAAACTGACAAAAAGTCCCCAGGCTGGAGGCCCTGGTTGATAAAATAGAATAAAACCTTAGTAAGTTCTTCCTTTAAAATGATTTTAATATAAAGAAAATGAAGTGTGTTTAACTTGGATATCTAGAAACTCTTTAGTAGGTGAAGTCTTAGTAGAAATAAAACAAATGAATCAGAGCCTTGCTGAGTTCCAGTTTTGAGTGGTGTGGGCGGCACTGGAAGAACACTCCTGCTCTCCAATTCCACTGGAATATTCCACAGGGCCTCCTGTAGCACTGGAAGGTTACGCTGTAAGAATTTTTTTCCTTTTGAAGTGAAAATATTCCTGAGAGGAGCATCTTTTTACATTAAAACTGAAACTTTAGTTTTTAGCTTAAAACTAGCATGTTATTAACATATAACTACCCTTTTTATGACAAGGTCCTTCAGGAAGAGGCCTCAGAAGAAATCACCTTGGGAATTGAGAGTTGGTGGGGGAATGGGAAGCAAGCACCATGTGTGGGAAATGGAATGAGGAAAGGGAGACAGAAGGCACTAAAAAGTTCCTCCAGACCACATTTTTTAATGGGTCAGATTCAGTTGCTTTTGCCAGGTTTCCAGCATTTGTTTTTTCCTTCTACTCTCTTTTCAAAAGTCTAACTGAACATCAAAGTAGAACATTAGTTTCACCAGTTCTTACTTTCCGGTTATCTAGTTTAACACTGTGCATTGACTACACTTTTTTTTAAGGTTCCTTGCCTCAAATTGGACTAAGTAGTTCTTTTTTTTTTCTTCCAGTTTTGGCTTATACATAATATATAAGCAGTTGTCCTAACAGTATACCTGAGTGACAGGTTTCACATTTGTCTCTTTTGCCAAGTTTTTCTAATCCAGCATTATATTTTTACTTTTCTCAACTCAGATTTTCCCACAAGCTTTCACATAAAATTTTTATTGACAAATAATAGTAGTGATAGTATACTAATATTGATGGTTAAATGAGTGTTAACTTTTTAATAATTTGCTTTAGAATCATGAATTCCAATAGATATTCATGATTTCACAGAGCAGTGATTACAGACAAGGTAAAACACTGAATAGAAGTTTAAATTATTCCAAAGGAATAATAACTAGGAAAGATCCTTAATTATTCTGGATTCATATTGTCTTTACTTAAATATGTTTCATTCTTACTGTTAGCTACCTTCACCCCTATTTATTCAGACAGTCATAAACTATCATGAACATAAAAGGTGATAGAAATCTGGGGGCTGAATGTGAAAACAGCTGACCCAAACTACATGAACCTGTCCTCACCTGTCTAGGGTGGTCAGAATCATGCCATGAAGTCCTTAGACTGTACTTCTCCCAACAGACATGGTGTATGTTACAGACGTTACTGGATTTCGTCAACAGAACAGTTGTGAAGTATCATAGATCAGAACAAATGGTTGTTTACTACCTGGAAACCCCATAGATTTTGCAGCAATTCCCTACATTATATTACTCATAAAGTACTTAATAAATTGTTGACCAAGAAATTTCCTGCACACATTTTATAAGACAACATTAGATAGAAATATATTTGCTTTAAAATGTTGCCAAAAATGAACCTATGCACTTTGGTTTCTTGAACTCCTGCCTCAGGCTGTGATCTTACTGGGGCTGATGAATGCAGTCACCAACCTGTAAGAGGTAAAGTGTCAGAGCCCCAGAGCTCAGGCAGAGTGTGGGAATCTTGAGAGTGGCTGCCCCCACGTGCCATTTCCTCACCATAGCGGGCAGAGATGGGAGAGGGAGTTCAAGGATTGGGTTATACATTTCTTGAGGAGGGTGAAGACTACATCTAATTATAGTATTTTTAGCAAAACCAAGGATGATACCATGAATATCTTAACACATGTTAGTGACTACAGGGCTCCCTCCTTTTGCAGTCTTCCAAGCAGGGCACATTCTGGAATACACTCCCACAAGAAATGGTAATTGGGGAATGTTCTGGGGAAGTGAGGACAGCACTGCAGAGGAGGAAAGAAAATCTGGTGCGGAGATGCTGCTTTAATGTGTAATTTGCCCAATTGGTGGAACAATGGATTCTAAATTGCTTTCCTCTTTTTCCTATTAAAAAAAGAGAGAAGGGGTGGAGATAAACAGCCTTCTTTTAGATTTCTGGGCATCAGGTATGGAGCATTAAAGTGAACTGTGGAAGAAATCAGCCCACCTCAGAATTTGTGGTTAGTGGTGGCACGGTTGCTTCCCTCCTCTCTGGTCCCCAGTTAGGGGTGCACTTGGGAAGCGCACGGGGCCCTGGCTGCACACACAAGTTCACTGATGAGAGCATTCTTGCTCCAAGTGTGTTATGCTCAGGGTACAAGTTTTGTCAGAAGCTGGAAAGGATCCTAGGAGGTGGACCCCTCTGTCTCGAATTTTTCCTGAACCTTTTGGTCCCAGAGGGCAGCTGGGTGCTCTCCTGGGCCCCTCCACTTGATTAGGTCAAGTGGCCTGGGAAGGCTGCTCCGGAATGCCAGGAGTGGGCACTGGGAGAATTGAGATCAGTCACAACAAATTCGATTTCCTGAGAGACTTTGAAATTATCTATTTAGTCCTTCTTCTGCCTTAAAAGAGAGTTAGGTGAAGTGTCAAAAAGTATCACCATGGAAACCAGCGCATTAATCACCAGGTTTCAGTTCTCACACATCATCAGAGGTGGGTGTGGTTTGGGAACTGCTTTTGGGACAAGAATGCAAGCTGGGGGAGAACTTTGCCTCACACTTCTCCTTCAGTGTCTAGCAAGTGAACTGTTGTTATGTGACTATGGTCTGCTCCTCCTTTTCCATCTTTCTTCTGTCTCAGTGCCTCCTTTGCTCACCCCTCTCCCAGAAATACTCACTTCACCTAGTGCACTCTTGGCACATCTCTTTTAGAAACCCTCTCTCCATTTTGGTGCCACCGTTCTCTCCTGACCTGGAGCCTTTGCTCCTCCGAGTTGTCCCCACCCCCCACCCGCTGCGCCCTTTCCTCTGCTCAGCTCTGGAATGGTGCCGTTTGGTCTGGAGATTCACCCTTGCCCTCAGTGGTTCTTTCCTGTTTCCTCCTTAGCCTAATGTATTTAATCCTTTTTCCTCCTATCACATTTCAGTG
The DNA here is from genome assembly GCA_004024845.1 of Tonatia bakeri. Lineage (NCBI taxonomy): Eukaryota > Metazoa > Chordata > Mammalia > Chiroptera > Phyllostomidae > Tonatia > Tonatia bakeri. Next base: position 88,334 of record PVIA01001104.1, read on the forward strand.
TTTCCTAAACTCCAATTCTTATGCAAGAACTTCCTGGTTTTCAGGAATGAAGCCTATGAGAATATAAGTTGCTAAATTATTCTTCCAGTTTTTATTAAATAAGCATTTTTGTAAAAATACTGTACTAAGCTCTGTGGAGAAATTACAGGGAACATACATCCCTGCTGGTGGGGACACACAGGGGCTGGAATGAGAACAGAAGTAGGTTCCAGGAATGTGTATTGCACCTATTTCATATCAATCAAGACAGGTAGGGGCTCACAAAACACATCAAAGTCAACTCTCCACAAGATGTGTTAGAAGCAGCTTCTCTGAGGATGTGCATCTTGACCCAGGTCTCCACGAAAGAATTGGGAGCAACCTGATGGAAAGGGTTGAGTGGAGGACTCCAGGCAGAACGCCGAACCGGGGCTCAGTGCCAATGCTCCCATTTGTGCGTCTATGAAGAAGTGACCCACTTCTCTGCTTGGCCTAGTGCGCGTAGCGCAACCCAGATACTCATACTTAATGGAACTCTCTCCAACCTTCTGGTGACGCTGCCTGCATTTTCCCATGTGTCTCTTTTTTAAAAATGTAATCTTTATTGCATTTTTCCCCCATTACCATCTAGTCCCTTTTTACCCCCTTCCTTCCCAGCAATCACCTTGCTGGTGTCACCTCTCTTATGGCTCTTCCCTGACATGGGCAGCCACGTGTGCTCTCCCACACACACATTCGTCCCCTGCTTGGGGAAGCCCACAGCCATACGCTGTAGTGGGAAACCAGGGACAGGCAGCCAACCTTTATCTGACACATTGTACTTTAAAAATATAATGTGGGCTTTAGTTAATGGTGCAGTTTTCTTGCTGTAAAGCTAAAATAGAATCATCTGCCTAAGTGAACAGTACTGGTGACAATGAATTTCCATTTAGCCATAGCACCCTGTAACAACTTAGTCTATCATAAAGAATTTAGGAGGATTGCTGAAAGCTGCTGTTTTCGTTTTGGCCCTTTAGTGCCCAGCTTCTACTTATTTATTTCACAAAGTAGACTTCATACTGGAATGTTTATTTTGTCTGTGAAGAAAAGTCTTTTTGGTTTTCCTTACTAGTTGTGAAATTTTCACACTTTAGCCAGTGACTCTTTTTAGCATGTTAAAATCACATTGGTATGGCAAGAAATACTGTTGGTAGGATAGTAGATTTATACAGTACCAAGTTTCTGGGGCTTCCAGATGTAGGATTTGGGATCCTGCTTGGATTTTGTGGGAGGTGGGGACTCGGGTAAAAGAAAAATCCTTTCACACAATGAAAGTGGTGAAAAAGATGCTCAGGGTACAAAGTAAAGTACCTGGTAGACGTTTAAAATACTGATTTTACTTTTCCCAAGTTGCTATTGAAGTAAAGAGACCGATGGTTGCCAGAGCAGAGGGGTTTGGGGCAATGGCTGAAAAAGGTGAAGGGATTAAGAAGTACAAATTGGTAGATACAAAATATAGCCATGAGGATGTAGGGTACAGCATAAGGAATATAGTCAATAATGTAATAACTATGGTGCCAGGTGGGTGGTGGAAGTATTGGAGAGGACAGTGAAGTATTTGGTGAACCACTATACTGTATTCCTGAAGCGGATACAAAATAATGTCGAATGTAAACTGTAATTGAAAGCATAAAGAGACAGGCCTTATATGCAGCAGCTCCATGGGGGGTCAGAAGAAAGATGAAGTAATGGTATATTAGTCAGGAACAGTAAGTAATAGAGAATTTTATTTTATGATTGTAGTTTATATCCTGGTAGTTCATATTCTCTAATAATAACAAGTACTTAGAATTTTTTATTCTTCAAATTGCTTAGATAATCAAAAACAACAGGTTTTACCATTTACATACTTCATTTACCTGGTATTATTAGGGGATGAAGCTTTCTTCACAAGAAAATTTGTTAGAAAGTCCATTAAAAACAAGAAAGTCTATTAGTTCTGACTTACCAGAAACTGATAACTTTCTACCATTGATCAGTCATGCATTCATTCAACAAACCTATTAAACAGCCACTCTATGGGTTAGATACTCTTTTATGGGTGCAGGATATATTAGTGACAAGATGGGCATGATTCCTGTTTGCATGGAGCTTATATTCTGGAAGGGGGAATAGAAAGAAAACAAAGGGATAAGATAATTTCAAAATTTCCTGAGTTCTAGGATAAAGATAACAGAGTGCGGGTAACTGGGTGACTCCTTTAGTTTGGACACTGAGAGAAATCCTCTCAGTGAATGTAGCATCTGAGCTGGACTGGATCTAAAGGACAAGAAGGAACCAGCCATTTTAAGATCTAGGTCAGACATGTCTGGCAGAGACAGGCATAAACTTGGTAGCCTGATTAAACTAGATTTGGGGTATACATTTTTATGTGTACTGAAGACAATTCTTATCAATAATTCATACCTCCTATCCTTTAGATCCTCTGTCTTCTCCTAGTGTTATTCTTTTTATTTCCATTGAACATCTAAGTGTGTCATCCTTGGAGAACCTTCCATCCCTTTGGTATAGCCTAGGAAGAATGAAAGCAGTCCCAGGTGGACAAATTTGTTATTAGTAGGCTCAATTTCTATACATGCTACAAATAGGGATGGAGTAGCAAAGGACACTGTGGGCTCTTAGAGTGTTCATGCGTGTGGGCCCATTCGTTTCTCCTTGCCTGGATTCTAAAGTTCAGCCCCTTGCTGTGATCTAAGATGCTCAGAGTTAACATCTTCCAACTATCCATCTCTTCCATCTCCTTGTGCTAACTTCTTTAACCAAGAACTTTCCTGTGTTAGTTTTTTTAAAAAATAAGGTACTTCTGGTTCTTTATCCCAGGTGGTGAACAGCTGAGTACAGATATACCTCGGGGGTATTGCAGGTTCATTTCCAGACCACTACAGGGAAGCAAATAATACTGAGGTAAAGCAAGTCACCTGAATTGTTTGGTTACCCAGTGCATATAAAAGTTATGTTTACTCTATACTGTAGTTTATTAAGTGTGCAATAGCACTATGTTTTAAAAAATCAATGTACATACCTCAATTAAAAATACTTCATTGCTAACAAATGACGCTAACCATCAGCTGAGCCTTCAGCAAGTCGTAATCTTCTTGCATCAGTGTTACTGGCTGCCGACCAAGCAGGGTGGTGATGGCTGAAGGCCGGGGTGGCTGTGCTATTTGTCTTAAAATAAGACAACGATGAAGTTTGCCACATCAGTTGTTCCTTCCTTTTTTTCATGAACGATTTCTCTGTAGCATGAGATGTTGTTTGACATTTTATTCGTAGAACTTCTTTCAAAATTAGAGTCAGTCCTCTCACACCCTGCCGCAGCTTTAGCAACCAAGTTCATGTAAATACTCTAAGTCCCTTCTTGTCATGTCAGCACTCTCCACAGCAGCTTGGCCAGGAGTAGGTTCTGTCTGAGGAAACCACTTTGCTCGTCCGTGAGAAGCAGCTGCTCTCCTGCCAGAGCTAGATGAGACCGCAGCCCTGAATCACCTTGAGGCCCTATTTCTGATTCTGGTCTTCCTGCCGTTTTCATCACATCTGCAGTTTCTCCGCTGAAGTCTTGAGATCCTTCAAAATCATCTGCAAGGGGTGGAATCAACTTCTTCCCAACTCCTTGCTAATGTTGGTCATTGGACCTCTTCCTATGAAGCAGTAATGTTCTAAAAGGCATCTAGATGGTGAATTCCTTCTAGAAGGTTTTCAATTTACTTTGCCCAGACCAATCAGAGGAATCACTTTTCATGACAGTTATAACCTCATAAAATGTATTTCTTCATTTTCAAGTACTAAGGCTTGAAAGTCAGAATTGCTCCTTGACCCACGAGGTGCAGAAAGGATGTTGTATTTGCAGGCATGAAAGCATCGATCTCATTGTGCGTCTTCATCAGAGCTCTTGGGTGACCAGGTGCGTTGTCAGTGAGCAGAAATATTTTGAATCTTTTTCTCTGGGCAGTAGGGTTCAACAGTGGGTTTAAAATGTGCCGTAAAGCAGGTTGTAAGTAGACGTGCTATCACACAGGCTTTGTTGTTCCAGTTGTAGAGCACAGGCAGAGTAGATTCAACATAATTCTTAAGGGCCCTGGGATTTTCAGAATGGTAAACGAGCACTGGCTTCAACTTAAAGTCACCAACTGCATTATCTCCTAACAAGACTCAGCTTGTCCTTCGAGTTTTGAAGGCAGGCATTGACTTCTTTTCTCTAGCTGTGAAAGTCCTAGATGGCATCTTCTTCTAATATAAGGCTTTTTTTTTTTTGGTCTACATTGAAAATGTTGTTTAGTGTAGCCACCTTCATTAGGTATTCTGGTTAGGTCTTATGGATAACATGCTGCAGTTTCCACATCAGCACTTACTGCTTTACCTTGTACTTTTATGTTATGAGTTGGCTTCTTTCCCTAAACTCATAAACCGACTTCTACTAGCTTCCAACTTTTCTTTTGCAGCTGCCTCACCTCTCTCAGCCTTTGTAGAATTGAAGAGAGTCAGCGTCTTGCTCTGGGTTAGGCTTTGGATGAAGAAAATGTTGTGGCTGGTTTGATCTTCTGTGCAGATCAGTAAAACATATCAACAAGGCTGTTTCACTTTCTTATCTCACTCATGCATTCACTGGAGTGAGTAGCACTTTTAATTGTCTTCAAGAACTTTTTTTCTTCATTTACAACTATTTGGTGCAAGGTACTAGCTTTCAGTCTGTCTTGGCTTTTGAGATGCCTTCCTCACTAATCACAATCATTTCTAGCTTTTGATTTAAAGTGAGAGATGTGTGACTCTTCCTTTCATCAAACACTTCCAGGCCATTGTAGGGTTATTAACTGCCCTAATTTCACTCTTGTTGTGTGTCAGGTTGTAGAGAGTCCTGAGGAGAGGGAGAGAGACAGGGCACAGCAGGTTGGTGGAGCAGTCAGAACACACATTTATTAATTTAGTTTGCCATCTTATGTGGGCACCGTTTGTGGCATCCCCAACCAATTACAGTAATAACATCAAAGACCACTGATTACCATAATAAATATACTAATGATGCAAAAATTCAAAACATTGTAAAAATTACCAAAGTGGTACAAGGAGATACAAAGTGAGCAAATGGTGTTGAAAAATGGTGCCAATAAACGTGCTCAATGTAGGGTTGTCACAAACCCTCAGTTTGTGAAAATGGAACATCTGTGAAGGTCAGTAAAGCAAAGTGCAGTAGAACAAGGTGTGTCTGTAGACCCATGCAAGCCACTCCTGCTTCATTGTACCATGCCCTGGGGCCATAAGTAGACGTAGTCTTGACTAGATGTAGACTTTCTCCCAGATTTTCTTTCCCTCTGGTCTGTTAAAAGGAGGATGTTACTATGAAAAAATATTAAAAGGACTTACATGAGGCATGTCAAATTTTAATCCATAGAAGTGAGAAAATTTATTATAAATTTCACTTTCATTTGTCAGTGAAATAATGTGTGAAAGTTACACAAAACATTGTCCAAGATCTCTGGTATGTGATAAACATTTAGTCATTGCCTGTACCTGAGATTTCTTCAGTATTTTAGGAAAGCAATTACAAGTTTTCTGATGCTAGTGTATAACCTGGTTGTAATGCCAGTACCCCTGGACCTGACTCTTATGCTGCCAGAATATTGGACAGTTGATAAGAGAGCAAATTGATCAACTAGGGGTGTATGTGTGAGTCAATAAAGATAAATAATCTTTTATTGTGAAAATAGTATCTAGTCACCATTTCACAACTGAAAATCCCCCTCTCTTCCACACCCACTCATCAAGCTTCTCTTCTTTTAATATTTAAAATAAAATAGTCCATCTCTCTCCAGAGGCCTTGGGACTTCCCCAGTGCCCCAGGTTGTGATGTGTCTTTTCACACCTCTAGACTGGGGAAACCCCACACCGGGCAAAGGGCCAATTTTCACCCAGTGGCTTATAGAAGAGATTCAGAATCTAAGGAGCCACAAAGAGACCATTACAGGAAGGAGACAAATATAGGGAAACAATACGTGAAGCTGGCACTCTAACCAAATTAACTGTTATCTTTATATCTTAGAGGGAGGTATGGGAATTAGCGAATGAGGCAGTGTGGAAATTGGGAGAAGATGTTAATTCTCATATGTGAAAGGGAATTTCATGGGTAACAATCTTTGGGAGATGATAAGGCCATTTGTTTGTAAAATCTCAAAGAGAGACTATATGATCCGTGAGAGAAAGTCAGTCTCAAAACCCCATGACACACCACTTGGGAACCTACTGAGGAAGGGGCCCTAGGAAATCATCCGGTGTATCTGGCTGGAGGACTGCCTCTCAGGGCTCCCTGACCAATGGCTTGCCGACTTCCATCTCGCCCTGTGGTGCTGGAGCTTCCATTGTTGGCCATGTGTGGGTGAGGCAGCCATCCCTTGGCTGGATAGTGCACTTGGTAAAAGTTCTTCATGTCAAGATGAAACTGCTTTCCTCTGATGTGCAGCCAGAGTTCTTTCTTTAACATACAACATATCTCTCCTTTTCTCATGACTCAGTCCAAATATTTGAAGACAGTTAACCATCCTATAACTTCTAAGTTTTCTCTTCTGCATGCTAAGCACATCAGATACTTCAGCCCTCTTCATGCTTCCAGCTCTCCCTGTTCTAGCCAAACTTTTCTGGAGCGACTGACTGACTTTATAAGGCTCCTTCCTGAAACCCAGAGCTGGAAATGGAACATTATCCTCTGGATAAGGTCACGCCAGATTAAGACGCTCTTTTCAGGGCACAGAATGTGATTGGTCTGGGTGACTGTTGCATGTGACCTGGAGAAGAATGTGTATACTGCCATTGGTGGGTGGAGTCGTCCATAGGTGTTTGTTACATCCAGTTGATTGATGTGTTGTTGAGTTCTGTTATGTCCTTACTGATTATCTGCCTAATGGATCTGTCCCTTTCTGATAGAAGGGTGTGGAATGCAGAACAGCACTAAGCAAATTTAGTAACCAACCTTACTGGATTATCCTTCAAAAGATTGTTGGCTACTTCAGCCTCCCTATCATATCCCACAAACTCTTCCCAACCACCACCTCCACAATGAAAAAAAACATTTAACAGGTGAGGATATCTAAAGAACTTGCTGAAGGTTCAGAAGGAAAAGATCAAAGGTTCTCCTTATGTTTTAACCAATAACAGTATGCTCGGGATAAATGTATACTTGCTCAAAGTACCTATTTAGTAACCTTTTGAGGTTGAAAAGTTTTATTACGTATGTTTAAAAACCAGCTGTGGTGTTTTCCATTCCTCCCACAGCTCCTTGAACTATAGTCACTGACCATTCTTTCATCAGGTCCAGAAAATAGCACTCAATTGTTACATCTAGGAAGAGGTCTAGTTTCCACCCAGTTTTTCATTAAATCAGTTCTGACCTTAGCCATGGATCTGAAGATGGCCCCGAACAGATCGGGCCCCATTAGCTTTCTTGGTAACCTGTTCCTTCCTGGCTGCATGATTCTAGGTATCTCTAACAGGCTCATTTGGTCTCAAAAGCTTTTGGATTAAAAACGCGCTTTGAAATGTAAATGTATAAAGCCACAAATTTTAGAAGTGCCCAGAATACTAGGTTCTAAAGATATAAATAAAGTGGTTTGCCCCATTTAGTTGGGAGTCTGGGCCTAAGTCCTTCTGATAGTAAGTCCTACTAAAGCTCTGTGGGCATGATAAACACAGGACAAAAATTGCAGTGAACTTTTACCCCTGCCAAGGTGGAAACATTTATTTAGAGCCCTGTTAGGGTACTGGCTTCACACAGGAAGGAGTAAGCAAAGAGCCATTTTCAAAACAATCTGAAATGGGCTTTAGAGAAGGCATACTCACTGACCATCAGGAGAGATATTTTATCTTCTTATTAACAATGATACATGAGCCCTGGCCAGGTGGCTCTGTTGATGGAATGTCCTTCCATGCATCGAAAGTCTGTGGGTCTAATCCCCAGTCGGGGTGCATGTGGGAGGCAACCAGTTGATGTTTCTCTCTTACACAATGTTTCTCTCTCTGTTTCTCTCCCTTCCTCTCTCTCTAAAGTGAATAAACATATCCTCCGGTGAAGATTAAAAAAAAGAATGATACATGATTTTCTTTTGCAAGATTTTCTTATAGCAAACAGGTTGGGCATGACAACTTTGTTTCTGGAAAAAGTGTGTGAGTGTGTGTGTGAGTTGACATTTTAAACATTTAACATTTTCTTCTATTATTTTTTAGTTATTCACTTTTTTCCAATCACCATTTATCCCTCCTGTACTCCCTTCTAGTACCCTGCAAGTACCACACTGCCATTTAACATTTTAAATCACCTCTATAAAGATACTTTATGATAAACAATGAAATACCATTTTTCCAATTTATGATACATCTATATCTGGATACATTTTTGTATGTCCACAGCATTTTCATCTCTCCATATAATTTTTAATGTCAAACTCTTTCATGATTTTCATGGATTTTTTTAAAGCTTCTGATGCCTCTTGGCATGTGACTTTGGGAGCAGTGTATGGGCCTCTCTTACAATTAATGAGACACCTCACTGTAGGCGGGTTGTGGGTGGCCGAGGGGAAATAGAGATTCTTTAACTGGTGAACCCGAAGAGCCTCAAAACCTTCCTTCACCACAACTGAAGTTGGAGTTTCTGACCACGTGGACTTCAGAATATCTGGTTCTGCTAAGGCTGCTGTGGCAGCATGGGATAAGATAATAGATCACCTCAGGTTCATCAAAGAGTTGCTCAGTGTCCTTCAGATAACTGGGAATTGATAAGATCTCAGTGCTGCTTAGGGTGAAATAAGCTTATTAATGAAAATTTAGAACCTGGGACAGATGCTAATAAGGATACAGTCATGTCAGTGGGGATGCTTTGGGCTCACAGGAAATAAACTGTTAGTCTTGTAAATAGGAAGAGATTTATTATCCCACATAATAAAAACTGATGGTAAGGCAGTTTTAGGGTTGGTTAATTTAGTGGTTCAACAATCATATTAAGACCCCAATTTCTCTTTTACTAGAGAAAAAGAGAACCATGTTGGCCTTTTCCTAGGTTTATTGCCTCATGATTGCAATATGGCTGCTGATGCTCCAGTTGTCATCTATTTCCTTTGAGATGAAGAAAAGGACAATTTCTCAATTTGCCTCTTAGGCCCTTAGCAGACTTCCACTCACAAATCATTGTCCAGAATTATGTTGCATCATTGCTTCCTAAAACAATTACTGATTTTAGAAATAGAAATCAGTAATTGGATTAGATGAAGAATCACCCCCCTAGACATTTAAAGGACATCTTCTCGGAGTGTGTGGTCATATGAAGAGAGATCAAGATCAGGGTTCAAATAATAACAAGAAACTGGGGCAAATGGTTGTAGGGCGGGCAACCAGTACTGTCTGAACAAGCACTTTCTGTTTAAACAGCACACCTACTGTCACATCTAATAAAATGATTTTAGGGCACTGGAAGAAAAAAGTGATTAGTTTTATCCCATATCAGCATTGGAAACAAGTTAGAAGTACTGTGTATGAAAAATAGAAGTTATATTTCTGTTTCTCTGTAACAGTAAGAAGAAAGGAAGGTTTCCATCAGGATAGAAAATAAAAGCAGGGGACACTGAAGACACTCACTATTCATCAGCTACTCAGCTGCCGTTTTCACCCGCTTCCCACTTTCATCCTTGCCAGTGAAACTTGATTTCTTATGACGGCATTTTACTGACTTCTGGGGCTGAATCAGGATTGTCCCAACAGATTCATAGATGGAGAGAAGGATGACAGCTAAGGGGGTTGGGGAGGTTAGGGGGTACGGGAGTGAACAAATAGGAAAAAGGACTCGTGGACATGACAACAGTGTGGTGATTGTTTGGGGGGTGTGTGAGGGGACTACATTGTAATGGAAACTAATTTACAGTAAAAAATAAACATAATAGATTGAAAAAAAAAAGGTTATCCAAGCTTATCAAAGTAGTGTCATTGGCAGATATATACATTTCTTGATGTTAATGGTATCCATAGGATACAGTCTGACCAATAAGTAGAAATCCCATGGGAATGAGGCTTCTGGGAAAGTTTTTGTTTTCTTAATCAAGGGGACATGTGTTAGCAGAGAGCATACTGGGACCTCCTTTTCCTTTTCTTCCTGCCGTGAACATATACGTGATGTCAGGTGCTGTTGCAGCACTTTTGACTACGTGGGACAGCCATCATGAGGTGAAAGTATTCATATTAGCAAATGGTGGAACAGAAAGATAAAAAGATCCTGAGTCACAAGACCAAGCTTAGAACTGCCTACTTTCAAATTTCTGGTGATGTGAGATAACTTGATACCCTCATTGTTTAAATGTCCGGAGTTGGGTATTCCATTACCTGCAACTAAATACGTACTGACTGGTACGAAAGTAATGAACAATACCTCATGTACATATTACAGCTATCCTGTCACTGCTCTTCCCTAACATTTTTGTTATTCTGTGCCTCTGGGTTCAGAGAACCTCACAGCTTGCCCACAGCCCTTCAGCTCCGTCTCACTCAGATCCTTCTACACTTTCAACACTTCAGGATCTACTTGATTTTTTACCTCTTTTCTATACCTATTCATGTTTTCTTTCCCAGTCAGTTTTGAAATTCCTTCAGGACAGAGGCTGGGCCTCTTACTCTTCTAGTGTCTGTTTCTGTAGTTGATGTGGAGAGGGTTCTCAGTGATGGGGAAGTGAATGGATAATGTGGCTTTTCTGTTTCCTCTCAAACAGCAGGAAGGGAAGTAAGCAAATGCCTTATCTTAAGAAGGTACAAACTTACCGCCTTCTTAGTCTCTAAGTTGGAAAGCAGAAGCTATGGAATATCCTATGGCAGTTTCTTCATGCTACATCACTAATCATCATAAGTGGACATTATTTGAATTTTGGTTACATATCAATACCTCAATTCTTGTCATCTCCAGAACTCATCAAACCCTATACTCGTTGCATTTTGACAAGAAAAATGTGTTAGCACTTGGCGTTTGCTCGGTACTTGTCAGTTTCAGCACTCCTCGCGACTTCCGGAATGAATTAACAATGAGTACCAAAGTACCACTGTATTTTACAAACAACTTAGGAGCTGGATTGGGTGGCATCTTGTGATGGTTAGCTTGAAACAATGCATTTTAGGGAAGCACCCCCATGTATTTGAGTTATAGATGGCAAGTGTGGAATAAGGGAACTTCATAGCTTAAGGAAGATCTCTAATGGACATTGTGATTTTGGGGGCGGTTGGATTGCTACAACTAAAAAATTCCCTTGCATGAGTTTGTCAGTTTCAGGGGATTTTGATCATGATTCAGTGAAGTGGAACTTTTAGTTGAAATGTGAATCTCATGGCCTTTGTGCATCTTTGTTCATAGCCAGGGTGGCACCTCGGGTGTGTTACTGTCCATCACCAGCTTTGCACGAGTTTTTGCTTGCAGCACATGCTCTCTCTGGGCCACCTCCTCATCCAGATCTTCTGCTCCTATTTCTTTCTCTTGAACACAAGTGTCTTTTGTGGCCACAATATGTAACTCCAGCACAGTGCTTTATACTGACAACTGTGGGTTTTCCTTAAGGTAACTGTGGGTGGCCCCTCCATTTATTTTCTTGCTTCCTTTTTGTTTCTGTAAATTCTGCCCTCCACTTTCCCCTGAAGCACATGCTGTTCATGTAATCTGAATGGCCATTTAGAGGAAAGATCAGAAGTTTGTTGTTTCATTACCAGCATAAATCAAAACTTTGTGTTCGCATTGCAATCTGAGTGAGTCCAGGAATAGCTCTGGGATTGCTAAGTGTCTGGAGAGCACTGACTACACAGACATGTTTTGAAGCCGCTATAATAGTTTCTACAGCTGCTAACAGTTCATAGAAGAATGGCAGCATTATGTATCAGCGTTTACAATGTGCATGACTTGCATTGCACAGAAGTCAGATTGGGATAGAATCAGATTTTTTTTCTGAAACTTGGCCAGGAAAGTCTTCAATAACTAGAGAAATTCTTTTCAGTGCTGAAATCAACATGAAGGACATTGTGTTATTATAATTGCTTATAGCTCACCATGAAAGTTGTCTTTGTGTGAGTGGATGTACGGGCTGTACTGTTTTGTTTTTATTTATTCTGCATTCTTTATTCTAATGTCCTTTCCTTTTTCCTGACCAGAAAGATTGTTATTGAGCCCTTCACAAAGCTGAAATAATGCAGTGTGTTAAAAAAAATGTTAACAATTCTAAGAAGTTATAAAAATTTATAAGTTGGCTGAATGCTTGGGAAATTTCTGCATATTTTAATATAAATAGGTAATGCAAATATTTGTTCTTTGCATTGAGAGGTGAGTCTCTGTTTTCCAAAAGGCCCTGCTATTTAAATTAGACTCACTTGATTGTATTGAAATATGAAGCTTCCATTTTGAGTGATGGCAAATATTAAATGCCATGGTTGTTATCAAGTACCAAAATGTAATAAATTAAATGTGTTAATGCATCGTGGGGTTAAAAAATGTCCAGAAATCAGTAGGAATTGCTTCATGATTAGAATTTCCAGGATGGTAGCTTGCTTAATAGTTTTTTGAGATTTCCAAGTTGAGATTGAGTTTACTCATGCAAAAAGGACTATTTGGACCATATTTGTACCCAGCCAATTTTACTATCTCTTTAAAGAATTGAGAGACTTAATTCAGGGTAGGAAAGAGAGAGATATTGGGGGGATATATATATATATATAAATAAAGGAAAAGAAATTGAGCACAAAATGAAAAAAATCAAAGTGTAAGAGGAACTCTTTCTATTGAGCTATAACTCAAGATGTATACACACTGAGGTTTTTGCAGAAGGGTAAAGACAGAAGTCCTTAGAGCTCTCTGAAATACTATGGGAAGCCAGAGCTACCCAGATAGCACTACACAGGGGGAAACTCACCTGGTGGAGTCAGTTCCCAGAGGTGAAGTGAAGATAGTTCAAGCATCAAGTCCCAGGCCCAGCATTCTGGACATCGTGGCAGTGGGCTACCCCTTCCCAAGCCATGCAGGCTGTTGAGTCAGCTTGATGATCTGAGAAAACCTCAGCATAGACCTTGAGGTTGAGGTCTCCTTTGAGCGTGCTAATGAGTTCCCATACTTCACCTTTATCAGCTCCTCATTTACCAGCTAATGCTTCAGCAATTATTCATCATGCTGAGAGAGAAAGAGGACAACAACACGAAGGGAGGGAGGACAACTCCCAGGGTGAAGGGAGTGCCTACCCCACAAACTTTATAGACCACCTCATAGTTTCATTCAGGCATTGGCTGCCCCTCACTTCCTCACATTTGTGGCATAGGGTCACAGCATCATCTCTGAGGCCAGCCTGCACCTTCCTGTTGGTCTACACTGCTCTGAGGCTTGTGGGAACAATACACCCATCTGGAGGAGTTTGTCTGTGGTGGGGAGAAATGTCTTGCCTTGGCATTTAACTGATAATGTTTCCCAGGGAGAACAGGCATGGAAATTTGCACTTTCCTAAACTAAGAGACCCTACCAGATTGAGAAATAAGGTGAACAGTTGACATTTTTGTTGAGTGCTTATGATGTGCCAAGCACTGTATTACCTTGTTGAAAAATAGAGATGCCAGTAGGTAGCATGCCCAGCAGAGGGAACTGTGAAAGTGGTTTGATGGAAGATGGTACATGAGCCAGAGGTGAGCTAGCAAAGAAACAGGAAACCTGGACCGAAATCTGGGTTTCTCAGAACACTGAGGATCCTTGGTGAAGACTGGTTTTGTTATAGAATAAAAATAAATACCAGCCTAGAATATACAATTCAGATTTCCCAGTCAGGAAAATGGTCCTAGACCAGAGATTTTCAAACTTTTTCATCTCATGGCACACATAAACCAAAGTTCTATGGCACACCAAAAATATTTGTTGTCAATCTGCCAAGAAAAATAGGTATACTTTTGATTTGTTTACACTGGATGGCTATTGTGTCAGCTGTTGTCATTTTTTAAATTTGACAGTCTAAGGGAAAAGAGGTCAGTGCCCTGACTAAATAGCCAGGTATCTCATATTTTAAACATTCTTGTCACACACTGGTTGAAATCGCTGTGCTAGAGCAATGGTTTTGTTTTTGTTTTTGCCTTCTCAGAGTTGTAAAAGGAACTCTTAGAAGCTGAGAAGTCAGTCCTAAGTGCTCTCTCAAGAAACACACACACAGGTGCACAAAATATTGCACCCTATTTATGAGGTTGCCAGATCCTTTGGAGCCAGTTTTCTTAGGTGGGTGGAATGTGTCATCAGCAAAGTCTGGTTGTAGGCAGTGCTTTCAAGTGCAGGTGGAGAGGATGGCTGGCAGGAAGTTCAGAGAGAGCCTAGCAAGGGTTTCCCAGCTGTAGGAAGGGAAGCAAGCAACAAATCACACTTCATTGAGGTGGGAGCTGATGCTGGGAATGACTAGCTGTAGGAGTCAGCCTAGGCATGGGGACTGAGAGTTAGGGGTATAATGTTCATCTGGAGACAGACTACTGGGAAAGGAACAAAGAGAAGGCACCAGGAATCATATAAGAAGAGAGTAACTGAAATGGGGCTAGAAGGTGCAGGTTGGCTCATCAAGAAAGAAAGCCCAGTAATCAAAACTAGAGTTAGAGCTGACTTGAATGGGCTTCTTGGGATGACTCAACAAGATTTTTCCTGTCTACGAGATAGTTGGCTTCAAATCATGGCAGGAGCCAAGCCCTTAGGCAGGGCAGTGTGGGTCCGTCTCTGGGAATCTGGTGGGAAGGAAGGAGCTGGGCAAAGAATCTGCCTAGTGGTTATAACTGTGATGCTGTTCCTCTTTGAAGCTTTAGTAAGCTGGGGAAAGGTTTGTGTGAATTACCACTTTCAAACCTTCTTAACACATTAACTTCGAGTCTAGAGAATGTTCTTTACTTTTTGAACGTTTCTCATCCTGTGGATTTGTCCGTTTATTTGCATTTACCTTAACCTGCCACTCCTGCGCCATCGGCCACTTCTGTTCCATTCTCTCATTGGAGACCCAGCGACCTCCCTGTTGTGGCCTTCCTCAGCGGAAAAAAAGTTGGTAGCATTTGTTAGTCCATCAGATATTTTGGGAATTTTCTGGTCTGTAAAATCTAAATATTGGAAATTACTGGATTATAGTGTCCTTGATCGGGTAGAGTAAGTACTCAAGAAATATTTGTAGTTATATTGAATGAATGATTAAATGAGACACGAATTATATAACATAAAACTAAGGGATGAAATGGCACTACTTGCTTGCCTTGCTTTGATATCTCTTGAAAGATTAATATTAAGACAGACTGAGGTCCCCATATGTGTGGTAATTAGTAGATTGGGCTACTCACGACTACTCAGCAGAGTAGAGTAGACGTGTCTACTTAAGTGGTGCTGCTACTATATTGAAATAGTGCCGCTATCTTTGATAAAGTAGTAATGACTGTTCTCAACTATTAGTCATTTGCTGGAGTTTTGGGATGGAATACACATGAAAGAGGAGACTTTTGAACTGATAGGGTAAAGAGGGACAGGAGGGACTCCAATTGATTCTCCACTCTGGAGGGTGCTCTTTCACAGAGTGAATTTGTGGCTTAAATCATGAACATCTAACAGCAATTAATTAAACTGATTTAAGGGCTCTAGCTAGTACTAGCTGAAATTTAAGACGTGGTATGGGAAAAGTGGTGAATACAGTGAAGATTGGGAGAAACAAGTAATGGCATGAAGGTCAGTCCAGGTAACACAAGAGCACTTCTGTACTTGAATTAATGAGACTTTTCTTCTTCAGATTTAGATTAGAATTATGAGAGGAGGCCTTCTCCCCTTTGATGGCTGTATTCCGTAGGAAACCTGGTACTCAAATTTACCTATCCTTTGGTCTAGTAGAAAGAAACACAATGTAATTTGAAGTCTAGATCAATGTAATTTAAGGTATAATTATGTGGGTACTGGGTATCCATGGCAAGTTAGGTGACTACAGTTAAAAAAAAAAAGGAATGGGAATCCAAGAATTGAAGAAATTCTTTCGAATAGGAAAGCATCAATAAGTAGATAAATTTCCTCATTAAAAATGGATCTCTACATTTCTGAGATCAATAATAACTTAAACATGAGAAAATACAGCACTCCTCATAGAGATTGATAATGACTTCACGTGCTGAGTTGTGTGTGTGTGTGTGTGTAGTGAGAGAAGAGCGTGGTGAGAGAAGAGGAAATCGCGAGACAGAGGGCAGAGATCGTTCGGCTGGGGCAGCCGCCCGCTCGTCCTTTGGCACCTTGACTCCTCACCACCTCTCAGACTCCTCTCCACCTCTCGATGCCAGTGCTTCCTGCCCAGCTGAGAACCCAGTGACTTCCCAAATGGACAAACACTTTAATCTTGCTTTCATCTTAGCAACATTAAAGGCGGGGATTAGGACAGAGGGAAAGAATGAGGTGAAGTGTCGATGTTGGCCTTGGGAAATGACAAAGTTTATGGAAGGTGAATGTGGTATAAATAAAGATCTGTAGAAGTTCTGAATGGGAGATCACTTTCATGGGCGACAGGAAAGTGTTCAGAGAGGAGGTGACATTGAAACTGGGGATAGAAGGACAGGTAGGATTTTGGTAGGTATACATGGAAGAATATTCTGGGAAGACAAAAATAGCCCAAGCAAAGGTATCATGGCAAAAATTCAAGTCTGTGCCAGGAATGGCATGCCACTCAGGGTAGCTGGAGATAAATAGGTACAGTAAGTAGAGGCCAGATTATAAGAGGCCATAAATGCCTGATTAAGATATTATTTGGTATATAAGTAAACTCCTTATACAACTCACCAAATATGAATGTTCATCTCCTAAAACTTCTGCTTAATAAAGATTGATTTTTAACCAACAAACACTTTCTAAAAATAGGGGCACAATTGTACTTTGCTAAGCCACCTCTTAGTATCTTAAAGGCAAGGGCTTGGCCAGCTTAACCAAAAAAACCTAGACTATCTTTGAAGTTCAGGAGATCACAGAGCACTTTAGGATTCCAAAATGTGTATGGTAGTGTCTTTTTTCTTTCTTTCTTTCTTCTTTATTTTAAAATATTCACTTATTTTTAGAGAGAAGGGAAGGTAGGGAGAGAGAAAGGGAGAAACATTGATGTGCCATACAAACATCTATCATTTGCCTCTTGTACGCCCCAACTAGGGACCTGGCCCTAAGCAGAGGCATGTGCCCTAACTGGGAATCAAACCAGCAGCCTCTTGGTTTGTGGTAAAATGTCCATCCCACTGTGCCACACCAGTCAGAGGTCTTTTTAAAAAATTATTTGTCTTTACCATGTGGCGCACTTACAGGGTAAATGTGGCAGATTATATTTTCGGTAAGTGGCCAAATTGAGTTCTTCCAGTTCATACAATCTTGTTACACAGTGACCTTGACTTTACTTCTGCCAAGAGATGGGCTCTGTTCTCCTCAGGCTGGCCTGTGATTATAGTGGAAGTGACATCATATGACTTCTTGTCATAAAAAGCCATGCAGCTTCCTCTTAGTTCTCTTGGGACATTGGCCTTTGCAGCCCTGCACCCCTTTTTAGGGAGTCAGGAGGCTCCATCCTGTGAGGAGCCCCAGGCCACTCATAGGCCCTCTGGGTGGCAGCCAGCATCAACCACCAGAAACGTGACTGAAAATGCCTCCAGATGATTCCTGGCCCCAGAAGCTGAATCACCTCAGCCCTCAGGTCCTTCTTGCTGAAGTCCCAGATGTCACACTAGAGCAAATAGTCCCCATTGTGTCCTTGCCAAATTCCTGGTACACAGAATCAGTGAGCATAATAAAATGGTTACTTCACGCAGCTAGGTTTGGGGTGCGTTGTTATGCTATGGTAGTCCTAGAGCAGTGCGACGATGGCCTTTTCTAGTAATCTCTCTCTGTGCAGCAAGATCAGAGCTGCATAGGGGAGGTAGGAAACTATCACTGTTTAGAAGGCCCTGTTAGGTGATTAACATGTATCATCTCATTTGATCTTCCTAACAACATTATGCGATTAATATTAAAACCTTATTGTATAGGGAACTAAGGCTCAGAGAAGTTAAGTGACTTCTCTTAGGTCACACAGCTAGGAAACAAACCCAGTTTTTCTGTCTCTATAGTTCAGTGGGTTTCCCTACCACCCAAGGTCTCCCTAGGGCTGGGGGAGAACCCCCACAGAATCACACAAACAGTGAATTCTGCTACCCAGGTCACCTTTCCATCAGGTGGCACACTTGCTGAGCACCTGGGCCAGAGCTGTGAGGGAGATGAAAAGACCGATATGGCCCCTGCCTTTGCAGCAATGATAAACATTTGGGTAGCTAGGCAGCTGTAAGTCCCACGTTAATATGTGATCCAGTACTGAGGACCTTCACTGAGGAGAGAGGTCACTTTGGAGTCTTGGGCAAGTAAGTAGCCTCCCGGTGACCTTTCTACCTGGTGAAAGTAGGGAGGACCAACCATATCTCCCAGTTCTCCCATAGAGTCTTGGTTTATACCTGTTGTCCTAGCAAAATTATTATTATTTTATTATTATTATTAATTGATTTTTAGAGAAACATAAGTTTTTGTTGTTCTACTTATTTATGCATTGATCGATTGATTGTCGTACATGCCCAAACCTGCAACCTTTGCATACCAGGACAACACTCTAACCAGCTAAACTACCCAACCAGGGCTCTCAGTGAAATGATTATATTATAACATCTCCTTTTAGTCTCACAAGCGTCCCGTTTTGGATGATAACTTATGTGGTCACCCTACGGTGTTACTCTCACGTTGAACTTTCTCAAGGGAATGGGGTGGAGCACTACTGAGGAACCAACCACGTGAAATGGTGTGAAGACAGTGGAGAGAAGCCCAGACAGGTGGTAGAGTGTGTCAGCTGAGTGAGGAACTTGCTCATCTGCTGTCCAGCAAAAAGTCAAATAGTGGTTTTGTTTAACGCGAGTGAATACTTATTGGACATAAATAGTATATTACAACTAAAAATCTGACTTGAAAAACGTGGAAAGAATTAAGAAGTACAAATTGCCAGTTATGAAAATGGTCCCAGGGGTGTAAAGTACAGTGTGGGGAACATAGTCAATAACATTACAGGAACTACATATGGTGTCACATGGTGCTAGACTCACTGGAGTGTAAATGTCTAATCGCTGTGCCGCACACCCGAAACTAACATATTATATGTCAACTGTAATTGAAAAATAAATTTCAAAAACCCCGCATTGATAAAAACAAACAATAAAACCTCCCCAGCAAACCACATTGAATTGGTTATTTAAATTGACCTAATTGGTTTGTGTCTGGCCAAATGGCGAGAACAGTACATCTCTCCCTTGAGGAGAATGAAGGTAAATGAATCGAGCACAAGGATAGGATACATTTCTCAAAGTGTGGTCCGCAAACCATGGGCATCAGACTTGCTTTGGGCGAGAGAGGGGATTAAGAATGCAGATTCTGGGTCTCCACCCTGGACCCCAAAATTATTCTCAAAGGATGGACTTTGCGTATTTAGCAAGTTCCCCAGGTAATTCTGCTGTACCCTGAAGTTTGAGGACATCTGGCCTCAGGTGCTTAGAATAAAGGAAATACTAAAGCCCTAGAGAGAGTTCATTATTTGGGGATTGTTGTTAGTTGGTGTTGTGATTTAAAATCATGAATATAGTTAGAATTTGGACCAGTAAACTGACCCTAGGGACAATGGTAATCATAGCAGTGTGGAAAGAGGATGAAGTTAGTCTTAATTTCAAACCACTTCCCCATGTTATAAACCCACCCATGTGGATGAGGAAAGGCCTGTATTATTTTATTACAAGGAAAGAGGATATATTTAAACATCAGTTTTTTCTCTTTATTACCTCTGTCATTGGGATTAATCTCATAGTCAATTTGCTAAGCACACTCTAATAATATTTAAGAACTGCAGAAAAAGAGGATCTGTGCTGTTCAGAGTTTGGTTTATTCTGACCAATCCTAACAAAGTTGGACAAGGGGGAGAGTGGTACCAATGGTATCCTGCAGATTCAAGGTGGTGCAGATTGTATGTCACTTTCTGTGGATGTTTGTGCTGGTGAAAACAGAACTTTGCAATAGAGTGAAAGAGTCTGGACAATGGAAGGAGTTCCTCAAGCCCAACCTTCTTGCTCAGGTAGATAAACTGAGGTCTAGAGAAAGGAAATCGCTGGAATGAATCCTGTTAGTGCTGTGTATTCTCGGACAAGTCACTTACTTGTCATTGTCATCTCTAAAATGCAGGACAATAACAGTGTCTACTTTTTGTAGTTTTGGGAATCATCTATCAAACAAGAACGTTCATGTGAAGTGCTGAGTGTAGCCCTGGGCACCAATGTTAGTGCTCCCTGCCAGGGTGCTATTTATCATCATCATCATCATCATCATCATCATCATCATCAACTGAAGTCAAATAAGTAGTTAATGGCAGGGCCAGGCCCAGACCTCCCCCCTCGCTGAATTTTCTGTGGTACTCATGGAGTTCCAGAGATCAGTCATATGAAATACCTGTGTGTCTCTACATCATCAAATGCTATTTTAAGACTTTCTTCCAGAAGGGCCTGGGACAGTGAGCTCTGGCTGGCTGCCTCCAGCCGCACAGTCTGTTCTCAGGAGCGTGTGGCCTCTGTGCTCTGTCTAGCCATCTGTCTGTGCCCCACAGGGCACTGTGCTGCTGGTCATCTTACTGTCCCCAAACCCTGTGGGGACTGCTTGTGGTGGCATGAATGGGGAGCTGAGGCCTAAGATGCCTGAGCTGCTTTGTAGGGAGCGTTCCTCAGTAGTGACATAGAACCAGGAGGCCTGGGAACTGTTGAGATAGTGTAGGCTTTAGAGGCAGACTGCCTTGTCCCACCAGTTAGCAGCTATGGGACTTGGATCCAAGTTACTTGCGCCTAAAAAAACCCTTCAGTTTCCTCATTTGTAAAGTCTGTAACAAGAATGTCTACTTCACAGGGTCTTTGTGAGGTTCAGAGAGGAAATTTGCAAGACAAAAGGCCTGGGCCACAATATACAAATAGTGGCTGATTGTGAACTTTTTAAATGACATTTCATTCATTTAGAGGGAAGCTAGGATATAGAGAATTTCTCGATGGGCCAGACAAAAATCAGAATAGAGAGTTGTAATTTATAATGAGTAATGCAGTAGTATCTTGAATATCATAGAAAGGTAAGGCTCAAACTGAGAACTGGTTGAAAATATTGTGTGACCATTGGGGGGTAAGTCAAACTGGCGGTAGCTCTGCAAAGGAAAAACTGGAAACACCTTCTACACGTTGCTGCTTTATGGGGTCCTCTCATTTCCCTACACCCTCACTTTTCCCTCAGAGTTTGTTGTAGCTGTTTAAGAAATTGGTATAGAAATAAATATACCAGATGTCTCTATCCATATTTATAAGTCTGCAATGGAGGAACTTTGAAAGAAGTTTCAATTAACAATAAATTACATTGATAAAATTTGTTAGTGTTTATACTACTTAACTAAATAATAGAAGCCTGCAGGCCACTTGACTAATGTGGGTGACAACTGACATTAACCTTCGGGCTTCCTCATCCTTCTGCCATGGTGGGGATTTACTACATTAGCCCAGGCAGACCAGGTAATGCTGAGGTAAGAGACAACGCCAGAACGCTCAGTGGCTCGAAAAAGATTTGTTTCTTCCCTATGAGACATGCCCACATTAGTTTGTCTGGGGCTCCGCTCCTATTGGCCACCCTGGGCACCCAGGCCGGTGGTGCTGCCACCACCCAGGGACATGTTGCCAGTTATCATGGCCCAGGGAAACAGAGCAGTGGACTGAGCCCAGGCTTTTAAAGCTTCCACCTGGGATATACTTCATATCAACTCAAATGTCAATGGCAGAAGCATGGACACACTTAACTGTAAGGAAGCAGAAAAGTACAGTCCTACTATGTCCTTCGACCAGAGAAGAGAAGTGTTGGGTGAACAGCACTAACACTATGTCATTTACGTTCATGTCTTATCAGCCATAACCTTCGTGAAGATAAAGACGGTGACTTGTGCCTCTTTGCCTTTCTCCCAGCAGCAGGCTGCTGTAGGAGGGTGGTAGGTGGTAGGCGTCTGGCTGACTGCAGAGCTTAGCATGGGACTGGCACAAAATGGGAAAGAGAACCAGAGAGCTTGGTCTTTTCTTTCCCCCTCCCATTTGGCACAGCTTCCCTTCCCATGTGCCAGGATTCCAACTCTGGAATTGATTATCTGGATGATCCTGGGCCGTGATTTAGCCCTCCTAAACCTAGGCTTCTACAGCTGGAGTGTTATTACTTCTTTCTGAAGACTGAGTGAGAGGGCATATGCGAAAGGCACTGGTGGCCCTGGCTGGTTCCCAGTGCTCTCTCTGGGGGCCCTGGTGCATCCGTCACCCTCTGCTCTGGCTGAGATGCCCACTGAGGCCTGCTGTCCTCAGGAAAGGCCTTGCCCTGCACTCACTCTTCTCTGATTTTTCTGCCCACTTTTCTCCTTTGATTTCCATATTAAGATTTATCTACCCTACATCCTGTTTCTTCCTAACTCAGTGTTCTACTAAACAGGATGAAATAATTTCTATAAACTCATTAACAGATATTAATGGGTTAAGAAATTCCTCAGACCCAACAATTGCTTGACTTAATAGATAGTTCACCCAAGGTAAAATACTGGTAGTCACATGTTCACAGCATATCTGCAATAAAAGGTGCCTTAGAGATCATCTAGTATGATGGTTTTCAAACTCTTCTTTTCAACTGAAAGAGACTTCATAACCCTCCTTGTAAAACAAGTAGCGGTCTGCTCTGAATGAGAGGAGGCGGGTGGCACCTCCCTGCTCAGTGGTCCACACTTCAAAGCACTTGAGCACACACAGAACTCCACTGATTCTAGGCCAAGCCTCTGGTTTTACAGAAGAGAAGCTGAAGCCCAGACAGAGGAAGGGACTGAGGATCCCATAGGTGGCAGGACTGGGGGTGGAGCCCCTGTCACCCGAGTGCTGACAAACCTACCTGGGGGAAGAAGGTGGCCAGAGAAGAAGGGCTATTTCTGATGACTCATGGAACTGGCTCATCTAAGGGGAGAGCAAGTGTGTGGTTGTCTCTCCCTCTAAGGCCCCGGCTGACTCCAGCCAGAATTAATAAGATACAAAAACTTTTACCTCTAAGCTACTGGTTTGAATGTAGCACAGGCTGTTGGTTACTCAAGGTCACTATTTTTTGATGGGTTATCAAAGGCTTACGTGAAACGTGTGGGATTTTTATGAGCTTGTTTTTAGTACAGTAGCATGTTTAAAGGCCCCTCATGTACAAAGCCCTTTGAAAACTCTAACGAGGCCCCATAATCACCTGCATAATCATGAAGGTCACATTGTGCTGAACAAACTTAAGAGCTGTTTTTTTACCAAATTAGTGGATGAAGAGAACAGAATATTACCCCCCCCCCCCCCCCACACACACACACACACAAAACTTTTCTGCTCTTCAGGATACACAAAAGTCTCTCCCAGAGTATAAGAAAATGCCTCTGTTGCACTTTCCTACTCTGTGTAAACCTGGAGAGGTTTCCTTCCCCTGGGTTTCAGATACGGAATGGATGGTCTATATACTAGCGTTGGTTGTGGTGAGTATTCAGAGGTGTTTGCTGAGGAAATTTGCTTCAGTTTCTTTTTATTGCCGTCCCCCATTGCTCCACAGTCAACACATGCCCCTCCAGAGTAGGCCTGGCCCCACCGGATGTCCTTCTATAGAGATGCCGGCTGCTTTCACTTGCCATCCTCAATTTTCCATCCTGCACTAGGAAACTGCAAGGTTAGAAAACAATGGACCATTTCCTTCCTCTTTCTTTAAACCAAGGGGCTGAAAGAAGGACTTGTATTCATTACTCACAAGCCGGACTTGAGGATAAAGGTCATTACAGTTCAAATGTAACACAAGTCAAAATCCACAGGTCTCTGTGGGTCCCCAGTCCAGCTGGGGTCAAAATGGCACTCCTCCTCAACTTAGGGTCCTTGTCCTTACCTGAGGCTTGCCTCAAGCTTCATATTTCGGGCTGACGTTTAGAATCTGGGCTTGCTAAAAAGAGCTCAAGATATGGTCGTGGGGAGGGGGAAGAATTGACACAAGCAGGTTCAGGTCCAGGAGGGGAAAGTTTACCCTGCTAGGTCTGTGACACGTTTTATTTCCTCTCTGTAATATCCTTTTGCTCTGGAGTGTTTTCTCGTGGCGAGACAGCTTGTGGCCAGAAAACCCTCATCAGACAGGTGATGTTGCCCCAGCACAGCAGCATTTCCTCATCACACTGCAAAAGAGAAGGAAACCACCTTTCTAACACCTCACACTGGGTTTTTGGTATGTGCTACTTAAGCTAAAGAGCAGCTGTCATGCTTTATATACGCCACACAACTCTGCTGCACTTGGCATCCACAGGGAGAGCCAGAAGTCATGAAGCAGCAGCAGCAGTGTGCCTGTGCAGCTAACAAGGGAGGGTGCAAAGAGAAATCACATCTGTAACACAGAGCACCAACACGCCTTGCACAGCCCGCGCCATCGTGGGACTTTCAGGGGCCCCAGACAGTTTTGCTATCGTGGGCACCTCTCTCCGCAAGAATAAACCAACCAACAAACAAATAATATTTCATGACTAGGTTGTTATAATGACAAATATATTCATGTTATATATCACAACATTTCCTGTGACCTGAAAGTTTTTTTTCTTCTTAATGTATTTTAAAAGAAGTTAAAATATTTTTTTGTGGGCTTGTAAAAGCTTTGTGGGGTGTGGGCCTTGCGCCTCCTGTGTCTGAGGGATAAACTGGCCCTGCTGACAGGAAGCAAAAGCTTCCTCGGTACAATTTGAAGCAACTGCATATTTATGAATGAGGGCAGTTTCATTACTGTAAGTGACAATGCACATTATAAATGGGTTTGGTTCATGAAATGAGAGAGAGTAATTGAATGTGTATACAAATCCACAAATCAAGAACTCACAACTAGCAATAGGCCTATATACATGGCTTTTGGCATTCCAAAGCAAGTTTTGAAACTTTGGTATGGGAACAAAATATTATATTGTTAAACATTGAGGTGGTATGGGCTTGGGTCAGGATCCTCATTCCACTGCCTGTTAACTTGGGCAGGCTACTTTATCCCTTGGCTAAGTTACTTCATTCTATTCCTTCACTTCCATCACTGTATGTGAGAGATAGTTATAGCTGCCTCATCAGGCTACCGGGAGGACACAATGAAGTCACATTTGCGAAGCACTTAGTATGATGTCGGGGTATGGGGCGTTTCCAGTAGTGTTAGTGATTATAGTTATTATCGTCATCATGAAGTGTTGTTACCTGTTCATCAGATGGAGATGCCCAGGCTTCTCCATTATTTTTCTGGACAATTATTTTGCCAAACTCAGACAGGTAATAAGTAGTTAAAAAGAAGGATTTATCCAAGTTAGAACTAATCAACCAATATCATGGGAAGAGCAGAGTGGGAAGTGACATGAAAGGGTCAAAGATCATTGAAATACAGATCCTGGCCGCAAGAAGAGTACTTCGCAGCTGGGAGGACAAGGCACATCCAGAAAGGGCCAGAGAGAGTCAGGGGGCAGTGCACAAGTTCGGTGAGAGGTGAGAAGGGAAAGACACACGAGAGTGAGGAGGAAGGTGTCACAGATCATTAAAACCCTGCTTGGTAGGTGAGGATTCCTCCTGAAAGTTTCCAGGAGAAATTGCTTCGTATTCATTACTTAATGGTAACTACCAAATCCTACGTAGAGTGACCAAATTTCCGTTTGGAAGAATGTCGCATCAAACAGGCAGCACAGGTGTTCTGGTGCTGCCCCTACCGCCCTGGTAGAATCGAACTGGGCAAGCGTAGAACTCATTCTCTGTGCGTTCAACTAGAAATCGGACAGAGAAAACAGCGAAGCAAAAACACCAAGGGCATCTCACCATTCCAACAGTACCAGCAATTATATTAGTATTACTTTATATAGTACTTTTAATTTTTAAAGAGTCCTACATTTTTATTTTTAACATTAAAATTATATACTATACAAAGATCAAAACTACAGGGTCTGGCAGAAGTAATGCCTGCTTGACTGTGGTTGGTAGGGTAATAATATGTGTGTAATAATTTATAGTTTTAATTTGAACATTTCGCCTAAAATGTCATATGATGTGCTTGAGTATGACATTGTTATATTAGAGAATTACATACTTATAATTTTGTAATAAAAGATTTTGTGATAAAAACAGGCATTATTTGTGCTGGACCCATATTTAAAGGATAAGGAAACTGAATTTGATTGATTTTTCTACTGTACCCCCAGGTTTGGGGCCTTCAAGTGTGGAGCTTAGATGGACTACTGCTCTCGGTCTCTGCTGAGTTACCACAGAATCCTCGCATTGATCACTACAATAATGATGGGAATTTTTACTATTTCTTTGGCACTTACACTGGTTCCCACAGTTACCTTATAAGGTGAGGCTTTTCAATTCCATTTATAGTTGAGGAAACTCAGCTTTGTCTAGGTCAGGTAATTTATTCCAAGTCCTATTTCTAATAAGTTGAGATCTTAGACTAGATTAGTTTGACTTTAAAGGTCAAGTTCTTCTTTCATGCCTCTTTCTCATTAGCTATTGAGATTTGAGTAGACATGATGTTACTTTAATCTTTAATGAACATTGGGCTATTTGATAAACAAGTACAGATTATTTTGAAAGAGTATCTGGTTACTTCAGAAACATGTCTTTGCAAATAATCCTTAAACAAATGAGCTGAAATGTGGATTTTTCATGAATTAGGCTGAGGTGTAGGAAAAACAGTATGAATCCCACCCTTATACTTGGTCACAGTAAGATTATGTATGTGTTCTGGAGGATTTAGGTGAAGGTGAGAGCCAGATCAAGTCAGCCTCTGTTTTCACTTTGCCCAGCGAGGTGAGATGAGCCTTCAGGCTGAGCCCCAGCGGGGAACCATTGCTTCGTGTAAGTTGCCTGCCCAGAATGTTTTCACGTTTCTCTGTGAGTTCCTGCAGAGGGGGACGAATCTCTGAAACACCACGCTCTCTCAGCATGGATAGTGTTGAATGGGACACTTCTGCCCTTCAGAGTAAGAACAAGTTCCTAGTGGTGGGAGACCAGTTGTGAATTTGTCTTTTATTCCTGGACTTCAACCTTGTTCCCATTTAAAGGATTCATCATTCATAACAGCTTGCCTGTATGTTAAAATAGCCCCCACTTCTTGCCTTAGTAATTTTTCACATTGCCTTTGTGAACCTAAATTTCTTTGAAGATCATGGGTTTGATAATAAATAATAATTTTGAGAAATAAAAATTTTTATAAACATCCTTAGTCAAGTTCAAAGTTTTTAAAGAACTGTACATTAACTTTAAGTATATGGAAGCATCATGTTAAGAATGTAGCTACCCATTTACTACTGTTTTGTATTAGCTAATTGGAAAACATCTAAATTATAACTAGTTATCCCCACAGTTTAGGGTTGATTAAACAGCCCATGACACTTTTTCCCATAGGCTGTCTAAGGTGTAATTATAATGACTTTCCCATTGAATTGAGTTAAGTATTTCTTATTTTTTCGGGTGTTCCTCTCTGCAAATGTCCTAAATGTATTCTACCATCTTGCATTTCACAATGGACAAACATAGCAAGGAAAGTTTAAGCAATTGTTTGCTTTGGTTTGATTCTTTCAAAGGAATAGATAAATCATCATAGTAGAACACGAGAGGAAATGACAGTTTTTATCTTTTATTCAGGTAGCCTATATTTACATGAGACCACAGAAAGTTCCCGACAGGATGTTATTGATTGCATTTACCCATTTGAGTTGTGAGATGGGTCTTCCTGCCACATCACAGGGCCTGCGTTCCTTTCAATCCTGCCTGAGAATCAAATTCCAAATCTTCTGGACTCTCCCATGAAATCATAAGTTTTTAGAATAGGTATTTCAGGCCTCTTGAAAGACTTTCCATTAATCATTCAACTCAGCTCCCTTCTCTCGGTGCCAGTCACTAACAATAACTTCTTTTGTTGGTTGCCTTGAATAATAGCTCAAAGGAACTAACTAAGTGAAAATCAAATATTCACTGAAGTAGCTAAAGTGTACTGAGTACCAGGCCCTCTTCTAAGTGACTTATGTGTATTAGCTCATCTAATCCTTACAACAACTTCATAGGGAGGGATTGTTTTTTATCTTCATTTATAGGAGAGAAAACTGAGACACACTGATTTGTGTTTACCTAAGTCAAGGTCTTCTTTCTCTTTTCCTCCCTCCTTTCATCACTCTCTCCTTTCATTCTTTTCCTTCCAGTCAGCCTCCTCTCCTTCCCTGATTTCTTCCCCCCACTCTCCATCCCTTCTTTCCCTTCTCTTCTTTCCTTCCTTCCTCCCTTCTCCAGTCACTGCTCTTCCTTCCCCTCTTTCCTTATTCCTCCCTTCCTTCCTTCTCCCCCCACCCTCCCTCCCAAGTCAAAAATGTTAATTGATCCCTTTATTGTTCTGAGCAGTATTAAGGGCACTAGAGATAGCAGTGAACACAGCAGACGAACGAAGTTCATGTCCTCATGAAACTTACCCACTGTCCCATTCTGCCCCAAATTATACATCTTCCCCAAGGAGCTTTCCCAGATTAATTCAACCCAACTTCTAACTTTTAATTCACTTTGGTAATCACAAACCCATCTTTAATTACTTAAGTAATTAAAAAGTTCAGAGTGTCATATTTTAGCTAATATGCATAATGTGCATATTTAGCATATTTTAGCTTCAAAACCTTCATGTGACAACAGGTCACCTGTGAGTCTTTAGCACCTTGACACACGGTCTTGCCTCCTGTGAGTTATCACAGCATTCATTGTAACTGCCAGACTATCAGTATTGCAATGACAGAGACACCTGGGACAGGATTAGACCTACTTCAAAAAAAGATTTTTATTTTATTTTACCTGAAGAAAGCATTACAAAAGTTTAGTTTCAACAGATGTGGTCATGAAGCTGATTGAGGATTTCCTGAATGATGTTTGCAGTTTGGGAGTGGAGTGTTTAACCCCTCAAAGGCATGACTCATGCTAGTTTTGGACATCAGCCTGAGGTTTATTAAAACATTCACCTCTGAGGAAAGTTTCAAGATATTTTAATTATAGTCACTTAAGCTCACTTTTTCCTCTTCAACTTTCTCATTTGTCCTCGTGTTATACTTCTCTTCATGTCAGGTGGCAGAGGGGAAGCCATGGTTTTTATCTATTTAAAAAAGATGACTTAGAGACAGTACAATTGGGGATACACTTAGTGTAGGTTTAGTGGAATATAGTGATACGATTTTCAGTCATTTCCGCGTTATGGCTAGTTATTCCGGTATATGCACACCTTTCAGAAATTTCCATTGCCCTTTGTGCCAACTCACCTGACATCACGACACAGAGATTCAGGACAGAGTTTCTGTCGTGATATTAATGCGTCTGATGGCCTCCAGCACTGGAAGCATGTGGACTGAAGGGAGGAACAAGATGAAATGCTCTACAGAGTTGAAAGCCAGTCCCTGGATAATTCTTCTAAGCCTTATAGGTCATATGTGGCAGAAACTTGATAGAGATTTCCCCAGAATTGACAATAATTCTAAATATGCACATGATGTTACCATCAGTAAAAAACACAAATTTTTACCAACTATGTTAGAAGAAAGACATTTATGTTTCTGTCTTCTCTATTAAAACAATATAAAGTCATAGAAAGGGTAATAAAAGAGTATGCAGCCAAAAAAACATAAGAAGATAATTACAAAAATATTATCTTCTTTTGATTTTGTGATTCTTATGGTGTTTGTCAGCTTTTAAAATTTTGAATTGTTGTAATTTTCTCATTCTCAATAAATATTTATTCTTGTACCTATAATTTGTGCTCTTTAAGACCTCCCCAATTGTATGTTTCTGTTCTTTAAAAGCCTGAATCCACCCTATTCAAAAATATTGATGTAATATGAGGCAAAATTGTGTGTGTGTGTGTGTGTGTGTGTGTGTGTATTTGTGAAACTCACTCATCCTGGATCTTTCCTGAACTTAGTCATTAAGATTTTTCACTGTCAAGTATAAGAGAATACTAAAATCTGAAGACAATTTCTTTCATCTTTTTATTGTTTAAAATATTTGGTGTCAATGTATCCTAGACAGTAAAATATGATTTTCCCCCTTTTTATATTAGTCAGGATAAATTGATAGTGCAACAAGAAAGACTCCAGTATGTCAGTGGCTGTCATAGTAAAAGTTTCTTTTTCATACAGGTCACAGGCCATTGCTGCTCCATGCATTCATTCAGGGACCCTCGCTCCTTCCACCTAGTCTTCTCCACTGGTTCCTCTGCATCCAGACAGCCAGTGGGATGAGAAAAAAAACACGGCGGATGGATAGTGAGAGTGATCACAGAGATGAGGTCTGAAAGTGGTGTGCTTCAAATTTGCCCACAGTCCCCTGTTACAACTCCATTTGCTTCACCCAAAAAGGCTGAGAAGTTTTGAATGTGTCTCCTCTTTGCTAAAAGAATAATAGAAGAAACAGGTGAGTAGTAGCATTTAAAATTTTTTTTTTGTGAATGGGAGTGGTGTCACAGGGAAATTGTTGCAGCTCCCAAATCTATGCACATTTAATTAGGGATGCCATTGTGCTTTGGTGAAAAGAGAATGGGATTTGAAATCGGAATACCTGGATTTGTATTTGTCCTAGCTCATCACTTATTAGGTATGTGATGTTACATGAAACCAAATCTTCCTGAGCATGAGTTTCAACGGTTATAAAATGAGGATGGTGACATCACCTTCACCTACCACATAAGTTGTTTTCAGGGTCAAACAGGAGAAAGACAGCAGTTCTTATAGGTAAGTATGGCATTCCAGCATGCCTCTACAGCAGCAAAGTATACGAGGGAACAAACAGGAAGATCTGGGCAGAGGAAGCTTAATGCAGCACCACAGATGCCAGAAAGTCAAATATTTCCCACTCCCTGAGATGTGTGTGTAAGAGTGGCCTTTTGTGTTTACTGTTGTTCTAATATGTCAAATTTGTAACTGCTACAAATGTAGAATCATTACAGTCTACTTTTCCTTTCTTGTGTCTAGATGTCAAATGATTCAGCAGTCTCTGGAGTCATCTTCGTGACCTTCGAGGACACATCAACCTGAGAACAGAGCAGGATTCGGGTGTTTTGACCACAGAGACCATAGTGATAAGTCCCAAGGATAAAGAGTGAATTCCATTGGAAGTCAGTGTGAATGGATGCTGATGGCCAGAGTTGATGTCATGTGGTACTAACTAGCAAGGCTCTAGCAGTTGTGTCCATTGGTGTCTGTTCTGATTGGTGCCTGCACTCTATTGCTTGTTAAATATTTTGAGTATTAAACTTACTGATGACTTCAAAGGCCCTCCACCAAATTGGATGACCCCAGAAGAGATAAGGAGAAAGAAAACAGAAGAAAGCATCCTGGACAGGTGATTCCCTCCCAAGGAAACTAGAATGAACCAGTGACTAAAGTTTTGGTCAAGCTTTAGTTGTCCAGTATCATCAGTTTGTAAACCAATTTAAGTTCATTTACAGTGAATAAAAGAGAGCTCCAGTTTTTTTAGCACGTAAAATTCGTAAATACTACAGTGCAAATCACAGTATTCTGGCTTCACTTCTTATGTCTAGGTGTCAAATGTACCCAAAAGCCTCTAAAGCCATCAGGCATTAACCTGGGGAGAGGGGAACCTAAGGGGAAGGCATTCTGCAGTTTTAGGGAGTGGGAAGAGGGGTTCAGTGATGGCGTGTTACCACAGTGGAGTTGGACTTACAGCGGGCATAGTGAGACTTTACCTTTCTTGTTTGTAGGGATTGAGAGAATCTGTCAGCAAACCCCACAACAGATGAGAAGATGAATAATGTGTTTCTTTCACATGAGTTAAAATCAGGAGACTTTAATTTCAAATGGGAAAAACAGTAACTGGGAGAAGAATAAAAACCAAAACTAAAGTGCTAGAAAGGAAGCAGACTGATGTTCATAGCTTCTCACAGAGTTAGTCAAAGGGTCTTAAATATTTTTCAGGAAGGGGTATATTAACATGTTTGGGAATGACATTTTTAAAGTTTTAAGAGATATTTGGAACCTATATTTGAAAGCAGCAGATAAGTCCAGAGGGGTTTAAAGTATGGACTTTATTGAAAAGCGACTTGCCCCTTAAAAATATTTTATTTGCCTGGATAGACCAGGATGGGGTTATTGGATGTCTCTGGTTAGGACCCAAGAGACATGAACAGTCAATCCACAGATATGTTCATTGGATCAGGGAGGAAGCCATGTGAGAAAGCAGTGTGGACATTGTTGGACAATGGAATGGGTGGTTAAACAGGGCGGTGGAGGTTATGAAAAGAAGGAAATATTTTCATTGTTCTCTTGGGTTCCCGACTACTTCAAGGTGAGGGGGAGAAAAGGAGAAAGTGAAGCATCCTGGGTCAGAGTTATACTAGATTGTTTTCAAATATGAATTACCTTTATTTGAAATTTAAAACAATTATAGAATTTTCACTTCAAATATGGATAACAAAAATAGGTAAGGACTGACATGGGGTGAGGAAAATGGTCTCAATGTTTATTTTGATTTTAAGAGTCTATATATATATTTCAAAAATTCCACTGGAAGACATTCCATTGGATTGCAACAAAGTATCATCAAGTGATTAATAGTGATATTTGTCATAATTTGGAAAGTGGTCACAGAATTTGCTGTACTGAAAACGGGCTTGTAAAAGTTACTGTTCATTCAGTATCTCAGGGGTTCAGTGTGATTGTTTTTAAACTCACATAGGATCAGGGCCTCCTCTAGGCTATACAGGGCCCTGGGGAAATATATTTTTTTTTGCAGAGCCTCATCTATATGACCAATTTGGTTAACAATCATAATATTAATGGATCCATGTGTAGTATAATCATTTATCAATGAAGATTTAGAATAATGGGCAAAGGAGGGATACTAATGTATTTGTTCATTGTCCAGTCAGTGCATGTGAAGACTCCACACAGTGTCTAGTAGTCATCTCTTCCCATTAGGTGCCAGAACCACCTGTTTCCTTTTTTGTAAAAGGCACACTATTCCTGGGTAACTTAATATCTCCCATAGGAAAAAAGTGGGATATACGTTATTTGCAATGCCACAGCCCTTTAGAGCCTGCTTGTATTGAAGCTTTATGAATAGATTTTCTTACGTCTTCAGCTTTCTAAGAACCATTTCTTTAGTCCTGGCCATATTATTACTCATGGTACTTCATCCTCCTTGAAGTTCTTCTTATGAATATTATTCTCCTTATGAATATTGGCTTCCATTGACTCTTAAAGATTGTTTTTGTGCTTCTTTGCTGATGACTACAAACACAATTTTTACCCAAAGTATGCAAAAATATGGGACCAATAATTCATTTTTGTTCATATTAAATTTAATGTTTGCAAGTTTATAATATAAATGTAGAATAACACATTTTTTCAATCGTGTGTGCTCTTGAATGCTTTGGGCTGTATCTAATGACTTCACTGCATCCCTGGTGATCTCTCTCATGTTGATGATAGGAGAGGGTCCTGTGGACCCAGTGAGGAGACTGGTCCCACTCCCACAAAAAAGACCAACCTGGGAAAATGCAATGTCACCACATTGGTCAGAGATGAGAGGAA
Source organism: Tonatia bakeri (assembly GCA_004024845.1). Taxonomy (NCBI): domain Eukaryota; kingdom Metazoa; phylum Chordata; class Mammalia; order Chiroptera; family Phyllostomidae; genus Tonatia; species Tonatia bakeri. The sequence goes on from PVIA01001104.1 coordinate 122,038, forward strand.
ATGTATTGCAAGGGTCTGTGGCCATTTGCATTGTATAGTAACAGTCTCCAAAAACCTTGGAGGAGATAAGTGAGATCACTCTGCGGCCTATGTGACATGTGACAAGTAGCAGGGGAGAGTATGATGGCCACCCCTGAGCCAGTAATGAGGGTGGGAATCACACAGGATGACGAGATGCGGCCCTGCACTGAGAACAGACAGGCCCACAAATGCCAGACTCAAGCCCAAAAGTGGATATTGAACCCTTCATGAGTGAATGACCTGAAATCAGTATGTCGGCACTGCTCTGGTGGCCCAATCCTTTGTGAAGAAACGCCATGCTTGCCAGTGGGAGTGATCCATTTGCCAGGCCAACCTCCTAGAGCAGGTTCTAACTACAGACCCCAGACAACCAAGGGGTGTGAGGTTAGAGGTTTCTTGGGGCATCTGGTCAACCCCACCCTGGGGCAGAAAGTTATAGAGTTCCCCACAAAGCAAAGCATAAGTGGGAGCCAGGGCCCATGCAAGTTCAGGGCTGGGATGGAGGTGCCCAACCTGGAATACACTGCTAGCTCTGGTTGATCCCAGGCACCCAAGGAAGCCTTAGAGAATTTGTGTAAGACCTTCAAAGCACAGGTACCCTCATGTGTGGATGAGGGTGGGCTGCTTGCCTAGGTCTAAGGGTGGCATTGTGTATTATGTTATAGATTTGGGAACATTGGGGGGTCCTATGCAGAAGGCCATAATGTTGATTTGGGGTTGAACACATTTCAGCCCTCCTCTGTCAGCATGAAGTGGTGCGATTTCCCCACAGACAACAGCTATATATGTTCAGGAAATGTGTGCATGTGTGTATATTCCTCTCACACACAAATGGGTATATATTTACATATAAATGCATAATTTATTTCATTTTATGTTTTCTAAATGTGTATAAACATATACCTACATATATATGTGTGTATATGTGCTTTACACATGTACCTCTTCCATTTGGTAGAAGAATTTGGCATTTACTCAAGTTGTTTCATTCATGTAACTTATTTATTGCAAAGCAATCATTTTCATGTTTTTGATTCAATAAATTATTTCAATATGTGAAATGATGACATTACTGTGACATTAATACTTATTTCTCCTCTCTGTAAGGGAGCTGGACAGGTGTACTCATTTTGAAGGCTGTTTTTTTCCTACAACTATATTTTTTATGACTGCTACTTTTGTGTAATTTTGTGTAACTTAGAAGACTTCTTGTTAATTTGGCCCTGCTTGTCTAGTCTGACTTTTATTTCAGTATATAGTACTTCTTGTTGTATTTTCAAGAGAATACTTTATAAAGAAAAATTATTCAGCAAATAAAGGAAATGAAAACCCCAATGGATATTGTGTAAGAATAGAATTGTATCATTACCCGTGAAATATTCTTTCCTATAAACAAAATGAGGAACCAGGCTAAAAAGTATTAAGTATGTTTAAATATGCTGAGGTCTTGGAAATTTTAGCTGTAAGAACATGCATCACTGATTATGTTTAAGGGAGTATGAATTTCTCATTCTCTACATTCACTGGAATTTTTGAGAAGTGGTACCAAGTAGTGTATATTTTAAGCTTTGTGACCTCTGAACTCAGTGGCAATGCAAGAGGCATCTGGAAGTGTCTTGTAGGTGTGGTACCCATATCTCAAGTATGAAGAGGGAGAGAATACAGGGTCAGAATGGGCTTCATGGTGATGCGGTGGTGAATATGGGCGTTGAGGTCTGGACAGTGGTTTGGAAATTAGGGTAGTAAATGTGGTGGAGTACTTCCCAGGAGCCCTTCAGGAGGAGATGCACATGGCCCAGCTGCAGGGAGGGTTAGTTCCTGATGGATCTCAGTTGAGTCCCTCTAGGAGAACTTCTCTTTATCAAAGGGTATGTGCCCTCCCCAGGGGAAGCCCACCTCCAATGACTGGTCAATGTGGGGTAGAGTGCATAGCTCCTAGACACAATTTATGACATCCCAGAAGGGTCACCTCAGCTCCAGAGCTTCAGATGGGATCAGCTGAAACCTCAGTTTAGGAGGCATTGTGGTTCATCTTCTGTCTTTGTTTAATCCTGCATCCCTCTCTCCCTCAGGCCTTCCTGCAAGCTTCCCAATAAGCTCTCCCCACACTAAATCTTAGTGTCTCATTACCTGTTTCCAGTACGCCTGACTTAAGACAGTGTCAGGTTTCCAGGCAGAGAGTGACATTGGGAAATAGTGAGATGCCCAGTTTGTCTGGGGGTTGGGTTGAATGTAGAGGCCAAGCGAGGCGGAAGTTTGGAAAGAACTCACTATGGTAGATAGAGGGGCAGGGGTGGGGGAGGGAAAGATCGACACTTTCAAGCATGGGGTAGTCATATGGCCAGTTTAGGTCAAATTACCAAAATTTTCTTTGGTGCGTTTCAGGGACTATATTATGATAAGAAATGCAACTGAAAGAAATTGGTATATAATGTGCTGTCATTTTTTTAGATGCAAATCCCATAATCAGTGGGCCATGTGTTTTGGATTTTTTTTCAAGACATAGGAATAGATTTGAGCAGATTATTCACATAATCAGTCTCCACATGCATTTGTAAAGTAGTTTGTAAGGGTTAAAGCCATTACCTCTTCTCTTGACAGTATTTGTTCCTATTTGTGAAAAACCTACTATGTACCAGGGATTATGTATGTTATTTCTCAGCCTCACAACACCCTGTAAGGTAGTATTAATGTCCCAATTTTAGGGGTACAGAAACTGAGGCTTGGATTGGATAAGGGGCTTGCCTAGTGAGTAAGGGGCAGAGATGGGATTCAGATCCAGATTTCTTTAACTCGGAAGCTCCTGCTGTCCAAGTCAGATGAGCTGGTCCCATGGGGCCCATGACCTGGGCCTCGTGCTCTTGGGCTCTGACTCACCAGGCCTAAAGTGGTAACCAAGACATGTGCTGATTAACACTTACAAGTCATCTGTTCAACTAACCGAAGCAGCTCTTCGATGGCTTAGCAATTAACCCGAGCAACCGTTCCTTCTTCAACAACAACCGTATCACAGGAAACACTTCTGTTTTATAGTTTGCGAAGCCTTGCTCACATAGCGTGCTTTGAGCTTCACAGCAGAGCTGCCTGTGAGTAGGACAGAGCGCTGTCCCCACTGTGCTGATGAAGGAAGTAGAACCAAGAAGTTTCATGCACTTACATTCGCTTGGATCAAAAGGGACAACACCAGGCCTGAACTGGGGCGATCCCTTTTGTGCTCCAGGATGCTCCTCTGAAAGCACTGCTTAAGCACCTGAGAGGAAAGGAGACCTTATGGAGAGTGCCCCTTCTTAGTTTCTTTGAACTTGGTTGAACTAAAATGCTCTGTAACTACACTGAGATTGTCTGTGAAAGATTCACCAGCCAAGAAATAAAAACTCCACTTCCCAAGTGATTAAAAATTATCTTCAATTTTACTGTAACTTGCTGGGTAGACACCAGTATTCTGGCACCCTTGTTCTTGACTATAATTATTCCTAATTATCATTCAATTCTGGTGGATGCTTTCTACTTCAATCAAAACCTGATCTTTCCCCCTCATGTCATCTGGAGGCCCTTTTTCTGAACTCTCTAGGATTGTTAAAGTTGATTGCCATATCTCACCAACAAAAAATTCCTGAGTTATTGAAACAAGCACCTTCTTTCTGCTTGGGTTTTCTGTGTCACTATACCTGGCACTGTTTGCTCTTATAAATTTTAAGGATTTTTTTCCTACCTTTCTGATATTATCAAAACAACAATGATTTCTAAGCACTGTAGTTTGTGTTGGGTTCCTGGCTTTTTATGTACTTGGTATTTGTTAGCACCCCAGTCCTGCAGGAAAAAAGAGTAGAGGTGGGCACTCTAACTGGGAGAAGTGGGGTGTGCTGAGAGCAGCTGAGAAGGGAGTGAAGAGAAGTGTAGACAGAGAGGGGCAGATTGGGGAAGGACAGAAAGGGCCTTCATGAGAAATGTTCCCTTTAGGCACTGGCTCTTCTCTGTTGAGAGAAACTTCCCTTTTTTTATTTTAACTACTTGAAAGTGAATTGTGTGAAGGAAAAATGACCTCACACATTACTCTGCTTTCCATGAAGTAAAATAATCGTGGTGGAAAATATATAAGAAAAACATTTTGATTTCTCTATTTCCCTTGCCGTATGATTTTCAAGATTACTCAATACTTGGACCATCCCTGCTAACGGTCTGTCCTTATTTACCTCATTTGTGTTTCTCAATGACTTTATTTAGCAGCTTGCTAAATATAATGCCCCCTCACCCTGGGTCTTCTTTTAAATAGATAAAAGATGAGACAGGAAGTAGTGAGGTAATTTCTTTGGATTTAGAGGGAAGAACTCAGACAGCTCTTTTCCTAACTTTGTTCTCGGGTACGAATAGTAGGAGACGGGCCACCCCCCAGGGTGGAGAGTGTTGCAGAGGTTAACAACTCAGTCTTGTAGAACAGGGCTGGGTAAACCACAGCCGAGGGGCACATCTGCCCTGTTGTCTTTTTTCTTACAGCCCTTGAGCTAACAAGGGTTATTTGCATTTTATAAGATTTTTAATGATGAAAAGAAGAATAATATCTCACGACACATGAAAATTATATGACACTCAGCTTTCATGTCCATAAATACAGTCATATGGAAACACAGCCACACTTGTTGTTTACATATTATCTTTGGCTGCTTTCACGCTACACTGGAAGGGTTGAGTGGTTGCAACAGAAACTCAAAAAGCCTAAAATAGTTTATGATTTGTAAATTAGATGGCCTGAAAAGCCTAAAATATTTACTGTAGGGCCCTTTACAGAAAAAAACTTGCTGACCCTTGATATGGGAGATTCTGGGAAATGAGGCATGGGATAAGCATTAATTTTTTGGCTCATGCCTAGCGGCCATTCTCTGTCAGCGATGGGAGGCAGAAAAGGGTGGGACAGTGGATAAAGAAGCCACAGGAAGATTCTAATTTGTCTCAGAGCACATCCTGTATGAGTTCCTAAGTACATGAAAGAACTCCCTCCTCTCTTTTAAAAAAAAATGTCGGTTCTGACTTTTTCAGTTACAGAGAAGAAAATGACACTTAGGGAAGGTTAGTGATTTTCTGAAAGCCACACAGCTGGTCAGTGGTCTCTGTGTGACTTAAGCCCAGATCTTCTCTTTCAAGCTTTCCATTCTTCTACATACTGGGGTAGCCAGAAAGAAGACCTGTTTACTGGTGTATGCCAGGAGGAACCAGAAAACATGGCTTCTCTCCTTTTTTTCTGTACTGAAAAATATGGGAGGGCTTATTCTTGCTCAGTGCCACCAGGGCCTCCTCTAGCGCTCCCTAACTGTGCCACACTATTCTTGGTGTGCTCTGCCTTGTAGTACTAATGGCCTATAGTCACATCTTTTTTTCGTCAGCTGGAGGATGAGGCCTTTGAATAGAGTTTTAAGATTCAACAAATTAAAATACAAGATGCCCAATTAAATATGAATGTCAGATAAGAAAATTTTAATGTATGTGTGTCCCAACAATATGTGAATTTATTTACCTGAGATACATATTTTAAGTTATATTAAAAATTATTTGTTGCTTATCTGAAATTCAATTGTAACTGGGTATCCTGTATTTTTTTCTGATTACCCCTTTTGAGGGCAGAGACCAAGGATTTTATTTAGTATTTGTTTACCTCCCTCCTTCAAACATTACCATTATTCCCACAGTCCGATAGCACTTAAACATTGCCTTTGAAAAGATACATTTCCTGAACTAAAATTTAATGAAAACCAACCTTTTTCAGGGTAAGCACTAGTACATGAGGACACAGACATGTAAATAGATTCATTTCACTGTATTCCGATACTTGTTATAACAGTAGAATAAGCAGAATAAAATTGTGGGGATCTCAGGGAGGGAGTCCCTCAGCCTTCAGGGTATACATTTGAAAGGTTTACCAGAGGATGTAATATCCAAGATGGTTTTTGAAGTAAGGATAGGAGTTTACCAGGACAGGGAAGGGGGAACAGGAACAGGGAGTAGCATGTGCCAAGTCATAACTAAAGTAAAGGAAATAGTATGGCCAGCAATAATAGTGATTGGTATGCCATATCTGGGATGTAGTAGACACTTGATAAATAGTGACTCAAAAGTTCGTCTCCAGCCCTGGCTGGTGTGGCTTAGTGAATTGAGCATGGGCCCATGAACCAAGGGATTGCTGGTTCAGTTCTGGGTTGGGGCATGTTCCTAAGTTGCAGGCTGGTCCCTGGTGGGGGGTGCACTAGAGGCAGTGACACATTGGTGTTTCTCTCCCTCTCTTTCTCTCTCCCTTCTCTTCTCTCTAAAAATAAATAAATAATTTTTTTTTAAGTATAAAATATTAGTCTCCAAAACTAAATTCAGCAGCTCCAGAGAAGTGGCCCGGGAATTAAGATCACCCATGAGCCTTGTTCTTAATACTGCAACTTTTAACTGCCAGTTTTTGGGCCAGTAGCCTAGCAGGCTTTATAATCAAGCATATGTTCTGGGTAAGTTCTTGTTTGCTTCAGGTTAGCCGCCTAATATGGTTTCCATGTCCTTTGCCATGGTGTGAAAGAAATCCCATAGTGAAGTCCAACATTCAGTCACTGTACTTGAACTGCTAATAGGAAGAGGCCTGTGGCCTTCCTGGGCCTTAGGTTGGGTATTTCTTCTACCCTGAAGATCTAACTGGCCATAAGTGACTCTTTGTGACGTAAAGAAGTCTGTTGTTAGTCAAACTATCTCCGTTAACATGAACTTCATGCAAAATACCTGTAGATTTCCCCCCCAAACAACTCTAACATAATATGCACGGTATCTCCTCTGTATTCTTCTCCATGCTTCTCCATCTTGCTGGGTACCCAGAAGGCTACACTGTATGGGCTATCTCCATGGTGGGTGAGGTGGCTCTCTTCCTGCTGAGTCACTTGAAGTTCATTTCATTCTCTACAAAGTGCCACAGTTTCTATCAGGTGCCTTTTCCATACAACTGCCCTCTCTGGTCCTAGTAAGTGCTCCTGTCTCTTGTTCCTCTCCTACTGCAGGCTTCAGGTAGACATGGCCCTCTGTCTTGCTTAACATGGGGTATACACTTGTCCTTCTTGGTTTTGTCTGTCTTGATAGTCATCACTTCATTGACTCCCTTAGTTACTCAGTTGGAATGTGCCATTTGTTCTTGATGGGGCCCTTACCGATACAGATGGAACAAGTATTACAACAATCCTTTATTTGCTTATTATTCATATTTGTAATACTAAAGATAGAGAAAAGGTTAGTTCAAGGATATCTCATACTTAGCTTTATCATATATTTAAACAATGTATTATGTAAGGAAATGTGCTGGTTTTGAAAACAAATTGTATTTCAACTTAGTTAATAACTCTAGGGAGTCACAGGTGTTAAAAACTCAGAACCAGAGTCCTGACCAAGATGGAGGCATAGGTAGAAATGCTTTGCCTTCTCACACAACCAAAAGAAAGATAACAACCAATTTAAAAACAATATACAACCAGAACTGCCAAATATCAAACATGGACAACCAATGAGTTAAAAAAACATTCATCCAGACCAGCAGGAGGGGCAGAGATGGGAGATGGGCAGCCAAACAGACAGGATGTGTGACAAAGTGATGGACAGCATAGGTAAGGTGAGGCTGGTTGAATGGGAAATTAAAGATCCAAAACTTCTAGCTGTAAAATACTGTGGGAGTTGCAAAGATGGGAGAAACTCCTAGTCTCACAGGAGAGTTCGTTGGAAATCAGGGCTAGAGTGGTGCAACCGAGTGGCATTGTTCCCTCTCTGACCCCTTCCCCACAGGCAGTGCTACAATGCACAGCAAAGAGGGTTGCCCTGCCATGGTGAATACCTAAGGATCTGCTCCCTTACAATGTAACAGGTGCACCGAGACAAAGAAATCTGGCCCAAATGAAAAACAGATCAAAGCTCCCAAAATAGAACTAAGCAATAAAGAGATCACCAACCCATCAGATGCATAGTTCAAAACACTGATAGTCAGGATGCTGCCAGAAATGACTGAATATGGTCACAAAATGGAGGAAGAAATGAAGGCTACCCAAAGTGAAATAAAGCAAACTATATAGGGAACCAACAGTGAAGGGAAAGAAATTGGAACTCAAATCAATGATTTGGAACAAAAGGAAAAAATAAACATCCAACCAGAACAGAATGAAGAAACAAAATTGCAAAGAAATGAGGAGAGGCTTAGGAACTTCTGGGACAATCTTAAATGTTCCAACATCCAAATCATAGGGGTGTTAGAAGGAGAAGAAGAAGAGAAAGAAATTGAAAACTTAATATGAACAAATAGTGAAGGAAAACTTCCCCAAACTGGCAAAGGAAATAGACTTCCATGAAGTCCAGGAAGCTCAGAGAGTCCCAAAGAAATTGGATCCAAGGAGGAACACACCAAGGCACATCATAATTAAGTTATGCAAGATTAAATATAAAGGAGGATTTTAAAAGCAGCAAGAGGAAAGAAGAGAGTTACCTACAAAGGAGTGCCCATAACACTATCAGCTGGAAAGCAGTATTCCAACTTATGAAAGGCAAAGACCTACATCCAAGATCACTCTATCTAGCAAAGCTATCATTCAGAATGGAAGAGCAGATAAAGTACTTCCCTGATAAGGTAAAGTTCAAGGAGTTCATCATCACCAAGTCCTTATTATATGAAATGTTAAAGGGACTAATCTAAGAAATAGAAGATCAAAAACTATAAACAGTAAAATTTATACAGTAAAAATGACTGACATGACTGAAATGATTGAACAGTAAAATGACAACAAATTAGTAACTATCAACAACTGAACCTAAAAAGCAAAAACTAAGCAAACAACAAGAACAGGAACAGAACCAGAGAAATGGAGATCACATGGAGGGTTATGGTGGGGAAGGGGAGGGCAAGAATGGGGGTGGAAACGGTACAAGGAATAAGAAACATAACTTGTAGGCACAAAATAGACAGGGGAGGTTAAGAATACTATAGGAAACAGAGAAGCTAAAGAACTTACATGTACAACCCATGATCATGAACTAAGGGGGGCAGAATGCTGGAGGGCAGGGGGTGCAGGGTGGAGGGTGGATAAAGGGACGAAAAAATTGGGAAAACTGTAATAGCATAATCAATAAAATACTTAAAAGTACTCAACACCAAGTGAATTATGCAATAGACTTGCTCTTTCATTGTAGGTATAGATATCATGGTAAAGCACATGAGCTATAGTGTCAGAAAGATCTAGTTTTGAAAATGAGCACTTTTAATTACTACCTTATGGTTGTGGGACAAATTATTTTGCCTCTCTTGGCCTGTTTATAACCTGAGAGTGATAATTCCCCCCTCACAGGATGATTGTGAAGATTAAAGGTGATACTGAGTAAAGGGCCTTACTGGACATTTTCCAAAAAAGAAATACAAATGGTTAATAGGTGCAGGAAAAGGTGCTTAACATCACTAATCATTAGGGAAATGCAAATCAAAACCATGACAGGTATCACCTTCCATTGCTAGAATGACTACTATTAAATAAAAAAAAAAAAACAAGAGATAACTAACGTTCATGAGGATGTCAAGAAAAGGGAACTTGGGTGCACTGTTGGTGGGAAGGTAAATTGATGCAGCAGCCGTGGAAAACAATATAGAGATTCCTCAAAAAAGTAAAAATAAAACTATCATGCTATCCAGCAATCTCAACCTTGGGTATATATCCAAAGAAAATGAAACTAGGACCTTGAAGAGATATAGCTGCATTCCCATGTTCATTGCAGCATTGTCCATAATAGCTAAAATATGGAAATAGCCTATGTGTCTGTCAACAGACGAATGGATAAATAAGATGTACTGTATTTATAACACACACACACAATGGACTATCATTCAGCCATAAAAAGGAGATCCTGAATAAATCTGGAGGGCATTATGTTAAGTGAGATAAACCAGACAAATAAAGACAAATATTGTATGACATCACTTATATGTGGAATTTAAAACAAAACAAAACAAAACAAAAAGCTAATCTCATATAAACGGAGAGAATAGTAGTTGCCAGGGAGTGGGGAAGGGTGAAATAGGGAATACAAGTCTAATGGTAAAACTTCAAGTTCTAAGAAGGTTAAGTTCTGAGAATCTAATATACAGAATGATGACTATAGTTAATTTCAAGTGTACAATACCAGACTGTACACTTGAAATTTCCTAGAGGAGATCTTAAGCATTCTCAGCACACATACACACACACACACAAATCATTAAATGAAATAATGTTCATAAAGCACTCAGTTTGTTGCTTGGTACATAACAGGATTATTTAAATGCCTGTGTGATGTTTACAGACACATCATTTTCATTGTGTCTAACCTTGGGATCTAGAACATCACCTTCTAGACCTTTCTGCAGTGATGGAACTGTTCGATATTTGTGCTATCCAATATGTGTCTATCGAATAGTTAAAATGTCCAAATGCCATTTCTGATCTTACAAAATGACTGATTTTTTTAATCCTCACCCGAGGATATGTTTATTGATTTTAGAGAGGAAATGGGGGGAGGGGAGCCGAGAGAGAAACTTCAGACCAAAACCTCTTGGTGTACAGTATGAGGCACCAACCAACTGAGCCAAAACTGTCATGATATGGTGTATGCTATAATCATAAAAAAGTGTGGTTTTTTTGTCCTCAGCAAAGCAGGTAAATTGAAGTTATACACAAACAAACATACACATCCTTAAAAGGAATATTTTGGATAAATTTATTTTAAACCAGATCACATGGATAATTTTCTCAAGTCTTACTTTTGCCCTGGTTCACTAGATATGCTATCCTCACACTTGCGGAGGCATCCCTGGTGGGCATTTCTCATCAACACTGCACTTATTCCTGCTGAGCGCAGTGGGGCCTCCCAATCCTCAACTCAACACTGCAGGCAGGTGTGACCCATTGATCGGAATTGACGTGTGAGATAAAGCCCATTTCCCACTCTGGGTTTAGACCATTCTTTTAAGAGAGTACTTGAGCATTCTGGAAAGAAAAATATCAAGTTATCTAATTCAAAGAATATCTTTAAAGTTATAGAATTTTAGAGCTGGAAAAGACTTAAAGAGATATCTTAATTTTCTTGGACTTAAGTTACTTGAATACACACAAATGTACAGTATCTGCTGTATGTCTGCTGATTTCCCTCTAGACCCAGTGTCCATCCTTCTTTACCTACCTCTGTGCCCTGGTAGGCTGACCTGTGAACTTGCCCTGGGCTTCCTGTTGGAATTGGTCAGTTGGAGGCAACAGCAGGAGATTTGGCAAGCAGATGGGAAAAAAAATAGGGTATTTCTTTCCCTAAATTGCTTCCTGTGGGGACGGTGTGGGCTGTTTGGGTCCCAATACTGTTTTATCTCCTGCCTCCTGTTAGGGACCCCTCCTCACAATTCTCTCTTTAGAAATGACTCTTCTCCATTGCCTCTCAGGCCCAGGGATAGTGAGGGGAGCATGTCTGCTGCTAGCCCTAGATGCCACACTAGTTCTTATTTCCCCATTCCCTGACCATTTCTCTGAAAAGAGTCTCTTTATCATAAACTCTTCTCCTATTACACAATTTGAGTGTACCATTATTTATTTTCTGCCAGGACTTTGTCTAATATATCTGTGAAATAGTATCTGGATGCCTTCTCTCTGGGCCTTTCTTCCTAGAGGCAATTGCTGCAGGGATAATTTAGGACATGGCTTTTTAAAGCAGCTGTTTAATCTCACTGCCTTACCAGACACCAACTCAGACCCCTCTGGGGGTGAGTCATTCTATTTGTGTGGGTGGGGTTGTTGAACTCCCCAAAGTGTAAGATTGTCTTGATAATGGTGACAGAGAATTTTCTCAAAAGTCCAAGTCCATAGCCCCAAATAAAATAAACAACCAAAAAAAAAAAAAAGTCTTGTGCATTTAGATGCCTTGGGCAGTGACCCACAGCTCAGCCCCTCCTTTCTGGGAAGGATGTGGTCAGAGGACTGTACACGGTTAAGAAATTTCCCTTTTGAACCTCTTCATCCTGTAGTTTGGTGTGGATGAAATCAATCCCAAATAATGCCTAGAAGTTGAGATATGTGTGCAGAAGTAGTAAAAGAGTTTTGGAAGAATCAGGATAGCACGTTATTTTTCTTCTGCTCCAAAGATGATTAAAAATGGCTCTCGGCAGGACTCCCTTTATTTTGGGCATGAGCAGAAAGGACTGGCTCTCTACAGCAGCAGTGATGGCAGGTCACCCGAACTCTTGCCTATCCATTGTAATGCTTGTAAAAGTGCTAAATGCCCCTCCTGCTCCAGACCTGACATATCTTTACTCCCAGAAACTCTGGCACAATCCCAGAAATTCCCATTATTAGTATGATACCTTACGGGTATTACAGACTGGTTCATTTTACTGGTTTAAGGCATCATTTTATGGGAAATGGGCATTACATTTCAACTGGCTGACATCTTGGAGTGATTAACCTATTGTCACCTAGTTTCAAGTGCAGGGAGAATGGGGAAATGGGAGTCCTTCTTTGGAAGGTGGTAAGCAAAGGTGTGAGACCTACAGAATCACTCAAAAATGGCAGACTTGTTGGGGACAGCACAGCGGTGTAGTTGGTGAAAACAGAAGGTACTGAATACCTGAATGTGTCTGGGTATGATTAACACTGTCATGAAAGACGAACTCTGCTAAAACATGACAATACATTTGTTTTCCTGTTCCACTCATAATGTGGCTGAAAGTGATTCCAAATAGGAGATTGTCACGGGCTACCTATGGATGTGTCTGATCTTGAAGAACTAAACCATTATGATAAATCAGGAGACAGAGTGCCAATCATCTGTCAAGTCTGACTCTAATTGATAGTGACTGAATGAAGTGTTGTGTTGATAGGAGTGTGAGGCAGCATCTAGTCTCAATGAATACAAATGACATTGTAGGTTAGCAATGGGCTCATGGGTTTGGACTTGGAGGTAGGGGGAAGGGGAAGTGATATAAGTGCCACATGTTTGCCAGGTTTAGCAAGGGCCTTTTTCTGCTTTAATACGTAATCAAAATGTAGTTTCTGGGTGTTCAGGGGCCCTTCACTGGCTTCAGGAATCCCTAGTCCTGCCCTCCTTGGAGTTTACTGTCACTGGATCAGTTTACGAGTGCTGTGAGTTGCTAGCACAAAGAAGTTAACATTGAGACACTTTATATCTCAGATGGAAAGCTTCATGAATGCTTTAGGAACAGGGGCCACCATGTAGGGCCTGAGTAAGATCTGAAGTTGAGTTCAATCCAGATTCAGAGACGGTGAACTGGTCTGTCCAAGGAAATTGTAGAGAGAGGCCCACCTGCTATGAAGCCATCATCGATCAATCCATTTAATTCTGTGGAGCCTGGAGAGAGATGTGAGTTTTCCAAAACCAGTTCCCAGCATAACCAAACCCCCTTGCAGATGCTCCCCACAAAAACAATTATGCAGTGGAGATGTCAGCTTACAAGGAGTATATATGCTTGAAACTTTTCACTTCTTCCCATGATTAAGTCTATAACTTGGGCTGAGGTCTTGTGGGCCAAGAGGCTTGGCCTTCAAAGGGAGGAGCTGATGAGGAGCACATTTCATGCGCTTGTTTTCTCATTTCGTACCTCTGAAGTAGGTCAGTACTGGGAAAAGCCCTAGAGGTCGTCCTCGACTCCTCTTTCCCTCACATTCTCCAGCCAGCTTATCAGACAGAATATATGCCGATATGACTACATCTCATCAGCCCCACTGCCATCTTTCCTTTGGTCTGCTGTCATAGATTCCTATCTGGCTCCCCACAATCTGTCCTCCACACATGTTTTGAAAAGATGAATCACTTCATATAATTCCCCTGCTTCAAACCCTTGAAAGGCTTTCCAACACACTTGGAGTCCAATCAAAATGCCTCACCACAGCCTCAGGTATCCACAAGATCTGTGATCTGGCCCACACCTATTCTTTGGCCTCTCCTCCTCCACTGTACGAATCCTCTCTCAGTCTCTTCCAGCCACCTTGCCTACCTTCTGTTCCTCCATCTCGCCAAGGTCATGTCCACCTTGGCCCCTTCACCAGTTGTGTCCTCCCCCCTAGATCTCCACATTCATCCAGGTCTCCTTCAGGTATTACTTCCTCCCTTGACCACTTTATTTGAAATGATAACCCTCCCCAATGATGTTATTCCCGATTCTCTAAGCTTACTTTATTTTTTCATGGTCTTGCTCATTACTACTAAATCATATGTTAAATAATTCTTTACTTATTTGTAGATTTTATTGCCTCCTCCCTGGAATGTCAGTCTTTGAGGGCAGGGACTTTTACCTGTTGATTATTGTAATACCTAGAAGAGTTCCTAGAACATAGTAGGTGTTCAGGAAATATTTGTCAAATGGTTGACGGACTGTTGAAAATAAGGGGTCTTTCCTAGGTTGTGGGATTGCCTGTCAAGTCATGTGGAGAATCAAGGTAGTGGTGCACATGGATAGAGATGGAAGTCCATGCTGCAAGGAGTGTGGGACCCGAGACCAGGACCAGCCAGCTGGTGCTAAGGGCTGATGTGCGAGCCACAAAGCAGGGGAGCCGTCAGAAACTACAGAGCTTCCAGGGAATTGTGAGTCAATGGTAGAATCCAACTGAATAATCATGACAGCAGCTGGGAGTTCCTAGCACAAAGAAATTAACATTGAAGCACTTTCTATCTCAGGTAGAAAGTTTCCTGTCTGGAACAGGGGCCACCATGTAGGGCCTGAGTAGGATCTGAAGTTGAGCTCAATTCAGATTTGTAGACAGTGAACTGGTTTATCCAAGGAAATTGTAGATGGAAGCCCACCTGCTATGGAGCCATCATTGATCAATCCATTTAATTCTGTGCCTTCCGAAACCAGCTCCCAGCACACCATAACCAACCCCCCATTGCACATGCTCCCCACAAAAGCAATTATGCAGGGAGATGTCATGGTGCCAACAGTCCCCCAGAGACCAATGAGTTACATGACCCACTCACTTCTCATGTCGGGGAACTCCATTCAGCAGCAGAGGCCTCGGTGCTGGCTGGGATTCCCCACTGCAGCAGCAGCGGCCTTTGTGGGGTGGGGCTGCCAGCTACTTTTCCGATTTAGAACACAGCTTCATCAGGAGGCAGACTTGTGTTGCTTCTGGTGAGCAGCAAATCCAGTGATGCTGAAATATCTGGGAAATAGCAAGATTGTTTCTAGAGGTTGGAAGCAAATGTCCAAACTGGGAGTGTGTCAGGAACTGGCCTTTGTGTAACCCCGCCCCATTATCAACTCTATTTGTACATTCCTCAGATCTATAGAAAGAAGTACATTGCTATCTGTTCATTGCTCAGCTGCTCATCATTTGAGGGTAAGAAGAAAAGAGGTTTGGCGTGGCTTTGAGAGGAAGTAAGGTGAAGATTCTTCTCTCAACCTACTAAGTAAACCACCTCTGGCTTTCATGACTCAGAAACCACAGACCCCACAGCCAACATGCATCTATTCATTCTTGCCTACAAATATTGATTGAGAGCCTATTGTGTGACTAACACAATGCTTGGGTTAAGGACGTAATGGTAAAATAAGATTCACCGTCTCCCCTCAAAAGTAGATAATCCCATTTTACATGTCCGACAGGGAGGGCAGCATAACCTAGCAGCACAGAATGTAAGCTGAATTTTGCCACTACCCAGACTATGTGACCTTGGAAGAGTCACTTCCCTCTCTGAGTTTCAATTTTCTTATGTATATTTCAAGGAAATTACCCATGTTATTGTATTTAATAAAGTAGTGAGTAGCAATGTTTGGCCCACATTTCAATAAATGTAAGCCCTGATTCTCGTTATGCTTTTGTGATAAGAATTAGTAGTGAATGCTGTGCGGACACATTTATATATCAAATATCATGTTTCTGAGCAAATACATTCATATTCAGGGCCAAACCTAGAAAAAAATTAATTGGATGTGTTGTTTTTTTTTGCTTCTTGCCTGAGAGTCCTCTATTTAAGTTTATCTCCTTCTCTCTTTCGTGAAAGCCGCGTGTGCTCTGGAGTTCCCTCTGACCATCTCTCACTGTATGGACGGATTTGAAGTAATCTAAGCAAGACATGCACATACACTGTCATTGACTTAGAGGATTTCCCTTCCTGGAAGCATTCACATCTCACCCAAAGAATGATGTCATATCTGGTATCAGTAAGAACTGCCTTTTCTGAAAGTAATGAAAGGGTTTGGTATTTGAGCAGGGAGAGACAGATAGGCTAATGGAATAGTTTCAGAAACACACTCATGAATCCATGGGAACTTAGCTCCTAACAGAAATGGCAATACAAAGGAGAACTCTTCCATTGCTGGGATAATTGGCTGTGGGAAAAAAACATCCCTACCTCACACTATACAGACAAGTAAATTCTAGATGGGATTAAGACCAACAGATGAGAACAAAGCTTTAAAACCTTGAGGAGAAAAAAATAGGAATTTTTTTCTTTTTTAAAAATATGGAATTTTTAAACATAGAAAACTATGTCTACAAGGCATACACCCAAAGAGAAGTTTTAAAATATGATTAAACTGAAATATTACTCTTTTGTACCAACAAAGACATATAAACAAAGTTAAAACAAGCTGAAGACTGAAAGAAGCTATTTATAATGCCTACAACTAACAAAGAATTCTTTTTTTTTTTAGAGATGGTAAGGGAGGGAGAAAGAGAGAGAGAGAGACATCAGTGTGTGGTTGCCTCTAACGTGGCCCCCACTGGAGACCTGGCCTGGAAGCCAGGCATGTGCCCTGACTGGGAATCAAACCTGCAATGCTCTGGTTCGCAGCTCGAGCTCAATCCACTGAGCTACGCCAGCCAGGGCCGAAGAATTCTTAATGAAATTTATTTATTAATTTCTAAAAATCAATAAGGAAAGACAATCTAAGAAACATGGACAAATAATATGAGCTGAACAGTCACAGAAAAAGAAAGAAACTCAAACTCATTAATATCAGGGGAAATTCAAATTAAAACCATCATATGATACCATTTACACCTCTGAGGCTGGCTGAGTGACAATATCTGATGAAGCTAGTTTCGGCAAGGCTGTGGGGAAACAAGCATTCTCATACATTGCTGGTGAAAGTATAAATTGTTAAGACTACTCTATAGAGCACATTGGCATTATCTATCAAAAGATCCAGCAATTTTACTTCTAGGCATATAACCTAGAGAATCTCTTACACACATATACAAAGTGATGGGCACAGTAATATTCCTTGCATTGTTATTTGTAGAGGCAAAAAATTGGAAATAATTTAAATGCCCATCAATAAAAAGATAGACAAATCAATTGTGAATTAGCCACACAGTGCAATCTGTACAGCAGTGAAAATGAATGAGATAGAGCTACATGTACTAATATGGATCAATCTTTGAAAGGTAATTGTGGAGTAGAAACAGCAAACTATAGAAGGATTTGAGTTATATGAATTATCATTCGTAGTAATTCATATAACTCAAATGGCATTACCATTACCATTTAAATAAAGGTATGAAAATTACCAAACTTTATATCAAGATTATATATATGTGTGTGAGAATGTATATATAATATGCTACATTATCTATTATTATATGTGATATATATTAAATATGTTAAATGTAGCTTATGTATTTATTGTATATGTACATCTAAATCATATGTAGTTTTAAAAACACATACATGTTGTTTGTGTAAAAATACATAGTGAAATTATCAAACACAAGCATGAGCAAAACAGATACCCACTGAGGGAGAGTTTGGAGACAGAAGAAAGAAAAGGGGATGGCAGTAGTTTGGTGCGGGAGGGCTAAAGAAGCTTTGAACCAAATATGACAAAATGCTATTGTTAAGTCTAGGTGGTTGATAGTACATGGACAGATGTTTATACTTTTCTGTATGTTTGGCATTTTAAGATTAAAAACCAAAAGAACATATGCACTTCTATGTTCATAGCAGTGCTATTTACAATGGCCAAGTGCCCATTGGTGGATGAGTGGATCAAAAAACTGTGGTACATTTCATACAATAGAATACTATGATGCAGCAGAAAGAAAGAAGGAGCTCCTACCGTTCATGACAGCATGGGTGGAACTGGAGAACATTAGGCTAAATGAAAGAAGTGGTAGAAGACAAATACCGTATAACCTCACCTTGGACAAATCTAATGGACAAAATAAACTAACGAACAAAATAGAACCGCAGGTATAGAAACATGGACAGACTGACAGTGACCAGAGGGAGGGGGATAACGATGGAAAGAAGGGGAAGGGACCAGACAAAGAATATGTATGTATGGCCCATGGACATGGACAACGGTGTGGGAATTGACTGTGGGAGTGGGGGTGGGATAGGCAGAGGAGGGCAAAGAAGGAAAAACTGGGACAACTGTAATAGAATAACAATAAAAAAATCTTAAAAATAAAAAGCAAATGGGAGAGAACCTGGACTTCCTTGTGGCTTTTCCAATTAGTTCTCCAATTAGATAATGTGAAGAGGTCTATTTATTCCTTACAGTACCTCACGCATTTGAAATACCTGGTTTGGTTCCATATTATGTTCTCTTCTTTGCTGGAGAAAAGGCTCATCTAGGGCGTGGATGCCATACAGGGGCCTGCAGTCCCTTTATTTCACAAGGGTGCTAGTTGAGGGGAGAGGGGGCCCAAATTGCTCCTCGAGCAGTGCCCCCAGCACAGGACTGCACCCCTTATGGGGTTGCATCCTACGAGGGTGGGCATCTTTTGGTAATTCAGGTGTCTGAGGAAGAGTCTTGTTTCTAATCTGCACGGAGAGTAGGCAGTGCCTTTTTCTGTTTGCACAAAGGCACAATCTAGGGGAAAAGCAGACTTGACCTAAGAGATTGAGGTCATGCCCAGGGTTTCCCAGCTCTGTTGGGATGGCTATTAACCAAATCAGTGGAATAAGGATGAAAACATGCTTATCCTGCCTAGGACACCCAGACAGAAGGGTGAGGAGGATCCAATTTGTCTACTAGTCCCTACCTCAGCTCTCCTTAGCCAGTCACCAGTTCTTTCAACATTGCCCAAGACTACAGCACACGGGAGCAATGCAGGTCTTGCTGATCAAGAAGCACCCATGATTGATGGATATATGATGAATTCGACCTTAACTGAGAATGCAGACTGAGGTGTTAGCAGCTGTTTGAGGTGAGTTGTTCAGATTCACTTTTTCCATCTGGTGTGTTTACCTACCATCTGCCTTGGATTAGGTACTATGCAGGCCAGAACATAAAATAATCCTCAAGATGCTAATAAGATGCTAATATATCAGTGCTACTTAGGGACATAGCACATCTCCCTATTTATTCCCTGAGAATGACAGTGATTACCTTCACTCCATATATACCTCTGAGCATCAGAAGATGGCAGAGGAAAAATGAGCTGTTGAGTATAAAATAAACAGATATTTATAATATATGTCCCAAAAGCTCAATAAATCTTTTAAGAAATTTGTATTGATATTGCCCTGAAGATGATGCTTATTGGATTAATACACTTATAATTCATTCATTCTCTCTATATAAAGATATAGGTATAACTTAAATTCAGGATAGTTCAGATTTTATAAAGTATCCGATTCACTCACTGGTCCATCTGTTCAGTGTCCACCATGTGCTAGGTGCTAAGGATAAAAGATTAAATTATAAATTGTTTTTTTCCTCAAGAAAGTCAGACACTCAGGTAGTTACACTCCAGTGTGTTCAGGACAGTAAGAGAAGGGAACCCTGGAGAATGTGGGATGCCTAACTCAGCAGCAGGTGAGTGTATGTGTTTGGGTTAGGGAAGGCTTCCTGGAGGAGGGGACGTGTGAGTGGGCCTCAGAGGTATAGTAGGGTCTCCAGTAGGGAAGGGCATTTTGGCAAGAAGAGGCAGCCTGACCAAAGGTAGGGCAAATGGCATCTATTGTTTTATTGTCCACTAATATGTCATTTTTATTTTCCTGATAACCTCTTGGGGAACTTCTGCCTCCTCTATTTGGAGCAGTCTAGGTGGAGTTACCAGTCGAGGTGCTCTGAAATCCAGGCTCGAGGCAGCTGAGCCAACCTTGCCCAAGAAGTTGACTTTCCTGCTCAATTATTGCAAAAAAGGAAAATAGTTGTTGCAGAACCCTGAAAAGAATGTTCATAATTCTTACTACCTGGATCAAGACCTGTTCTGGTTCTCAACCTTTTCATGCCTGATACTTTAGTTTTTCCTTCAATTCTGTGAGCTATCTCAAACCCTTAAAATAAAATCTTTTTTTTAAAAAAGAGAATTCAACTTATAGTTGGTTTATAGAACCAGTACCTATAGCTTGCAAGTAAAAATCCCTAACTGTTACCAAGGGGAAAAAATCAGCAGTGGAAGCTATAATTAGAAGTTTAAGAAGTTTACTCTGTAACTACCTGAGTTATTTGAGGGAAATTTCCAACTCCTTCATAGATGAGGGGTGGGAGGGAGAGAGAGAAGGAAAAAAGAAAGAAGAGACTGCGAGAAAAAAAGAAAGGTGAGAGAGAAAAAGAGAGAGAACCTGTGGGGATGGCTGGGTTTGCAGGGTGGATCCCATTTGATATTATATAAACTTCTTTTTTTTAAATTTTTTATTTAAATGAATGTTCAAGTACAATTTTCTCCCCCTTACTCCCATTCAAGCCCTCCCACCCCCCCTCCCTATATTGTATAAACTTCTGCCACTGGCTGACTTCTGTCTCCTTCCACGGAATAGTTGTTACATGCAGCACGCAGATGAAAAGAAATAGTTTGATTCTACTTCACACAGAACCCAGTGGGAACCCACCAGAGACCACTTTGCCTCGGGAGACTATTTTACCCTGTTGGTCCTTAGGACAGAAGTGTGAATACAAAGAGCCAAAAGGATGTCAGATTATGACGTTGTGGCTGGCTGAGCTTCTTCAAGCCTACAAGCTCAAGGTCTTACAGTGGAAACAATTAAGAGCTCTGAATTTTTTCATTGTATTGTAATTATGGCAACAACTCTGGTACAAATTATGACTCATTTACTCTTTAAGGCAGTTAGCATCTGCACTGCCATCAAGGAAACCCTTTTTAAGTTGCAGAGTGGTATTATTTGGTGCCCTCAGAAAGCTGGAAGCTCCAGTACATGAAGGAAGAGGCTTCTGCTCAGTGCAGGAAGGTGGGGAGAATTACCCTCCTCGTAGATGGGGCATCTCATTGCAAATACTTGGGCTCTGACACCTCCTGGAATGTTATTGGTAGTTGCAAGCCTTTATTTTTATTTTTTTAAAGATTTTATTTGTTTTATTTTTAGAGAGAGGGAAAGGGAGGGAGAAAGAGAGGGAGAGAAACAGCAATGTTCAAGAGATACAACAATTGGTTGCCTCTCGCACAGCCCCAACTGGGAACCTGGCCTACAACCCAGGCATGTGCCTGACTGGGAATTAAACCAGCGACCTTTCGGTTCCTTTTGGATCACTGTCTGGCACTTGATCCACTGAGCCACACCAGCCAGGGTTATTGTTATTTTTAACATTGCGTATATTGCTATTATTGGAACTTATCTGCAAAATGACCACGGCAGTTTAGCCTACAGGGAAGTACCCAATGAATTTATGTGAATTCTTTTCACTTAAAATTTCTTCTTTCTTTTCCATTTCTCTGTTGGAGGCAGCAAAGGAGGGTCCCCTTTGGCAGATGTATAGAATGTGGTATCTAAAAGAAAGCAATCAAAATCCTGTCGCAGCTCTTGGAGAATCAGGATTTTATCTCTTCTGGTTAGTACTTACATACTTTCAAGTTGCCTCTAGTATACTGTTGGCAAACACAAGGCCCGCGGGCCAAAACCAGCCCTCCACCTTGTTTTATGTGCCGGGCACCTTGTTTCTACCTGGCAGCAGCACCGAGTTCCTTGCCATTAGTTAAGGAGTAGTTACATTTATATAGTCCTAAAATTATTTCGGCCCTTTGAAGGCAACTGCGAAACTGATGTGGTGGCCCCCGGTGAAAATGAGTTTGACACCCCCGCTCATATCAAGCACAACTCTTGCCAGTGACAAAAATCTGGGCTTGAACTGGACTAAACACACTCTGTTCTCTCTGGTCATGGAAAAACATAAGACGCTGGTTTGGCTTTGACTGGATTTGGAGTTCAAGCCTCTCTCCTCTTGACTGTGCTTTCTCCTGTGTCAGATTCACTCCAGGTTCTACCTCGAATCTCCAGAAGGTCCACGTTTATTTGATCACAGGCCTAACCCATCAGAGAGCAAATATTTTGACCCAAAGTTTCCTGCCATATCTCTGAAAGCCACCAGATTTTACCAATTTAAGTCACATTGCCCACCCCTGAACAAATTCCTGTAACCAGGGAAGGACCACGATCCTATTGGCTTATGTACAAGGTAAGGATGGAATCTGATACCCTGGGAGGCTGAGAGTCAGGGAGAATCCATCACCTTAAGCAAACCAGCAAACCAACCAAGAAATCAACATCTTCATAGGAGGAGAGGGGAATAATTTCTGGAGACAAAAATGTCAGATGGCCATAAACCTCTTTATAGTCTGGGGCACCTCTAAGGATAGTCTGAACAACACAAGGAAGGCAGGGAGAGTGGGACCTCTGTCCTGAGGTGCTGCCTTCATTTAATTTCGTTAACCCTCCAAAAGTCTTCACTTCCGTTAAACCCAGACATCCATAAGGCTATAACCCTGCTGTGAAGGTGTGAGGAGGAATGAGCTGACAGGTGAAAGGGGGGTTCTTCCAGTTACTTGCAAACTTCTCAGGAGAATATAAAACAGAGTTTACAAATTTATTTTCTCTGAAGGAATTTATGCAATCTAGGGATTTTTAAATAGGTCCCTGAAAACAACTAACTTGAACTCCCATTGACCAAAGATGCTCTCAATCGCCCGGGTTGATACTAGATGCTTGGTTAACTATTTTCCACAGCAGCCCACTGGGGAAAGTGCCGTTGTCTCTTTTTCAACCCAGGTGCACAAACTGCAGGTCAGAGAGGTTAAGTTTCTGGGTCCAGGAAGGATTCAAGCCCCACCCTATGCAGCATCAGAGCTCTCAGCGTTGACTACTGTGCTCCATCCACTCTCCCATCTTCCGTGGAGTTACAAAACTGAGAAAATCCATCTCTTTCCCACAAGAGAGCAACAGAGATGAGAAAATCTTCCTTTGGTGGTGTTAGTGTGCATTTTTGTACCTTTTGCAGTGGGAAAGGGAGAATAGTATTAGACACTTCTGGAGCATCAGTTGGATTTGGGCCACTGGGAATGGAGGGAAGAATGCTTTAGAGTCTGTTTTGAATACTCATTTTGAGTGGAGGAGTATGTGATTTCATTGGCCTTGTTAGATCTGGTTCCTGCACCAGGCTGTGGGTGAACTGTAATCAGTCCCAATGGGAGTGCTGGAGATCAGCGTTAGCAGACACCACGTGACTCTCCACCTGCCTAGCAGCGACTCCCAAGCACTAATGAAATGATGCATCACAAACCTGACTCAGTACTGGAGTCTGTCCACAGCAGCCTCTGCCACCCCCGCTCCACAGAGACCGCACTTACTAAGATCACTGAAGATCCTCTCACTCCTAAACCCACAAGGAAATTCTTCTCTGTGCCTCTTTCTGGTCTGTATGGGGCTTAATCCAATGGGCTGCTGAGAGGATTGATGCTCAGTATCTTCTCTAATGAGCAATAGCATCACTTCTGGGTTGTTCTCTCTTCCAGGACAGTTGTAAGGTGTTTCCCATAATTGCTAGGAGTTCGTAAGTGTTCTATCTGCGATTGACAGTATTAATGACAAATCAGGACCCTGAGCAGTTCCCTGCAAGTTCAACTTGTGTGGGTGTGTTCAATATGCAGGGATTCCATCAGATAGACTCAACAGTAAATCTCTAGATTTTAATAAATGGCCTGACTTCTACATAAAGGTCGTTGAACAAGAGTGCTAGACACACAGATCTATTTTTGGCCTCCTGTTCCATTGTAAACCTGCTATAGAACCATGTTTATATTTTGAACTCTGATGTGCAAATGTTTTGTCATCAATTTAAGGCAAGCACAATCTATCTTCCTTCACTTAAATAGAACTTAATAAGGAATTAAACAGGTATTAAAGGACTAGAAATGTACAAAAGGGAATACTAAATTATCACAGAAGGCTTGGCTACAGAAAGTAGCTAAGGAAATGGGGCGGGGCGGGGGGAGAGGTTGGAATGATTAGGAACCTAGAAGCTTGGAGAAGGAGATACACAGAACTAAGAGCAAGACTGTGGCCAGCTGGTGCAGGTACCTCTGTGGGGGTTCTGGGAGTGTAGAAAAAATTCTGAACCCTGAAACTAACAACTGCTAAGTTAAAGGTTGTAGAATAGAAACAAAATAAACAAAAAGCCTGCAGGAATGAGCAAGTCCCTCCTCCCTACCCCTCCTGTCTCCCTCTGTCTGCCCCCCCTCCCCCCATGAAGAAACCTAAAAAGATCCAGCTGGCAAAAGTGAAGTATGGGTTGCAGAGTCCCAGCCCCAGCATTGCAGAGCAGAGTGTGGAGGAGTAGAATGCAGCTGAGACAGGGCGCTTAATAAACACACCTCTGACAAAGTCCCCTTCATCATTCACTCTCGCTACTGCCCGAACTTTCTGTAAGGAGCATCATTTGTCCAGAATTTCCAGTCTGCAGCCCTGCTGAGTCATTATTCCTAAACATGAAAAATCCAGATATCCAGTTCCCTCCTGAGATCTGCCTGGACTGATCAGAGAAAAAGGGAGGGCTGTCCTTGCCGATCGTGTTGCACACACTGCTCCCCAGCCTCCCTGCCAACACGTACAGTGATGAAAATGCTTCTTTTCCAGCTGTATTTCCTCTGTGGCTTAAAGGCGTTCTGTGTATTGGTGTACTGGGACTGACCGAAATATCATCTCTCAGCTATGTGCAAACAATACTTAATTTTTTAAATGAAAGTACTTATGTTTCTTTGACAAGTTCCCATTCCCTCTTGGAAGAAAGGATACTAAATTTTATCCAATCTGTGAAATCAGGTCAGGTCCTGAAAATTTTAAGTTACCTATGGTTTACTATAGTCTTGTCAAATAACTATTGAATTCAAATCAAGTGTTGTTTTTTTTTAAGTTTTTATTTATTTATTTTTAGAGAAAGGGGAAGGGAGGGAGAGAGGGAGGGAAACATGCATGTGTGGTCACCTCTTGCATGCCCCCTACTGGGGACCTGACCTGCAACCCAGGTATGTACCCTAACTGGGAATTGAACCAGTGACCTTTAGGTTTGTAGGCTGGCACTCAATGCACTGAGCCACATCAGCCAGGGATCAAATCAGGTGTTTTTATAGTTAGCCACTGTCTAGGTTAAAACACTAATTTCGTGGTTTCCATCCATTTCTGAAGGATTCCCCTTCACCTTGACACCCTTCCAGGGACCTTGGGCTTACACCTCCATTGCAGGGAGGAGACTGAAGGCAGTTGCTCCTGCAGGTGGGGTTACATGAGTGGGAAGGAAACTGATCAACTGAGAGGAAGCCAACTACATTTCAGCAGGGCCCAGCCACTGGTATTTTACCAGTCTGCTGTCAGCTGCTGGTGACACCAGCATCCTGACAGGTGGGTCTCTTAGCTCTGATAGTACCAGCTGCGTATTTCTCATGGGGCATGTTGAATGGTCGTCAGTTTTTTAACTGCCACACACTAGCCTGGAAGTGTCGGGATGCCATTGGGTAGCGCTGCTTCTTTTCCCACACCCTTGGAGAGCTGTCTTCTGGGACCTACCGAAACCTTCCAACAATAGGAGTCTCTGGGACATGGCGAGCTGGCCTTCTCTGCTCTGCCATCCTGTGTCAGTCTCAGTCATTTTACTCTTGGTGTCATTTTTCATTGTTCCCCTGCTATCCTCTGTTATCACAAGGGGCTGATGCAGATTTTGTCCAGAACTAGCAACTGGGAAGGTTGGCAGGAGGTTAGAAGTTGCAGGTGGCATTATTGGCAGTTTCGGGGTATGGTCTGTGACTCCAGCCCCTCCTGGATGGGTGCTCCAAGGTCCCTGGCCCTGGGCCACCTCCCTCCTGTGTCTCTCCATCCTAGAGCTAGTCTTCATTCCCACTTCACTCATTTCTAGGTTGTCTAGCCATTCCTTGCTTGACCTCTGGCTCCTTCATATGCTTTAAGGAGCCTTAAAGAATATTTCACACTTTATATCATATATGTATCTGTGCAAGACCTGCCCACATCCTAAAGTCTTGAAGACAGTCCTAGAAAACTATAGCATGTGGGGTAAATCCTATCATGCTAATGTGTTGGGTCAAATTTAAATGAGTAACAAAGGAAACCTTGTAGGGGCAGAAGACTGCAGAAAGGAAGCTTGAATCTTACAGGAATGTGGTTTGCAGAGAGAAAAAACAAAAGTCTTTCCCTTAGTGACACTGTATTCCTGGATCTTCCTAATACCACCTGGTAGAAGTGACCCCCTTTCCCAAGGACCCACACCCCCATCACACTAGCATATGCTTCCCTGAGAGTCAACAGTTATGTATGGAGATTCATCCTTTTTTTCCCCATTTCTTGTCCCCTCACCCTTAAGCACTAAAAGGCACTTTGAAAAACAAAGTGGATCCATGGAGGCTGCCTATGAAAAGTGATTCAAAGTAAAACAAAAACCCAAACTCCACTAAACTCAAACAAACAAACAAAGCCCATTAGTTCTAATTCTATATGTTATACTAGACATGACAGATTAAAACTCTGACACTCACACTTATCAAGCCCGGGCCTTGCTGAAATCCCTTTGGTTTTATTTTTATTGTCTGAAATTCTCCAATGATTCAATGTCACTTTTCCCCCTTGGGACCATTACTTTTCAGGCTGAGATAGAGATCAATAGCCAGAGTCTGAAATTGGCATCTTTGGAGGAAAAATACGTTGCTCCTCCACAGTCCATAGATTGGATGGGGCCCTGGTTAAGATAATGGTGTGCTCTTTCATGATCGTGTTCATTGACAGTACCACAAGCATTATTTTATTCTGTTGTGAAGATTCTGACAGTCTCTTGTAGAATCTTATCTATCACCAAATTTTCCTTTCTCTCCTTTCATACTTGGTCTCTGGAGTGGAACTTTATTTAAAAGGTCCTGACAGGTGGAAGAATGGCCAAGGCCAAGCCATTCTCCTTGGGCACTGAGGAAAGTGGCCAAGTGGTGAAACACCCAAGTCAAGGACTCAGTCTAGCATCCTTGCCCCCACCTAGGGTGTGGCTATCCAACTAAACAATCTTATCGGGCAGACTATATGACAATGGGTACTTTGATCTTCCATAACCTTGGGCAAAGTTGGCAGGGTCTTCCCTGAGCCTGGTCACTGTCTGACGCCTGTCTCAGAAGAAGACAGCCCTCAGATTCACCTGGGAGGGAGTAATTAAATTTATTTATTTGTGCTTTGAATAAATGTTTGTTAAGCTGTAGCTAGTGTGGCTCAGTAGTTGAGTGCCAGCCTGTGAACCAAAGGGTCACTGGTTCGATTCCCAGTCAGAGCACATGACTGGATTGCAGGCCAGGTTCTCAATAAGGGTCACGCAAGAGGCAACCACACATTGATGTTTCTCTTCCTCTCTTTCTCCCTCCCTTCCCTTCTGTCTAAAAATAAATAAATAAATTCTTTAAAAAATAAATAAATATTTGAATACTGATAATGTGACAGGTGCTATAAACAGCAATAAACAAAATTGATAAAAAGGTCTGCCCTTATGGAAATTATATTCATGCACATGTGCATGTGTGTAGACAGACAATTTAATAAATTAACCAAGAAATCTATCCTTCCTATCTATCTATCTATCTATCTATCTATCTATCTATCTATCTATCATCTATCTATCTATCTATCTATATTTCGGATGGTGATAAATATCATGGGAAAAAATAAAGCAGGAAAGATTATGCTAGGGTATATGTGTGGGAGAAGAGTTGCCATTTTAAACAGGGTGGCTAGGAAAGGCATCATTGGCAAGGTGACATTTGATCAAAGACCTGAAGGAGGTGCAAAGAATAACTTATGCAGATATTTGGGGGAACAGCAAATGCTAAGCCATGGGAGCAGAAGCAAGTTTGAAGGACCAGCAAAGAGGCCATGGTGGCCCAAGCGAAATGACTGGAGGAGAGAGTGGTAGGAACTGAGGTCAGAGAGGTGGTGGGGACCAGGTTGTCCAGAGCAAAATCTCTTACTGGGGTTCTACTAGATATTGTTGTTCAATGTAATAAAGGAGCCCATGTATTAATATATCACAAATGTGAACTTAATTTTTGTTCACTATATTTCAGTATAGTTGATTTCTCTTTTAATCCCATGTATTTTATTTTCTGCATTTAAAAATGTTATTCTGACAAGATAGAAACAAACTCCTAGATACGGAGAACAGACTGATGGCTTCCAACTGGAAGGGGGTTGGGGGAATGGGTGACAAAGGAGAAAGGATTAAGATGTACAAATTACAAGTTATAAAAGCAGTCATGCAGATGTAAAGTACAGCATAGGGAATATAGTCAATAATATTGCAATAACTATGTATGGCGTCAGATGGCTACTAGACTTAATGGGGTGATCACTTTGTAAGTCACATAAATGTCTAATCAGTATGTTGTACACCTGAAATAAGTATCAACTGTAACTGAAAATTTTTAAAATTAAAAATAAAAGATAATAATACGGTTTTAAAAATAAAATGTTATTCTGAGAAGTAATCTATAAACTTCAACAGTTTGCCAAAAAGATTCACATCACAAAGAAGGTTGAGAATTCCTTGTTAGGACCTTTAAGCCATTGTAGGACTTCAGCTTTTATTCTGAGTGAGATAATAAGCAATCACTCTGCCTGCCATATTGACTAAAGAGTGACAAGGTTGGGAGCAGGAAAATTGGATAAGAAGCTGTGGCAATAATTGAGGCAAGGGGTGGTGGTGGCTTGGACCAGAGTAGCAGCAGCGGAGGTAATGGGAAGAAGTCAAATCCTAGAGACGTGTTTGGGTCGCACACGTAAATTCTTTGGCTTCTGTATTTCCTACACTATTCTTAACCTCCCCCTGTCTATTTTGTACTTACCGTTTATGCTTCTTATCCCCTCTACTTTTCCCCCCATTATTCCCCCCATCCCTGCTGATAACCCTTCCTGTGATCTCCATTTCTGTGATTCTGTTCCTGTTGTAGTTGTTTGCTTAGTTTTTTTTTTTTTTAGGTTCAGTATTAATAGTTAAGTTTGTTGTCACTTTACTGTTCATATTTTTGATCATCTTCTTTTTCTTAGATAAGTCCCCTTAACATTTCATATAATAAGGACTTGGTGGTAATGAACTCCTTTAACTCGACCTTGTCTGGGAAGCACTTTATCTGCCCTTCCATTCTAAATGATAGCTTTGCTGGATAGAATAATCTTGGGTGTAAGTTCTTGCCTTTCATGACTTCAGTACTTCTTTCCAGCCCCTTCTTGCCTGTAAGGTTTCTTTTGAGGGATCAGCTAATAATCTTATGAGAACTCTTTTGTAGGTAACTGTCTCCTTTTCTCTTGCTGCTTTTAAGATCCCTTATCTTTAATCTTGGGTAATGTAATTCTGATGTGCTTTGGTGTGTTCCTCCTTGAATCCAATTTCTTTGGGACTCTCTGAGCTTCCTAGAAATCCTGGAAGTCTATTTTCTTTTCCATATTAGGGAAGTTCTTTGTTATGTTTTCAAATGAGTTTTCAATTTCTTGTCCGTCCTCTTCTCCTTCTGGCACCCCTATGATTTGGATGTTGGAGCATTTTAAGTTGTCTCAGAGGTTCCTAAGCCTCTCCTCATTTCTTTGCAGTTTTGTTTCTTCATTCTGTTCTGGCTGAATGTTTATTTCTTCTCATCCAAATTGTTGATTTCAGTCCCTGTTTTCTTCCCTTCACTGCTCGTTCCCTATATGTTTTGCTTTATTTCACTTTGCATAACCTTCACTTTTTCCTCCATTTTGTGACCATACTCAACCATTTCTGTGAGCATCCTGATTAGCAGTGTTTTGAACTGTGTATCTGATAGGTTAGCTGTCTCTTCATTGTTTACTTGTATTTTTTCTGGAGCTCTGATCAGTTCTTTCATTTGGGCCATACTTTTTTTTTTTTTCAATCTCTGTGTGCCTGTTATGTAGTAAGGGGAGGAACCTTAGGTATTTGCCAAGGTGATTAGTCAAGTAAGACGATGCCTGAGTGTTGCTAAAGCAACTTAAAATTCATTAGTGACCTAGTAGAGAGTTTTGGCCAAAGGACTGAGACAAAAGTCCAATTGGAATAAGTTCAAGAAAAAAAATAAGGAGAGAGAAGTCGGAGACAATGGGAATAGGAAATTCCTTTCAGAAATTTCCCTCAAAGGAAAATAGAAAAGTTAGATGGTAGCTGAAGAAGAATATGAAGATCAAATGATTGTTTTAAGATGGGAGAAATTTCAGCATATTTGAATGTTGGTAGAAAATCATTTTTAAAAGAGATCGCACAGATAATCCAGGTGAGATGGAAGCCATCGCTGAAGCAATGTCTTTGAGTAGACAAGATGTGGTTGGCAACTAGTGAAGGAGCAGAGAGGTCGACTTGAAACAGGACCTGAAAGAAATGACCCACAGTAACAGCTGGGAGGGCGGAATAGATGGGCAGAGTATTGTGGGTAGAGGTGGTAGTGAAACACGTGGAATTTCTCTTCTGATGCCGTTTTTTTCTTAAGGGAAAGAAGAAATCTGGTGACTAACTAAAAGTGAGAATGGATGGGGAGAAGATATTGGAGGTTTGAGAAGAGAGGAAAAGGTGTTGAGTGGTTTCCTAGCATTGTGGAAGAGTGAATAAAATAGAAAAAAAATGCATTAGGATTGCCAGGCACCATTAGGAGTCCTCTTTGGATTAGTGGTGAGTACTTCAAATGAGTCTATTCAGAATGTTGTTGTTTTTCCCAGTCATATTTATCTCTTTGAGGACAGACCTGAAGTAGGTGAAGAGTTAGATTCAATCAGGAATGGGCTTTGTCATGTTGAAGGGAGGACAGAGCACGAGAACTGAGGTAGACCCAAAGGAATAATTGATTAACTATGGAATTTAAGTAAAAGGACGAGGCCATAAAGATGATGTGAAAAGGTGGTAGAACCCAGTGGATTATAGGTTCTGGTATAGTGGAATAGCTTCCAGAGAGGAGGCACTAGGGGAAGAGAACTGGAAAGATAGCATAAGGAGGACAGAGAGTAGGATGGCTGAAATAGAGATTATGGGAGGGATGTGGTGACTGGTAAGTACTAGACTAAAGTGTGGCCATGACAAAGTGGTACCAAGTTAGGGCAGAGAGTAAGATCATCAGAGGGAGGGCGGTCAAGGAAGCAAGAGGGCAGCTTCCTGGAAGGATCATCTACTTGGATACTGAAATCACTAAATATTAGGTCAGGAGTAATATCAACAGTGACAGTAATTGAGGCTGGAGATGAAATCTTCAAGAAATATTGTTTAAGTGGTGGTAGCAATGGTTTGTTAGATGTCTGCAACAAGTAGAAGAGTATAAGGTATATAGCCTAAGAGCATAAGATTTAAAGCTGGGGGTGGGATAGTGATGTTCTGCCTGCCAGGGCCAAGGCAATGACAATGATCTTTGACCCAAATTCTTAACTCTGTCTCTGGAAACTTAGTTCATTAAGGAGGTAGATGGAGGAAGCAGATAATTACCCTTGTCTTTTTATTTCAAGAAGATTTTATATTTTTTGTCTTCATTTTGGTGGCTCACCTTTTTTCATCATTCACTAAGGTGGCAGACTATTGTGAGTAATGGTGAGGGTTGACCTGACATCCATAGCTCCTTTCTGCTTAGTCCCCTTCTAGCTGGCGGTGGGTATGTGACACCATTCTGGCCAATGAATATAAGACATAATTGAGCAAGGTTTCTGAGAAAGTTTTTCCTTTCCTGAGAAAAAGAGACAGACTTAGTAATCATTTCCCTTTTACCCCTTTCTCTTCCTACTCCTTTTCCTTTCTCCAAAGCAGGTGAGCAGCCTCAAGGTGCAGCAATTATCTTGTAACTATGAGTGACAAGTATGAAGCACTGAGTATGTCTACACACTGAGGGCGGCACAACCCGAAGATAGTAAAAGTCTGGGTCCACAATGGCATTGTTGAGCTGTCACTCCAGTCCTCAACGTCTCCTTCTGTATTACTTGTCACATGAGACAAATAAATCCCTCTTGCTTGAAGCCAGCACATTGGTTTTTTGTTGTTGTTATTTGTAACTTATTGCTTCCCTACCTCATAAAGCTACTTTCTTATGAAGATAGAAATGATAGTCAGTTAGATTTAAGAAGTAATTTCACAGACTTATTTGTGAGTACACTTATTTTGATACATCTCTCAACCAAAACTGTCTCCTCAACTTTACTTCTTAAGTTACTGCCATATTCTCATTCATCACTTCACTGTCATATTTCTTGTATGAGTAGCCCACTCATGCTTTCTCCATGCCTTTGCTTTCCACCACATATCAGGTCCGTACAGTTGATCTACACAGCTGCCATGGCAGCTGTCATAACTAAGATTACTGATGACCCTGTGACATCTTTTCTGCCTCCTCCTCTTCCTGGTCTGGCTTTGGCAATACTCATCTTTCCTAGTAGAAGTTCTCAATTTCTGAATTATTATATTGATCCTTCGCATAGCTTCTGGTTATCTTCCTAATTTTCACTGTTTTTTTTTCTCCAGTGCATTCCCTTTGGTCCTCTCCCCTCCATTTTCACAACTCACCCCCTACTCCATCTTCTTTTCTTTCACACTCCACATTTTTCTGAGATGATTTTACATGCTACCAGGTCTCTACCAGCTTCAAAGAGGTCTGTCAGTCATTTATAAATTTATAATTTCATTCCAGAACTTTCACTAGTGTTTTAGATTCCTATTTCTGTTCCCAGAACACCTTACTTCAAACATCGCATTATCAAAACTGGATCTAATTATCCTATCCAAAAATCTTACCTGTTCTTTCTTATTTTGTTTCCTCCATTATCACCATTCATCCAAGTACCCAAGTAAGCAACTTTGAAAACAACTTCAACTCTACTGTCGCTTTCCCTCATTTTCCACATCTAATTGGTGAATAGCTCTATTAATGGTGCCTTGGAAACATTTCTCAAACAACTTCTCTCTTCTCCATTCTCATCACTTCTGCCTCTGTTCTGAACTTTCCTTTCCTGTATGCTCTCCCTTGGCTTGCTTCCAGTGAAGAAAGGTTCTCTTTTGCTTTCTCTCATCCTTATGAAGAGCTGCTCTCAACTTTATAAGAGATACCAGTCTTTTCTCCAACCTGGTCATCTACTAAGGCAAAAAGATTTCTAATCAAAGGCAGCACAGAGTAGCTTCTGGCTCCTCTTAGTTGAGCCCTTTCTAAATCGGGACCATCCAGTTTTTATCAAGAGCTCAGCCCAGAAATGCAATATGAAGGAAGGATGGTTAGAAGGACCCGTCCAGGGCAAATCTAACCCTATATCAAACCAGATGTGCAGAGAGCTAGATGAAACAAGATTATCAAGTGTTTTATTGATGACTTCTCTGAGCCCTACTTTTCACTCAGGAAACATTTCTGTCTTGTGTCAAGAAGAATGAATTGTACTTCTCTTGGGGAATTGGTAACAAATACGTAGAGCATTTATTTTTTAACTCTTGATTTGTGGGGCTTCCATCTCTAATGGAATC
This sequence comes from Tonatia bakeri, assembly GCA_004024845.1. Classification (NCBI taxonomy): domain Eukaryota; kingdom Metazoa; phylum Chordata; class Mammalia; order Chiroptera; family Phyllostomidae; genus Tonatia; species Tonatia bakeri. The sequence continues at coordinate 155,762 of PVIA01001104.1, forward strand.
TTTTGCCTTTTGTTTTTCATTTTTTTTGTTTCATATTTATTTTATGCCACTTTATATTTTATGTATTCTTGGATGCTACCTTCAATTTTCCATGGAATGAGGTAGAAAACAAACAAACAAACATATAAATTGTCAGATCCTCATTACCTCTTTCTCCACCTTCCTTGCCCATTTCATCTCTCTCCTTCTATAGATCCTTTACTTACATCATTCTCCTGTTTGGAAGAACTTAGTAGCTCCTTTCCCTGTTCCTTAGCAAGGTCCCTCACAATCCTATGACTAACTTCTTGCAACCTTGGCCCTTGTGCCTCCTTCATGTCCTTCTTTCCACCTATGCCAAGCCACTCACTTGGAAATGTTGTATGCTTTAATACTTCTAAACTGGTAAATGCTAAATATAGTTGTTTATGTACATATGCTATGCCTGCTACTCATATTCATTACCCCTAATCATTTTTCAAGACCCATATCAAAAGTTACCTTCTCTGCAAGTTTTTCTTTCCTATAAGTGCTCCTGTAATACTTTCCAGATTCTTTTGCTAATAGTAGTGATCACATTGCATTTTATTGATGTGCTCTTTTGTATATTTCTTAACCAATTGTTAAAATTCACCTCTACACACTTTGGTCTTGGTATAGCATAAGCTTAAAAAAGTTTGTTTTGATTGTGCAAGTGAACATTACAGTGTGCTTTTTGGTGGACGCTTGTGGCTGATATTTCACCACCTCGTGATGCTCTGGCCACATGACTTTTTGGATTTGTGGGTTTTGGTCGTTACAACAATAAATTACTTTTTTTTTAAAAAGGCTTTGATTCCAATAATAGATCTACTGAGTCATAATTGTCATCTCTAGATCAAAATAACTAGAAGACAATATATTAATGGCTTGTACTAGTGTCTTTTGGGACCCCACCATTCTATCTTTAAAAACATCATTCAAGCAACCTATAACTCTCTATAACAGTTTCACTGACTGGAAGGGTAATAAGAAATCTGTGGTGTCTAAGCTTGTTGAATTAAAATGGAAATGCAGGCTATTATTAGGGTTGCCATGTAGATAATTACATAATGAACCATTATGAACTGAGAGGTTTTTGAAAAATAGATACATTGTGTTTTATTACCTAGTCCTTAGACATATCTTAGTATCTGTTTGCCAGCAATTTACTAGTCATTTTATATATCTATAGCTTATTCTCTCAACTAGATTGAAGGCGATCTTAGATCAGGGATCACACATTATCTACTATAGGCCACAAGCTGAGCATACCAGTGGCAAGTACCACCTGCCATAGCCCCTTGAACATATGCATAACATTGGAGGGATTCTTACCGCATTGTGGGAACACAGTCAGGTTTAAGCGGCTCTGAAAGTGGAACATCCCTCTTCTTCCTCTTGCCACAGGACTCAGTGAGCTCTGTTTTGTTTTGTTTTCTCCATATTTGGCTCTGTAGGAAGTCATCTGACCTTGGGACCTACACAAGGACTAATGGGCACATGAGATCTTGAGGGTTCTTGTCCAAAATACATTTAAAAAAACAACTCACTGATAGACTTTTATCAAGGCAGGACCAGCCAGCTCTGAAAAGGCACCCAAGAAATGAAACATTCCCAGAAAACTCACAGTGAGGATTTTCCTGATCCTGGGCCTATGTAGTGACTACATTCATGCAAAAGGATCTCCTGGAGACAAAAACCAGAAAATATAAGTTTAAACATAAGTTTTCTGTCAGGAGTTAGAACACACTTTTAAAGAGAAGAGCTGATCTAGAAAGTGAAGATGTGATTGTAGGAGAGTTTGCCTTGGCACCCTTTCACTACTGTTTAGCTCTGGTCCCACAATGCATGTTAGAGATTAAGCATTTTCCCTGTATCTATGATATTAAAAAATGGAATAAAAATATATAAATATATAAACTCAATCTGCTACTGCAGCAAGAAAAGGTAGATTAAACCAATGCAATAAAACTGACTTCTTTGTATGTTAAAGCAACCAAAACCAAACAAACAAACAAACAAAACACTTCAATGTCATTATGATAGTTTGAATCCCCCAAAGATCAAATGATAGTTGAGTGGTTCTAGTTATGAAAAGATGACTACTTAATTTAGCAAATATATTTTCTTCATTGGTACTAGGTTATAGTCATTCATGGCAGCTAAGTTACTTATAGTCTTTGATATATATTTTTTAGCATCTGATTTTTTTTAGCATTAGTAGACACTAATTTTAGATAATTTGCATAGTATTCTTAGAACATGGTCTTTCCTAGACATTCAGGAAATCAACAACTAAACCAAGAAGAACAGGACACAAAAGAGGCATGTTTATGGGGATCATTTAGTCTTTGCTGGATAATACATCTAAAAGGCATACTTGAAAAAGTAATTTGGAGGGTCTTTATTGTATATGTCAAGTGGTTGCTTCTTTACTCAATAACCTTTTAGATGAGACTAAGTTGTTAGAGAAGAAGCTTCCATAGCTTCTGTGTAAGGTGCCGATAACTTTGAGTACATAGGACAGAATTCAAAGCGACGGAAAGATTTCATCACTGTAAGTATCTATAGTTCCTAATAAGTGGTAAAGCAAAGGACTACCAGTTCGCCTGTGTGGTATAGGCCCACGGTAGAACAATGGCAAAGAGAATTGAATGGATTGATTAAATATTTTGCGGTTCTCTGATCTTCTGTTCCTGTGTTTGTTTGTTTTTTAAGATTTTATTTATTTTCTTTTAGGGAGAGGGGAAGGGAGTGAGAAAGAGAGGGAAAGAAATATTAATGTAAGGTTGCCTCATGTCCTCCCCTCCTGGGAGCCTGGCCTGTAACCTAAGCATGTGGCCTGACTGGGAATTGAACAGGTGACCTTTTGGTTCACAGGCCTGCACTCAATCCACTGAGCCACACCAGGCAGGGCTAATCCTGTATTTTTGAATGAAGTACAAGCACCACCACTTTTCCTACAATAGGCATAGAGCTATGGATGCTGCCCATATTCAGAAGCAAGCCAGTCTTTTTTTGCTTAAAATACTAAGAATCTAAAAGTTTAAATATTATAAAATTAAATTTGCAAAAGAAAATATGTTTGATGTGTTTTCAAACAATGCAGTTATTCTATTAATTTAAAACAAAACCACATGCCTCACTTTAAAAAAATATTTGAAATATCTTTTGCTGTTCTTAAAGCTTTACACTCTTTAGCCAGCTGATACAGAATAATACTGAAGATAGCGAAATTTACCCAAACGTAGGACCTTTTAAATGCCTTAATGCCTAAGCAAACTCCAAAACCCAAATGTGATTCATGGATCAAGGACACTAGTAGTCATGCATAAAATGCCAACAAGCCAAGAGTTAGTGATATGTAGCATTTCACAGAGAGTTTGGCCTTCCTCACATGTCTATCTACATATATAAACTTTTCTCTAACTCAAACCCCAAAATGCCAATGTGGTTCTAATTTCATTAAAATTTTGTCAAAGCTGTTCCTGGACTGGAAACTTGCCTGCTGAGTTTTAGCCCAAGGCAGATTTTAATGGCCAAGTTCTACAGGCATCAAAGGGAGGAGGAGTTAGCATGAGGGTGCTGTCTCTTCCCAAACGTGACAGCCTGCTCTCATGCAAAAACTCCATAGAAGTATCACAAGTTAGGAGAGACTGGAACATCTTTGACAGGCAGCCTGGAGTTTAATCACTTCTCTCTCTTTTGCGATGCCACCTCGGTGCAGGCATTTCATGCCTGCAGAAGTTTTCGAATTCTCACACTGATCAAAGCATTTAGGAATCAGAGCTAATTTCCCCTACACACTTTCCTTCATCACAAGTTGTACCTTTCATGTATTAATTTACTTTTTCTTAACTTGAATTTAGCTTTGATTATCCACTCATCATTCATTTTCCCATTTCTCTTCTCTCTGAATGAGACCCATGAAGACAAAGGAAAGGGGATTGAGATGTCTGAATTTCTTTGATGAATTTTGAGTGATAATGATGAAATTTTTTTAATGAGAAAACAATGTGCAGACAGGCCATGGCCCCAAGTTTACCTTCCCATTGTCCTTACCTTGCCGTGGGCATAATTTTAGTTAAGACAAGCTAAAGAGAGAGGCAGAGACCTGATTACTTTCATAAATTTTCTAGTGGCGGACGCTAAGGAATGCAGCTGGACCACGTATGCTAAAGGGCACCCCCTTTCTGATGGCAGAGTGGTTCAGAAGTAAGTAATTCCCAACCAGAAAGGGGATGACTAAAATCTACACATCGGCAGTGGTTCAGGGACAGCCGCACAAGGCACAGCTTCAAGACTGATCAACATCTCTGCTCTGCTCAACTTCCCTGAGCTCAAGGTAGCCAAAGAAAGGAGACGTAACTAGAAGTCGAGGTCACCCGGTTCTATGTGATAATTTTCGGCCCCTGTTTACTTGTGTATTTGGATAAGAAAGTAAGGGGAGAGTAAGAGGCTAAAGGAAAATCTTCATGACTCGGGATCTAGGTTAACCTATTTGAAGAAGGGTTAAACAGCCTAAAACCCACTCCAGACATATCATCCTCCTTCCCCTCCAACCACCCACCTAACCAGTGACAGGTTCATGTGTGCTGGGGCATCTGCGGAAAAAAAGACAGTACAATTTCAGAACAAATATACCCTTTCTCTATGGTATTGACTCCTGACACCTTCGCTGCCTTTGTCTTCCACAAGTGGTGGGTTCAATGGCTCATCCCTGGATCTTCACTGGGAGTCCTATTACTTAGCACACAGTATTTCTCAGAAAGAAAGAAAGAGACAAAGAGCAAGAGAGAGAGAACGAGAGAGAGAGAGAGGGAGAGAGAGAGGGAGAGAGAGGGAAAGAAGAGGAGCAGGAGGAGGAGGAAGAGAAAGAAGAAAAAGTCAGGTACTACTGTCTCTTCCAGATCAATTGAATCAGAATCTCTGGAAGTGGGATCTGTGCAGCTATTGTTAACAGCATCCTGGGTGGTTCTAACTTACAACCAGGGCTGAGAACCAAAGAACCACAGCCCTCTGCAATTCTATGCACCTGTGGATGCAGAGTGACTGCAGGGTCGCTGAATTAAACCAAAGCTAGCACTGTTGTTTCCATCTGTTTAGACAGCTATATATCCAGACATTTACTATGAGTTAGTATGTCCAGGTCCCGGGGTATGTGATTAAATTCTCACATTTTTAATGTGCACAAGAATTATCTGGAACCTTGTTAAAGGTTAGAGTCTGGTTTACCAGATCTGGGGTGAGGCTGAGGTTCATGTCCTGCAAGCTCCCACTGGATACTGGGACTGCTGCTGGTACGTGGACCACACTTTGAGTAGTGAGACTAAGAAGGCTCTTTTACTCTCCTGTAACAACTTCTTGAGCTTCCTTCACTGCTGACACAAAACCCATTTGCATAGAGAAACCAGCTTCCCCAACCTGGATCCCCCTCCCCTCCTGCCCCACTTCCCTGTGGCTTCTCATGATCCATCCCTTTTCCTCCCATCAAAATCTAGTCTCTGAAGAGAATCAACACGCAAGTGTGTTTTATAAGGACAATGACAGCAGTTTTGCTTTCACTATTTAGCTCTGTTCTCTCTTACTCTTTTCCCCTCACCCCTTTTTGACTAGGTTATCAAAACTTAAGCTAAGTTTTTAATGGAAGTATTTCAGGCATGCTTGAGGCTGCCTGAGAGACAGATATTTAGGTGGGTGGGGACAGGGCAAGAGGGTCAACACTTTGACAAAATCTCTAAGATCCCATGATACAGCAAGAATAGATGACATTTGTATCAAAGCAGCTGTATGTATCATTGCTTTGTGTACTGACACCTTACCTTTTTCACTGAAGCAACATTGTGGCCACACTGAGGCCATACTTCTTCCTTGGCACCTCCTATCGTGACAGCTAATACGTACAGAGTGTACAAAGCACCCGTATTGCAGAGAATTTGAGCATCCCCTAAAAGTAATACCATGTGTGCTCATCACTCAGCCCCACCAAATGTCATTCCCAGGCTGGTTCTGCTCCATTCACACTTCTGTCTTTCCTAGACAACACACTGATTACTGAAGTTTTACATATTGGCCAGGCATTATTATTCAAGTGATTACATATGTTAGCTCATTTCATCCTTACCATGCCCCTATTAGGGAGGCTCCATTATTATCATCACTGTTTTACAGATAAAGGAACAGAAGCACAGCAAGATAAAGTGACTTGCGAAAATCACGCAGTTAGGAAGTGATGGAGTCGGCACTTGAACCCTGGGCAGTCTGTCTCTGGAGAGGATGCTCTGAACCTTTGGACTGTACAGCTCAGCTGACTCACATTTGGGAACTTGAGCTTTCTTTTCCACGCACCAGAGTCTCTGCTCCGCATGAAAGGGCTAGAAATAGTGATATTTCAGTTCCAGTTTTGTGTCCAATGTTAGCCGCCCATCTACAACAGTGTTCTTGGGGGAAATGAGACAACTTTCCGGTTTTCTCCAGGACCATTCACAGGGAGCTGTGGGTCCCAGGATGATCAAGCTTCCTGGCCTTGTGCCCCTTAAGGTTCTTTGACAGCTTGGTTGACTATAACATTTATGGCATTTTGGATAGAAAAGGCGAAACAGTACAGTATGATCCCATTTATGTGAAGAAAAAGAACATAAAACAGTTTTTGTATCCAGACATACACCACATATACATACACACAGATGCCCACCAGACACACAAAGACACACCAGACACACAAAATGTTTACACAGAGATACACTTATACACATTAGCTTTCTATTTAATTTCTATGTTTTTACAAACATAAAATTAATAAGTGCACTTTGTTTCATTTTTTCTTCTATTGGATTAAAGTTATATACTCCATTTCTATTCTTTTATTGGTTGTTATTATTTTACATTCAGTCTTTGATTATGTATACATGAACATATATTTTTATGACAGAGACGAAAGTTAGTCAGTCTATGTCCCTCTTTACACCAAGACAAGAACCTTTACTTTTCTTCATGCATCCTCCATTTTCCATGTTATATAATCCAGAATGTTACTTCCAAATTGCTATGACAAACCATCCTTTTAAAGAAATACTTATTGAGAATTAATTCATTTATTGTACTCTGGACTTATAAGTACTTCTTGCCTCCCACTCCTTTCTTCTGTGTCCATTTATCCCTTGGCTGTAGTGCCTTCTGTAGCACTTCTTTAGAAGATCATCTGTGAGCGCTAAACCTTCTGAGGCTTGAATGTCTGAAGATACTTGTTAAATTTTCTCTCTGCAAAAGTCGTTTTCCCTTTAGTATTTTCTGTGTGTTCTTGAGGTTCTGAAATTTTACTATGTCTGTATAGAGAATTAAAAAATTCCTGTTGGTTACGTGGGCACTGGTTCAATCTAAGAATGCTTATCTTTCTTTGGTTCTGGAAAGTTCTTGGTGATCATTTCTTTACACATTGCCTTCTGTCCATTCTTTTACTTCCATTTTCTTCTTGAAACAGTAAACTTCCAATTATTACCCCTGAGCCCTTGGCATTATTGTCATTTATTTTACTTCTACCTATTCTATATATGCCATAATGTGTTGTTATTATTTTTACCTTAAATGATTTAAAGTATTTAAAAGAAATTTATACATACATGCATATATGTTTAAAAATTTAAAAATGTTTAATATACTGACAAATTTTCACTTTCTGGAATTCTTCACTCCTTCCTGCAGAGTTAGCTTTTTTTCTGATTTCTCTTCAGCCTACATCATTTTTGTTTGCATTTCATGTAGTTCAGGTCTACTGGAGCTGCAACTACGTCTGTCTAAAAATGTCTTTACTTTACTTTCATTTTTGAAGGACATATTCACTGGACACAGAATTTGGAGCTGGCAGGAATTGTTTCTTTTCCCCCCAGCACTTAAAGATGTCATGCCAATGTCTTTTGGCCACTGTTCTGACAAGAAGTTAGTTATCATTTTCACTCTTATTTCCCTGTATGAAATATGTCCTTCATCTCACCCCATGAAGTCTGCATTTGTTTTCAAGATTTTTTTTGTTTGTTTTCAGCAGTTTAACTATAAAGTACTAACCTGTGGGTTCCTTTGTTTTTAGTTTGTTTGGAGTTTGCTGAGCTTGTATCTGTGGGTTGATATCTTTCAATATATTTGGACAAGTTTCAGCTACTATTTCTTCGAATATTTTTTCTGCCCCTTCTTCCCTTCTCCTTCTGGAATCCCAGTTATATATGTGTGTCTATTATATGTGTTGTTGGTATCTCCCTCCACACTTTATCATTTGTCTTTCAATCTTATTTATGGTATATTTTTCTATTCTGTGAACGGATTTGGATATCTTATATACATGTCACTGTATATGAATATTATAACTGAATACTTGTCCTTTTTGCAATTCAGTCTTGTCCAACACGTAAGACTGGGTAGCATACATATGCCATTGTCAGTTTTAGAATAGTCTAATAGTCAGTTGAGGTATGAATACATAATGAGCCATGTTGTGATGACCTACTGAAGGTAGTTTTAGTTCTGGGTGGTCTTTGTTTTTGTATAACATTACTGAAAGTACTTATTCATTTATATATTAGAGTTCAGTTTAAGATTTTGTTTCAAAAGTATTCTCTCTCTGCTTTTCTGAAAAACCACTAGTCTAGATGATACTTTGAGGGTCAGTTTTTGACTGATTGTATTTATGTGAAAGTCCATTTTGAATGCTGTTTGGACTTGTGTTTTGTTTGGTTTGAACTGAAGGAGCACTCTTCTGCTCTTACCTCTCTGTGATAGGAACCTAGTTTAGCATTCCCAGTGTCTCTGAATCCTAGGCCATTCCTCTGCCTGAAGAAGCTGGCATGGCCTCCTGAGGAAGGTATTCTTTACTGTCCTGATGGAGTGGAGAACTCTAAGGATGGCAGAGGGCTCTTGAGATTGACTCTTTTTTAAATATTAAAAATATTTTTAATCTAACATATTAAAAAGAAAGTGGCTGTCTGTATAAAGCAGAAAATTTCCCAAATTTTAGTAAATATATTAATGGCCATTTATTGAATGTTCTTACTAAATTGAAATAAAATGGTTCTTTTTGCAGTGTTGAGTACCTAAGTTACTTTCTGGACTATTTGATGTGGGACGGTGTTATTTAGATAATTTTATCTCTAAAAATAGCATCTGGCTTTGCATTTCTCCAGTTTTTCCTTTGCCTGAAGATCAGAGCCAACATTACTGTGGAATCAATGAAGCGTAAGCTCCAGTGTCCTTCACTTCCATGCGCCCCTTGAGGGCTGACGGCTGCTGGGAGTTGGAAAGTGTTCTGGTGGCAGAGGGCAGCCAGGCTGCAATCACAAAGCACTTCCATATAAGCATTTCTGGTTCATTTCCCAGAGAGAAAGGACCTAATCTCTAAGGAGTTTTTTTGTAATTTATTTTCTCATTGTAAATTGAAATTCACATCTGTCTCTAATTTTATGATTAAAAATTTGTGTTCTTTTCACAAACAAATCTCTCTAAGTTGTGTAAACCTCAGGCTCCACATACACTCTTATCTACCCTTGGTATAGATGGCCGTTATTTTTTATATTACATTTTTTATGTCTAAAAAATATGTAACAGAGTTTATAATAATATCCTCATGGTGCTATTGTATGAATTTAAATTTAACCAGTATGCTGCATGGTGCCATTTTATGAATTTAAAAGGGCACTCTCTCTGAACAGATGTCGTGCATGAGTACATGACTTGGAGGGGCCCACAGGCTTGGTTCTGTTCTGCAGGGAACAACCTACGCAACTGCATGTGGCAACCTTGAGGTCAATGTGAGGATTTAGAAAATGCAGATTCATAATTGCACCCCAAAATAACCAGTTCGCATTTTGATGTGCAATATTTTCACACCTACACATATATACATAGTTCTTATCACATTGCATACACAATTTTTATCACCTTTTTTATAGCATTATATATTGAGTATGTTTCCATGTAGTAAAATACACTTTGAAATACCATTTATAATTGGCTGCATAATAGTCCATCATAGGGCTATTCCTTAACTTATTTTATGTTCTTATAATATTGGTCATTTAGATTGGTGCATACTTTTTCTATTATAAATAACACCATATAGAATACCTATATGAATACATTTTGATTCCAGCTTCTGACTGTTTCCTATGACAGACCCCTGGAAGGGGAATTATTGGTTAAATGGCGTGAACTTTTGTTTAAAAAAATATTTAAGGCAGGTTCCCAAATCATTGTCCTGAAATGCAATTCAAACACATGGACTAACATGACTTCATTCTATCCCAGGCCTCCAAGCATGACATAGTTTTAATAAAGACAGCGGCACTTCTCAGGCCCTGTTAGTTTCTGGTAATCCTCTATAGTGCTGATTTGGTTATGTAACTCTAGACTAGAATAACAGTTCACCCCAAACAATTTAATGTTTGACCTAAATTTTGCAAGACTATCTCTTTTTTATACTCTGAAGTGGAGCAGACACTCATGTCTGACAGCATTATAAGTAACTCAGGTCAAAGTATTGATCAGGAGTGGATATGTTGTTTTCCAGTGGGAGGATAAGGATGGGGAAGCCAAAGTACGATTGCCTCTATCAGCCCTCTCACTGAAAAGTAATTGGGTTAATGACACTAACTTATAATTGTCGATTTATTCTAGCTAGAAAGTCAACAATAACTCATCGTATAGTCATGGCACCTGTTAGGAGGATACTACTGAGGATGGCAGTTTCCAAATTTGATGCTGTTCTCTTTTCATGTACTTATTTTTAAAGTAACAGAGAAAAAAAAATCTTTTTTTTTTTCAATGGAAAGCACAGATGACTCTTTATCTTGTCTTTCTGACCTCTGAGTACATGTATTTTGGCATTTGATTTCTGACTAGCTTGTCTTTGCTAGTGTCAGAGTTCATTCTCCTCAATTAAATTGTATAGAGTTAATCAGAGGCTAATCAGTCTCTTGCTTTCATAAAACAGAATCACAAAACCTCAGGGAACCTGAACAGGCCCTTGAGATTCTGTAGTTCAGAATTGTAAGCTTCTTGGCTGAATATGAACTCTAGATATATTTAATTTGGTTTATGTGGTTTTATATCTTAGGGATAATAATAGCTAATATTTTTAAGCACTTACTATAGACACTATCTTAGGCCCCTTATATATATTGTGTAATTTAATTCTTATGAAAAGATTATTATAATCTTTTAATTATCTCATAAGACAATAATCTTATGATATGGGTGTTATTACTGTCTATTTTACAGATGAGAAAACCAAAGCATAGAGATGATAAAGATTTTCCTCATTATTGAAGTTAGCAAGAGGTAGAACTAGGATCCAAACTCAGGCAATCCAGCTTCAGAACCCACTTTCCTAACTGCTGCACGGTGTGAGTTGCCAACATTAAAGAAAAGTCAACAGATTTCACATAACCATGCAATTCATGCCTTCTCTTGGACAAATGTAACACATATTGAGGGTCCATTGGAAATGAAGCATGTTCTTCCCTTTTGATAGGATGTGTGCACTTGAATTTGCGTTTCTTTTTTTTTTTAAATAGCCATATTCTTTTTTTTTTAAGATTTTTTTTATTTATTTTTAGAGAGGGAAGAGAGAGGGAGAGAGAGAGAGAGAAACATCAATGTGCGGTTGCTGGGGGACATGGCCTGCAACCTAGGCATGTGTCCTGACTGGGAATCAAACCTGCGATGCCTGGTTTGCAGCCTGCGCTCAATCCACTGAGCTACGCCAGCCAGGGCTGCCTTTCTTTTTTAAAAAATATATTTTATTAGTTATGCTATTACATTTGTCCCATTTTTTTCTCCCCTTTGTCCCCCTCTGTCTTGCACATCACTCCCATCAGCATTTGCCCCCCTGACCCCGAGTTCATGTCCATGGGTCATACATATACCCTGTTCTTTGACTTCTCCATTTCCTATACTATTCTTAACCTCCCCCTGTCTATTTTGTACCTACCCAGTTATGCTTCTTATTCCTTGTACATTTCCCCCCATTCTCCCTCCTTCCCCTCCCCACTGATAACCCTCCATGTGATCTCCATTTCTGTGATTCTGTTCCTGTTCCAGTTTCAGTTGTTTGCTTAGTTTTGAGGTTGTTTTTTTTTTAAGTTCAGTTGTTGATAATTGTGAGTTTATTGTCATTTTACTGTTTATATTTTTGATCTTCTTCTTTTTCTTAGAAAAGTCCCTTTAACAGTTCATATAATAAGGGCTTAGTGGTGATTAATTTCTTTGACTTTACCTTATCTGGGAAGCACTTTATCTGCCCTTCCATTCTAAATGATAGCTTTGCTGGATAGAGTAATCTTGGATGTAGTTCCTTGCCTTTCATAACTTCAACTACTTCTTTCTAACCCCTTCTTGCCTGCAAGATTTTTTTTTTTTTGAGAAATCAGCTGGCAGTTTTATGGGAACTCCTTTGTAGGTAACTGTCTCCTTTACTCTTGCTGCTTTCAAGATTTTCTCCTTTTCTTTAGTCTTGGGTAATGTAATTATGATGTGCCTTGGTGTGTACTTCCTTGGGTCCAACTTCTTTGGGACTCTGTGAGCTTCCTGGACTTCCTGGAAGTCTATTCCCTTTGCCATATTAGAAAGTTCTCCTTCTTTATTTGCTCAAATAAGTTTTCAATTTCTTGTTCATCCTCTTCTCCTTCTGGCACCCCTATGATTTGGATGTTGGAATATTTAAAGTTGTCTCAGAGGTTCCTAAGCCTCTCCTCATTTTTGAATTCTTGTTTCTTCATTCTGTTCTGGTTGAATGTTTATTTCTTCCTTCTTCTCCAAATGGTTGATTTGAGTCCTGGTTTCCTTCTCTTCACTGTTGGTTCCCTGTATATTTTGCTTTATTTCACTTTGCATAGCCTTCACTTCTCCTTCTATTTTGCAACCATATTCAACCATTTCTGTGAGCATTTTGATTACCAGTTTTTTTGAGCTCAGCATCTGATTAGTTGGTTATCTCTTTATTGCTTAGTTCTATTTTTGGAGCTTTTATCTGTTCTTTCACTTGAGTGATTTTTTTTTGTCTTCCTCCACTTGTTATGTTGTAAGGGGCGGAGACTTTGGTATTCGCCAGGGTGGGGCAATCCACATTGCGGTGTTGTAGCACTGTATGTGGGGGAGAGGTTGGAGAGGGAGCAATGCTGCTTGTTCGACTCTCCACCATCTTTCAGTCACTTGCCCCTCTTCCCATAAGCAAGTTGAGCCCTTCTGGTGCTGATTTCTAGGTGGGTGGACTTGTGTACATTCTAGGACCCTGTGGGCTTCTCCAATGAACTCTCCTGTGAGACTGGGAGTTTCTCCTCCTGTCACTTCAACCCCCACAGGTTTTTTTCAGTCAGAGGTTTTGAGGCTTTATTTCCCTGTGCTGGAACTCTGGGTTGCTCTGTCTGTTTCTCTCCCCTGTTGTTCTTCCAGGTTTATCCACATGTAAATGTGGGACCACCCATCTGCCTGCTGCCACCTTGCCTTGAGTCCTCTCTGCCTGTGCTGCGCATCTCTGCCCCTCCTACTGGTCTGAATGAATGTTTCTTTTTTAACTCCTTGGTTGTCTGACTTCTATACAATTAGATTTTCTGTCAGTTCTGGTTGTTTTTTGCTTTTAAATTTGTTGGTGTCCCTCTTTTGGTTGTGTGAAGAGGCAAAGTGTATCTACTATGCCTATATCTTGGCCAGAAGTCTCAGAATCCAAATTTGCCTTTCTTTCATCTGCGCTACTTCTCTCATTTTTACAACAGCTTGACCTTTGTTGGCATTATAATTCCTGATCTAATTCACTGGTTCTCAAACAAGGTGATTTTTGACCAGCTTCCCCCAGGGGACATTTGGCAAAGTCTGGAGACATATTTGATGGTCACAACTGGGGTGGGGGTGGGGGTGCTACTGACATCTAGTGGGTAGGTGCCAGGGATGCTGTTAAACATCTAAAAAATTATCCTAGCTATGTCAGTAGTGCTGAGGTCGAGAATCCCTGACCTAGTTCAACCTCCCATTTCATAGATGGGAAAAATGAGAACAGAAAGGATGTAACTTGCTCCAGATCCCAAAGCAAGTCAGAGTCACAGACAAGACAAGATTCTATTTATCTCAATTCTCCCTGCCCATCTCCTGGTTATAGACTTCATAGGACTTCAACAGAGATTACTTATAATTTATTTCTAGTTTGTTTTGTTAAATGGGAAAAGAGAACTAAATATTACAGTGGTTGTGAAAAATCATTATCTAATCTATTGGATGGAACATTTGCTAATTAAAAATCTTCTAATTAGCCTTAAGTAAAAAAATGAATGCTTCAAGGCAGCTGCTAGGATCCAACTATAAATCACTTCCATTTTAAAATATCTATAATATGTATTTATCATATAACACGCACGTGTTGGTTGGGAATATTATTGCCAGCCAATATCTTCCTAAAGTGTACAGTTTACAAGGGAGAAAAGAGATACTACTTTCAGTTTTGATTCAGTTAATAAACAAGGCCAGAAATTCAGAGCAAATCTCTAAACTATGTCCTTTTTTGTTTTTTTTTTTTGTTTTTTTGATCATGTAGTTAGGTGAGATAAGGCAGTAAAATAACTGGACTTCTTTGCTTTGTGTAGATTCCATTCAGACTGTTGCCATGGTTCAGCTAGCATGTTTTGAGGTTGAACACTTCTGAGACTTCTTGAAGACCTGAAATGGGTTACATAGGCCAGTTGCCTTCAATATTAATTAGCCTTTTTAGTAGAGGGTTGTGGGGTAAGATGCAGAGCCAGGAGATTTACACATATATGACAAATGTCATAATAGCTATAGTTCCCTATATGGCAGGCACTGCTAAATGTGCTGTGTGTGGATTATCATTTTTAATTTCATGTAACTTGTGTTCCCTGTACTGCACTGTTTCTACATAAGAAACATATCTTATATAATCAAAAGTCCAGGGTAGGACAGCTCCAGCACTGGTGAATTTGGTGACTTAACCAACTTCTTTCCATCATTCCATCCTGCCCATCTCAGGGTGTTGGGTCAGTCCTCAGGGGAGATAACCTAAGGTGGCAACATGCCTGCTGCAGCTCCAGCCATCACATCCTGTCTTGACAATTTCCAGTGGAAAAGAAAAGATTATTACTTTGTCTGTGTGTGTCTTTTTAAAATCCAGTACAGAAACCTTTCCAGAGCTTCCCTGTATATATCCTTTCATAATTGGCCAGAACTGTCACTTGCCCATTCCTTAGCCACTCACTGGTGAGGGAAATGGGGTTATCATGGTGGATATAGTGAAATATTAGAGTGTGAGGGGTAAGATTAAACAAAATCAGTGTTCTATTAACAGAAAGAAGTTGGAGAGGGGGTACTGGTGGAAACTAACAGGATCTCTTACAGCCATTTTGAGTGGGTTTGAGTTTCTGTTTTTGTTGCCTTACCTCTGAGAAGGATAGAAGTCCCCGTCTAAGCATTTAGGTCAAATTCCATGGGTGAGGATTACCCAGTTGAATTTCTAGGGACTCAGAACAAGCTAGTGCCTCATTCAAACTGAGGCAGGGCTGAAAAGGGCAACTCCACCTTACGGACAGGCTCAGGAACTGAAGCCCTGTGTGCTGGTTTTGACAGGCAGTCCCCTGGTGCTCCTCACTCTGCCCAATGGCAGTGCCTGCTGGAGAGCAAGCAGTGGATCCAAAACCTGCCATCAAGAATGAACTTAACTCATACACACCTCACAGGAAAGGTTTGGGGCCTTCCTCATCTGCTTTGGTGACATTCTTTTTACCATTAAGACTTGCTGTGAAGTTCATTTTCAACTGATTTCATCCCGATTCACATTGGTGAGGAAGCCAATAATGAATGGCTCACTCCTACACTCCATGGTTAGTTCCTTCTGCTGCAGTAGTCTACACTTCTGGACAGCAAGGAAGTTTCACGTCTGCGTCTGAATCCTGACTCCAGCAACCATTAGTGAGGGACCTGGCAAGTTACTTAACTTCTCTCAACTCCAGTCTCCCCAGCTATAAAATCTAGATAATGATACTATTAAGGATGGTATTACCTGTGAGGATAAAAATATTTACATAAGGTGTTCAGAATAGGGTCTGACACATAGTAGGTCTCTAAAAATAGTAACTATTAACATTATTATTTAGGACATATGCAAAAATTCTAGAGTGGTCCATAACTGACCAATGAACACAGTGTAGTATACGCTGTCAAGATCTAGAATCAGACAAATATGTTCCTTCTAATTCTGGCTGATCCTCGTAGCTTTCCTTTCATTCCCTGACCAATGTCCTGTAAATGTAAAATGAGACTGTTGTGAGAATTCAATAATATAGTGCACCCAATGCTTAATTAACTGCTATTAATAATTCAGTTTTCGGTGACAACTCACCTTCGTCAAGACTAAGTGTATCCACAATCCTGAGCTCTAGATTTTGGTTTTTCTTTCCTCTCCTCCCCACTCAGTGTTACAGATGCCCTCTCCAGGCCTCCTGAGATTGTGGAAGTCTGTTTAAACTGATTTACAAACTGGCTGTGAATGCCCTCCTCCCCAGCTCTTCAAAGCCTGGGCCTAATTGGGATGCAAATATCTCCCCAGTAGCTGAGTATTGCTCCTGTCACTGGGGAAGGTGCTAGGCCATCCAGAGCAGGATGATGAGCAAAAAAGACCCCTCCCTGGGGCTCCCCATCTTTGTGGGGAGAAAATGATGATGATGTATGAGACAGCTATGCCTTTGGAGTCCTAGGAGGACATGACAGACAGGATAATATGGGAGGAAAATACTGTCTTCCTAATGGAGACTGATGGCCTTTGCTTGTCTTCCTGGCATTGTTAGGGCTGGGGCCGAGCTGAGCCTTCCTCATCCCGTGGCAGGGTGGGTATGTTGGCCACACTGCCCTCAGTGGTAGCCTTCAACCAAGGTGGGTGCTGGGAGAAGCACACAGAGGGGGTTTGTGGGGGCGTTGAGTGCAGGCCTCAAGCCTCTGGGCTTTGACATGTTTGTCAGGAATGACAGGCCTCCCTTGATGGGTCCATAATTGCTGGCTTTGGTATTTTTTTGGCCTCTACTTTTAACTCTTTTCTGCCCAACTCCCAACATCCCCCTCCCAATTAAAAAAAAAAAACAAAACTCAGACAAACTAAAAACTCTAAAAAAAGGTGGGGGCGGTGCCCAAATCTCCACCAAACCACTCCTACTCCCCCTCCAGGCTCCTACTTGGCCGCAGGAAAGAAAGCCTAAGCCTAGAGTAAGAATGTCATCTTTAGAAATCATCTTTTGGAGCAGTTTTATTAATTTCACTTCTCTGTGGTTACCGCATGTTTGGGGAAGACAATTGATTCCACAGATCTGTGTGGGAGGCTGAAGACTTGGCTCTGAGGCGGCAGAGAAAACCGACAGCAAGAACAGGCTCGCTAATTGACATACAGCAAAGACGTTCTTGAAGAAACTTTTCTCTTAGTGCCTGCTTCTTAAAATTTTAATTAAAAAATTTTAGGCTAATTTTATTTTTTTTAAAGAAACTCTCTTTTTCTTTTTCTCCTACCCATCTGGTTGTTCCTCCAAGATTTCCACTTAAGAAATTCAAAGGAAAACTGGACCAAGTGTTCAGTCATAATTTTGTCTTCAAAGGCACTGCCAGTGGCTACCAACACGTCCAATGCCAGGGCTCCAACAGAAATCAGCCTTCACTTCCTTGAAAGAAATCATCACTTCTACTTCCACTTTGGACACCTTTAACTGAGGTGTTTCTGGTTTGAGCAGGGTCTCAGCAAGGTAGGGAGAAGCAGGTGATTCCAGCCAATCAATGAGTCCCTCCCCTTCCTTGTATTCGGGACATCTACCTGCTGCTGTGGAGGTCACTCTTACAGAACCTCACTGATATTTTTAAGGGAGTGGGACTGTACTATTGGATGCTTTTGAGATGTCAGCTTGAATGGCTGCATCATCCAGACAGAAATCAGTTCTCATTCTAAATAAATAATAGGCCAAGCTGAAAAAAATCTCAATCGCTGGATCTGTGGGTGGTGGTGGGTGAGTAGCTGCTGTTTTAGAACTTTAAATGTGGGTTCCTTGGCATTAGCTTTATTTAAAATCAAGTGGTAGTCCTTCACACCCTCTGAAAAGTTAATAGCCCTCCTTAAAGGAGATGGTAGCCTTGCAGTGTTTTGTGGGAGGAGTACATACTACATTAGAGGACTTACAAAAGACAGGGTTCCTCCCCAAACAGCTTTCATGATGACTCTCCAAATAAACTGATCAGCATTATGTTTGAGAATCTGATCTGAAATTGACAGGAGTGGGGATAGGGACTTGTGTCCTTGCCCAAACATTCAAGAAATCCCCCAACCAGTCACTCTGGTGTTGCTGAAAGCCAGGTGTGGTCATCTTATTCATTCTTATTGTTCTTTCATTTGCTCTGTCCTCTACTACTTTGTTTGGTGTGATCAGGTCCAAATTGAGGTGGTGGGGGCAGTTTGTCCCCACCATCATGGTTCTGCTCCCAAGTTTCCCTGAGTAGCATGAAAATGAGCGGCACGGCTGAGCCGGTCATAGAGGTGGATCCTGAAGAACTGGCTCTGTGAAGTTATGGGAAGGGAAGGAGACGCCTGAGAAGACTGGGCGTGGGTGGGAGGCCTTTCCAAGTTCAGATGATGACAAGAAAACCGCTATGGGGCTCATCTAGAGGCTCCTGGGGTGAGGAATTGAATGTCAGCTCTGTTGTTTCTAACCCTCTCTGTGACCTTGGCTGAGATCAAAACTGTCCCTAGAAAAATGGAAGTTGTATCATATCAGCCTGCCATAGAGGGGTATTATTTCAAACACTAAAGCATTGCATTAAAAAAAAAAAGTGAGACCCAGGGGAAGGAAGGAAAAAGGGGGCTGTGAGTGGAGAGGAAGTGACACGTTTCATGAAATTGGAGCTTTTTAAGGTTGTCTTGGGCACAGTTTCAAGAGGAAGTGCTGGTTATTAAGACAAACAATTGCTAATCTAATCTCTGTCAGGAGACATATTTAAGTTCAAGCATGCATTTCTTTCTTTTTTTTTTTACTCTTCTGGATTCTGGATTTTCAATTGAATGGTGGAATTTGAGTGTAAATTCGATGGAAGAAAAACAATTTGAGGAAGAGCCTTTTCTGATTTTTGCTACATGTATGAAGTTGGAGAAAACTGATCAGTAATCAAGAACAATTTAATTTTTTTTGGACCTTTGCCTAAAGCCCTGTTTCCTAGTTAACTAGTTAACCTTCTTTTAACTAAGATTTCCGCCTTTGTGGCTTCTCATGCCCCTGTTCTGGGCAGGCTGCCCTCGTCCACGCTCTGTGGCCCCTCTGTCATTCCTACAAGTGAACACATCACACTCAGCTGGAATGGTGTGCCAACTGGTCCACTTTCTTCACAAAACTGGCTTCTTGAAGACAAAACAGCTGGCCCATGTTAGAAGTTCAATAAACATTAGATCAGTGTTGAATGGAGTAGATGGGAGATAGAGAAAGGAGGACCACACCCCTGTTAGTTTTGTATTGCTTGTGTAACAAATTACCATAACAGTTCACATACATCAGGAGTCGGGACACTGCTTAGCTGGGTCCTCTACTCATGGTCTCAGCAGGCTGCCAGCAGGTGTTGGCCTGGATTGCCATCTCACCTTGGAATTCTGGGAGTGATCTGTTTCCAAGCTCATTGGAGTTGTTGAAAGAATTGGAGTGTTTGAATGACTGAGGGTCTCTGCTTCTCTCTCACTGGCTGTTGGCTAAAAGCCACCCTCTGGTCTTAGAGGTTACCAGCAATTCACAGCATGGATGTTTACTTCTTCAAGGCTGGCAGGAGTACTCCACAGGAGTAAGGAGTACTGGAGTACTCTTACTCCAGCTGCCTAAGACAGAGTCCAGATAACATACCATAACCAAGGAAGTGACATCCCATCACCTTTTCCATATTTTATTTGTTAAAAGCCATTTCCAGTCTTGCCCCCACTTGAGGGGATGGGATTATACAAGGGCATAAACTGATGGGGTAACCTTAGGGTGCATCCGCCTCAATCTCCACACATAACTGATATCACTGTTACAAGTGATTTCAACACACACACACACACACACTCACACACACACACACACACACATTTCTTTCCTTCTAGTCTTGCAGGACAATAGCTTAATATTTCTAGTCTGTACTTCATTATCTGAATCAGTTTATATATTTTTGATTGCTTGTTCAGAAAATAACAGCAATCTAATAATTCTCAAATCATGTGCTATATGAAAGTCCTCATGTTAGCTATTCTGTTGATTCTCAACTCCAGAACCTCCCTTCCAAGTGTGTCCCATGCTGCGAATCTGCAAACTGTGTTTCTCCTTTGTTAGATAGCTTCATGTTGGGAAAGGAGGGCAGAAGCAGAGGGGCAGGGTCTTGCTCCTATTTAGCGGTTCTCAGCGTGACCCCAGTAATGACCCTTCACCCCAGCAGTGGTACTTGGTTCTGATTGAGCTTCTTCCAGCACTCTCAGAGGCAGCCTCAATCCTCCTGTCAGAGAGCAGCACCAGCGGGACAGTAGTCCCTCGGGGAGGTCTGAGCCCTAGCTGGTAGGTTCTGATAACACCATTTTTGTCTCTTTGTTTCCCTTAGTGGAGGTGGCGCTGTCTGGAGTCATTACCTTCTTGTTACCTCAGTGTTTTCATTTTGTTTTTTCAGTCCTCCACAACTGCTTAACCAAATCCCTACATCATATTCTGTCTGTTAAATTACCTAATGTGGTTTATTTTCAGGCCTGCCACTGACAGATACAGTATTATAATTTTCATCCAAGTTGTCAAAAAATTATAGGGACTCAATAGCTACTACTGGAATTTTACACACCAAATGAACTGACATTTACCAAACAGATAAAACCCATCTTCTGGTTTCCAAGTTGATGCTTTTAGAAAGGGCCCATAGTTGACTTTGCAAGTCTATTTAAGGCTTCCTGGCTAAGTAGTAATAGATATAAATAGGCTCACAATGGGTGATTCATTCTTTTACTCCCAAAATTACAGTGAATCATGACTAAAGAGACTCCAACCCCTGAGAAGCCCAAACTTAGAAATCAGTGAAGCTATTTGTGCGAAGTTGAACGGTATTCAGACATCCCCATTTCACAGATGAGGGGACACAAAAATTAATTTCCATTCAAGGTCTTTGCCAGGAGAAGCCTTAGAGTCAGGCACTACAACTACAAATGTCTCCTTCCTCTGAACTGGCTTCCCTTCCTCTGTTCCCTAACTTATTTAATGGGATCCGTAACCAAGTTCAAAATCTGTGAGTCACTGAAAGATGACTCTACATAACTCCTTCTCTATTAAAGTAGGCCTGCTGATCTTCTTCCAAAATGTTTCTCCCATCTGTTCCCTTTATTTGTATTTTATAGTCTCTGAGTTTTGATAGGCCCTCACTATGTCCTGCCCAGGCTATTAAAATAGCCTTCTGATCAGTCTCTCTGCTGTTGTCCATTTGGCCCACTGCTACCAGAAAAAAAGGCATCTCAAATATAACTTAGAGGATATTATTATTCTCCTCAAAAACCTTCCATGGCTCCCTGTTGCCTATAGGATAACATTCAAATATCGAACAGTAACACTTCCTTTACAATTTGAGCTCAATCTCTGTTCCCAGCCTTACTTCCTGTATCCTTCCTGCCAGCCAAACCTGTGTGTGGCCTCTTGAACCTGGCCTACACTCCTGCTGAATGTGTCCTTCCTCCTGTTGAAGCTGACATACCTCCTTATCTAGACTCCACCTCCTTTCCCAGCTCTGTCTTTTCATCCTGAAATCCCACCCATTCTCTGAGATCCAGCTCAAATGCTACCTCCTCCATGAAGCCTTTCTTGAATCTCCTAACTGAATAATCTCTTCCACTTCCTGAAATGGCTATGTAAGGCACACACGGATGGTGACAAGAACTGTAAGAGCAGTACAACTGACATCTGATGATGACCTATTTCCTTTCCCCACACTGTACTATGCTCCTTACCCACATCATATTCTTTAATCTTCACAGAGATTCTATGAGATATGAACTTTCTGTTCTATAGGTGAGGAAGCTGACTTGGTAAGGTTACATGAATTGTTCAAGATCACACAGATTGTTTTCTGACTTATGTAAATTATCTGTGTTCCCTCTTGTATATCCTCCAAATGGATGGCTCTTGGAAAACAGGAACATTCTCTGTACAGCTCTGCGCTGCTCTTCTAAGCTCATGGAGTATGTTGTGCATAGTGGGCAATAAATCACCGATTGGCTAAAAAGTCTCAGAATTCACAGCTCTTACCACCAAGTTGTTTTGCCTCATTGTTTCAGGCTTTATTTTATTTTATTTTGGTTATATATCAAGCATACAACTATGTTCTGTGCAATGTAAGTCAGTGGAAGGGGGGATTGTTTCTAAAACTTTTGGAATAAATTTATTCCTATGTTACTTTTGTTATAGTTTGATAGACAATCTTTATTTGACATTGGTTCCTGAAGTCTTTGCCTTAAAGAGCCACAAACAAACACTGAAATAAAGCACTTTCAATTTGTAAAGAAACTGCCTTGAGTGCCCATGATGCAAAGAATGCTTCTTAATGTCTGCAAGTGATCACTTTGTATTCTAAGTTTGAATTTTTGCTTACTGGCATATATTTTTAAAGCAGGGCATTGCCTGATACACAATGAGAGGGGCATGTCTCTTTGGAAAAACTACATGTAATAATGGTTAGAGTGGGAATTATTCAAAAGCTACTCTAATGACTTATTAAACAAAAAGGCAGGAGCATAGACTCAGGGTCACGAGTTAGAGCCTTGAGATCAGAAGGAGCCTTGAGGTTCTCTTGGGAATAATAAGGCTGACCTTTTAGGAGGGCAGCTTTGTAGAGATGGTCGTAGAGATAACACCTCAGATTCACGTGCAGAAGGACACGTTTTGGGTAAATGCATTCAGCTGCCTTTGGCTTTGACTTTAGAGCTGCGACAGCTGTGGGAACTGCTCCTGGGTTTGAAATGGCTTTCAAAGAACCAAAGGCTCCTTATGTAGCTCTGCTTAAGGGTGGCCATTTGCTATTCCTCTGAGAGGCCCAGGAACAGAGATGGAAGTGTCTGAGATGCGGGGGAGGAGGGAGGAAGCTCAGGAAAGAGGCTAGGGCAACCAGACTGCTTGTCAAATAAGTAGATGAGGCGTGGGGGAAAATGGTCATTCAGAGTTTCTCTTTCTCTTTTCTAGGCATCTTGTCCTGGAGCCACTCCTATGACCCATGATAAGAGGTGGTCACTGTAGTGAATTACTCCCTTTTGTGTACAAAAGCAATCTCCCATCCCTAGTGGGGCCTGGATTTGAAAGATTTCCTGCACTGAGCCTGGGGTTCTGTTGCCCTCTCCCTGCTGCCTTGACCTCTATTAGAGTTGTTCTGGGTCATAGATAGTGTAGAAATAACTGGTTACCATGGGATTGTATCCTCCTCAAAAGCATTGCTGTGCTGGGTGCTTTGATTGGCCCTAGCCCCCTAGCGCTGCGTGGACACTGACAATTGAACCTGCATTGCCAGCTTCTCCACTCTGGTCCCACTGGTGTTCAGGCCTGGCCAGGGCAAGCCAGGAACAATGGTCTGCTGGCCAACACCGGGAAGGGAGACCCTGAGCAACATCTATGGCTGGCCCCACAGATAGGCTGACCAGATAGCTCCCAGTGCAATATGGTTCAAAGAATGCTGAAAGGTAGGGCAACCGTATCATTTATTATCCACAGGGGGTCACTTCTGAGAGTGAAAAGGGGAACTAACTAGTAATTATGTTAAGGCCACAGGTAAAAAACTGGAGTTGTGTTTGGCAAACCTAGAATCACTCTACTGAAAGGTATCTTGGTTCCAATTTAATTTAACAATGTTTCTTAAGCACCTCTATACCAGGCATTGTCCTCTTCCATAACTGGACACAGATACTTCAATAAGTAATGATAGGATAGAAGGTTAAGTGAAGTAATGGAAGCAGGTGCAAAGATGACAAGGGGTGGGGGTGAAGTTACTCCCTGGGGCAGGGGTGGGGAGGATCCATAGGGAAGGTTTCCGTCTAGGGGTTTTGAAGGGTTAATGTTTCATAGGCATATAGATGGAGACGGGGGTTCTACAAGGGGGAGAGCAGCGACTGCAAAGCCACAGATACTTGAAAGTGCATAGCACATGTGAGGGAGTTGAAGAAGTGTGGCATCGATGGTGAGTGAAGTGTGAAGTTGGAGTGTCAGGAGATAAAGCTAAACAAAGCCAGGCCATGAACAGCCCTGTACATCACGCCAACTAGCTTGGGCACAGTTGCTCAGAGCAAGGTTGGCCGACTGTAGTCCATAAACTAAATCTAGTCTGCCACTTGTTTTTGTAAGTCCAGTTTTATTAGAGTATGACCAAGCTCATTCATTATGTGTCACATATGACTGCTTTTACACTGCCACAGCAGAGGTGAATAGTTGCCACAGACCATATGGCTCACAAAATCTAAAATGTCTGCTCTTTCTTTACAGTGAAAGTTTGGTGACTCCTGGCTAAGAGCCATGGTGGAACCATTGAAGGAATTTAAGTAATAATGTAGACACATGTCTGATTTAGAAAGATCTCATGGGGAGGAGAGATGATAGACTGATGGGGGAAGAAAAGTGGGAGGCTCCTGTGGTAGAGTTTTATTCATGCAATTAACTTTATTGAGGACCCATTGTGTGCCAGACCCTGTGGGAGGCTGGGAATTCACAGATGAGGACACAATACACTCCCCATGGCACCTGCAAGTCAGGCAAGAAAGGTAAGGACCTGGACCAAGGCGGTAGACATGAGGATGGTGGGGGAGCATGAATCGGAGAGAGGTTTAGAGAGATGGAGCTGAAGACCCCAGGGCTCTGTCTGGCTTTGGGACCAGGCGGTTGATGGTGCCCTTTTCTGAAATAGGGACGTTGAGTGGAAAGCAGCTTTACTTGCGCTTAGCACGCCCTTGGCCTTCTTGAACTCACCATGTTTCCCCTGTTGGATAAAGTCCTTAGGAACTTTCTAGAGACATAGATGTGTTTATTAAAAATTTTTATTTATTGATGAGAGATGGGAGAGAGGGGGGGATTTGTTGTTCCACTTATTTATGCATTCATTGGTTGATTGCTGTATGTGCTGAGACCAGGGATCAAGCCTGCAACCTTGGTGTATAAGGACAATGCTCTAAACAACTGAGCTACCTGGCCAGGGCTGAGACATAAATGTCTTCACTGGATTCAGATTTCTCTGAAACTGACACCTGAACAAGAACTAATTTAACAGAATGTACACCATCTCAATTCATTTTCACCTAGAAAAGAGCCAAGCTCTGACCAAATTTAGAGGGAAAGATTCCATATAGGTCTATGGGGAAAACTATTCTGTAGCTACTCTCCCTAGCCAGCAGATGGAAGGGACTGACTTCCTCATGCTGATAACTCCAGTACCAGGTTGACACCCAGAACACAGTAGATGTTCAACACTTGTGCACAAGATGAAAATCTGAGGTTGAATCACCTAGGGTCCTAGCAAAAACGGGTGCTACACTCGAGGATTTCCATCAAAGTCTGTTTACTGGAAAGCCTATTTACAGAGGTGAGGGCAGGTGAGTTGAAGCAATGGAGATGGTGACGCAGCCAGAGACTAGCAACAGTGGAAACTGTTCCCTCCTGTAGACCTGAAGGGGAAGGAAAGGTGTCACCAAACCCAGGGTGAGTCATAACCAGGAAAGAGGGGCCATTCAGAGAGAGTTGGTGCTAAACTGGGGCTGCAAGGAATTTCAGTCACTGAGGAAACATCCACCTGGTATGGAGCAAGGGGATGCGGATGGGGAAGAAAAGGGAATAAATACTCCAATCTCTTAGTCTCACCCTCTGATCCACTGATGTCTCCAGTGGCTGAACCCCATCAGAAGCCCCAGAGCAGGGGCTTCACACTAGGTAGTGGCCAACCTCCTGGCACACAGAGCAGGGAAGAAAAGAGCCTCTCTGATAGCTTTTAGTTTTGTAGAACTTGGGTTGGGACACACCCTCACTACTTAATTGTTAGTGGCAATATTGAAGTATTGGACAAGCACATCACTAGTTCTCTAAATGAATATTTATCGCTTGTATATTCCTGCAAGTGGTTCTGGCATGCCTAACAAGTGCAGGTGCTTTACTATGAGTCATGGACAGAGATGGCTAGAGGATCTTGCACAGACAATGCTATGTGTGAGCATCCTTGCACGTACATCTTTTTGAGTATTCCAGGCATATAGGTGACTGGAAGTGAAATCCTGGGTCAAGAGGAATTCAGTTTACTTTTGATAGTCACTGACAAACCACCTGTCTAACAGGCCAAAGTATATTCTAAGGGTATTTGAGCATGTCCATTTCCCATACCTTCTCCCTGGTCCCAGGTAAGGTTAAACACCTTTTCATATGTCGATCAGTCCTTTGTAATTTTCCTTTTGCAGAAAATACTGGCTTAGAGCTTGGTGTCTGAAGCCACATTGCTATGTGAGTTCAAACCCTGTCTATGTCACTTATTTGCTGGGTCACCTTAGACAAGTTATTTTCCCACATTGCTAATGTGTGAAGTGGATGAATGCTGCCATATACTTTTTGGAGTTTTGGAGACTGTTAAGTGCTTAGACGTGCTCAGCATGCACACAGGGAACTTGATGTAAGGATTAGCTATCATGTTTGCCCACATCATTTGTGCGGTTTTTTTTCCTGGCAACAGTGAAGTGCAAGCAGGGCTAAGGACCACCAAGCAGAAGAGAGGCCATTTCTGTGGCTCTGGTCCTGTTTTTGAAATGGTGTGCTGTTCCTCTAACATGACCTTGCACTGATGTAACACTTCACTTTCCTTCCTGGACCACAAACAAGGGCATATTTTGAATGAGCAGAGATCATTTCAGTGGCTTGGTTCTCCTGGCTTGGTTCTCAGTGGCTTGGTCATCTTTGGGGTCCTGGGCTTCCTGGATTGCACTAGAAGTTCTCTTCAAATCAGTTTTTCCATGGGGAGGGACAGCCAGATCCTATGCATTCCCTACTCTGAGCAAGCCCAGAGGCCTCTGAGCTTGCCCAGCCTTTTCTCTGACAGCCACCAGATGGAACTCCTCCAGAGCTCTGGGCCCCAGAAGGCCAGGTGCTCTGCACTCACTTGCTCACTTGCAGCAGCTGAGGGCTGTGGTTGTGGCTGCCTGAGCTATTGCAGCCATTGGGGAGATCACACGCCCACAAGGGGAATGCCTCAAGTTGCTGAAAAAAAAAAAAAATCTGGAGGAAGAGAAGAGTGGCTTCCTTTATAGGCCAGACTCACAGTTACGCAACTCTGACTGTACGCTTTCAGACTTTCTGTACTAGTGAGGGTCACCTGAAGAAAAACAGAATAGCTTGTATCATAGTCACTGGAAAGTCGAGGGTGTGAGCCATGTTTAGGTGTTATTTAGAGATAAAGGTGTGTGCTGAGTCCTATGGCGAGACTGGGGCTGACACGGCAGTGGAAGGAAGTCACTGTCACGCCCCCAGCACAGCCAATACCAGCACCAGCATCAGCACCAGCATCCCTCTCTTTTGTTGAGTGCAGGGTATGTTGGCTCTAATTTTCATTAACAGTAGAGCAAGGAAGATAGTATGTTGATTTTAATGATGAAGAAACTCAAGTTTGGAAGGTTTGTCATGACCAAGACTCATCAGGTAGAAAGCGACAAGTCACCTTTTGAAAACAGATCTTTCTAACGTCAAAGTTTATGTTCTGATGCCCCAAACTCTGCATAGAGTTGCAGAATTCAGAATTGGAAGAGACCTTAGAGTTCATAATTTCTCTGGGCCCGAGATCACAGAGTTAGTTAGTGGCAACATTGAAAGTAGAATCTTCTATCTCCTATTCAACTACATTTTCCAGTAGACAAATCTGATTCGTAAAAGACTTGGTTAAAAAATTGTTAAATAAGTAACATGTAATAGCTGGGAGAGAGCTGGGGAAAGTGGAAAAGAGGCTTATAGAGTCAGATTTTGGTTTTACTGCTTCTTAGCTGTGTGGGCAATTCCCTAACTTATATGAGTCTTGGTTTATTATTGCTGCAAAATGGCAACAATAATAACACGGAAATAAAAGTACTGAAAATGTTGATGTAAGTTATGGCATACAGTAGGTAGTTCAATTACCTATCTCTAGAAGAATGATTTTGAAATAGTGTTGGATGCAGGATTTTCTTTTTTAAACTCGAGGCAGCTTGAAAGTGGGAGCTGGAAAGGCAGGGCCGTTGGTTGGCAGTAGAAGCCGCAGGTCGGAGCACGGGCTCGAGGATCCCGTCCGTGTGTGTTCCAGTACTGGCTCCGTCACTGGCTAGCTGTGTGGCTTCAGGCAAACTGCCTAACTGTGCCTCAGCTACTTGTCCGTGGTTGAGAGTAATCACGATACGGATTTCATCAGAGCTGTGCATGGATTACAGGAGAGAAGGCAGGAAAAGCATGAGCATGGTGTACTAGTGCCAAAGATCCCCAGCAAAGGGTAGTCGTCATTGTAATAATTAGGAAACCTAGAATCTGAGTGGAGAACTAATGTCATAGAGTAATGACAAATACAAAAGCAGAAAGATCTGCTCTGTGGACTCAGAGTCCATTTTGTAAAACAATAGTCTACTGTTTTGTCTAGATACAACTTGATGTGGGGGGTGGGGAACTCCAATATTGATTGATACAATTTGGCCAATTGTTTTACAAACTGCCATTTAAAAAGCAAGTAATGGTTTGGCTGAAAACATGCAAAAGGGAGCTCTGCTCTCTACACACTAGTGATGACAATGGAGACATTAGTAGGCATTACTACTTTTCTGAAGGACAATTGAACAATATATGAAAAGCCTTTAAAAGGTGTATGTGTTTTTATCCATATTTTAGCTTTACTTAAGAAGATAGTTAAGGATGTCCACAAAGATTCATTCATGTATGTATTGGAAAACAACCATTAAGTGCCTACTGTGTGACCTTGCTAGTCTCTGGGGATAACACAACAGAAAATGGAGTCATGGTGCTGCCATCATGAAACTGATAGTCTAGGAGAGAAGGTCACCTTTAGAACAAGAATTATGGGACCAATTATTCATAAATATGTTAAATACAGTGAAGGAACTGTGTAGGGTCTATGAGCACAAACAACCAAGGGGCCTAATCTAGTCTGGGCAGTCTAGGAAGGCTTCCTGGAAGAAGCTGCATTTTAGCTGAGACCCTAATGGCAATATGAGTTAGCTAGTGGATGGAGAGTCTGCTCTAAGCAGATGAAGCATCATGTGCCAAGGCCATGATCCCTCCAGCTGCAACATGGCAAAGGATTCGGTGGTTGTGAGAAGCCCATTTAGAAATCCTCAAGCACACAAATGTTTATCATAGAATTATTTACAAGAGTGGAAAGCCAAAAAACAAAACAAAATAAAAACAAACCCCTACATGTCTAATAATAAAGACTTGGCTAAATAAGTTATTATGCATGCATTCAAAGAATAAAGGGAACTTGCTCAGCCTCCTTTGTCATAGAAGACTATTTTATGATAAAGAAATGCATAATATATTGTTTCGTGAACAAAAGTCGCAAAGCTGCATACACCATGCATCCCATTTTTATTATAGAGGAATTGTATATATAGGCACAGAGCAGTCTTGGAGCACATATGCTAACATGTTAATAGTCATTATTTCTGGAGGGTAGGATAATAGCATTTTCCATTTTTTTCTGTTTTGTTTGTATTTACGATGAACACACACACATAGTATGTGCATGCTACTTTAGTAACAAGAAACCTTTTTTAAGGGATGTACTGGTTGACAGTTTAATATAGTGGTGAGTTGCAGGGCGCTCTAGAGCCAGCCTCTCAGACCTCTCTCTACCCATCTCAGCCCTAGGATCCTAGGTACATTTCTGTGAGCCTAACTTCCTGTCTGAAGGATGCATTGTGATTGTTGTGATGATTAAATAATGTAATGCCTAGAAAGTGCTTAGCAGAGTCCAGCCCATTATTAAGAGCTGAACGGTGTGAGTTAGTAATACTGAAAAGAAGCACAATCAATATTTACAAACACTCACCCCCTAGAAATGCTTCTTTAGGCTGCTTGGTTTTGCATTTACACTTGTGTCAGCGGAGGAACATCACATCTACAGTTGTGGTTACTCACATTGTGCCTATGTAGATAGCAGGGGTGTGTGAGGAGAGTGGGCCAGGGTGAAGCAGACAAAAGGTTTCCATGGCAAACCATGAGACTGGCAGCTTCCTTCCATAGCCTACACCCAATTCCTCTCCTCCCCTCTCTCTACCTCCCACCCTTTTCTCTCACCTTCCTCCCACCACCTCTTTCCTCTTTCCTATGCTTAAGTGTGAATTCCTCTGAGGCCAGAGACCATGTGGTAGACCAGTTCCCCCTTAGCAAACAGCTTTTGCTGTATCGTGTACAGCTGCACCCTTTGGCTGTTATAAGAAGGGAGGTTTGTTAGAGACTCCTCCACTGGGTATGACATTAGACAGGAGTGGGAAAGGGAGGAAATGGGTGGGAAAGGTAGATGCAAGAGATAGAGGTGAAGGGAACACAAACTTTGGAGTCAAATACACTTGAGTTTAAATCTCAGTTCTATTTTTAAAGCTACTTTGAGCTCTACTTTCTAACTTCAGGCAAATTCTTTAACCCCTCTAAGCCTCTGTTTCCTCATTTAAAAATGTAGACAATTTTGTCTGCGTCCTTGCCTATTATGAGGATTAAATGAGGCAAGGTGTGAAAATACCCAGCGTGGTGCCTGGCACCCTGTTTAGATCAGTTTCTTTTCTTCCCTCCAGGGTTTTGAGAAGGTGGTTGACAGAAGAATGCTGGTGCTTGCTGTTCAGAGAACTAGGAAAACAGAAAGCCAGCTTATTTTGTGGGTGAAGATGAGTTTGACTTCGGGCATGTTGACTTTCAGGCCAAGACAGCCAATTGGAAGTATCCATCTGGTGACTGAAATGAAGGATGGGCAGAAATTTCTGAACCATCTTCAGAATTTATGCCCATCATTTTGGGAGTGGGTAGAAGGAGATGATAGCTTTGGAGGAGAGAGCACAGAGAAGAAAAGAAGAAAACCAAAGTTTGGAGTTCAGGATTGTGGAGGGGGCAGTTTTAACATCTCATGCAGGATTGATGAATAGATGACTTTGGGTGAAGGTCAAAGTCATCAGAGTCAAGGAAGTCCAAAAACTAAAACCTACACTTGTTTTTGTTACAAGGGGAAAATTCTCACAATCCTTCAACATAATTCATCTGCCAGAGCCAATGTAAACTCAGTTATTGCTCCTGTGCTCTCTGAACATACTTGGCACACCCTCCCCTGCACACTGTTGCTCACTCTCCCCCAGGAAGGTCCACGAGAGTCACAGCTATTCTTCAAGGCCTTGTACTGGTTTTACCACTGTGGATACGTTCTCCTCTTCCCAGCCCACTGCACTAACTGTCCTGTTTTAAACCTCTGAAGTGTTTCTTGACTACTGTTTATATAGCATTTATTCTTTATGACTGGAATGGAAAGTGGTTTTCTTCCCACCTGCCAACACTGGTCAACTCCCAGAGAAGAAGATGCTTTTAAATTCAAAGGGAAGACATCACATGCAGGTCTGTCAAGAGCAATGGCACAAGGAAGCTGGCACACATACTGGGTATTTGCTGACCATAATAAATGGCTATTTTAGTTTGAGTTCCCCAAAAGATGCTGAGACAGATATGTGGATGCAGATTATTTATTTGAGAAGTGATTCCTAGAAACACAAATGATACAGTGTGGAAGATGAGACAAAGAAGGGAGAAAAGTCAGTAAGTATATGTTAAAATGTGGCTACCACTGGAGCCCAGACCTTCTGAAGACTCTGGAAAACTGTGTGCCCACTGGAGCCCAGACCTATCTCAGACACCTCCACTGGCGTGTTGGAAGCCGGGCATTTACCTATCTGTTC
This sequence comes from Tonatia bakeri, assembly GCA_004024845.1. NCBI lineage: Eukaryota > Metazoa > Chordata > Mammalia > Chiroptera > Phyllostomidae > Tonatia > Tonatia bakeri. The sequence goes on from PVIA01001104.1 coordinate 187,728, forward strand.
TCACGCTCCATTGACTGAGGGTTGTAACCAGTGGTGCCAGAGAGAACCTCGGGCAGAAGGCAAGAGGAGCACACATTCCTGAATGAAAAGTTGCTGGAATGTGATAAAGGGTCTCTCACAGGTGAGCCCAGGTGAGTATGGGAAGGGTGTCCACAGGTCCACTGCAATGGCCTGGTCGTATCATCTGTTCACTGCTTTTCTTCTAATTTCTGCTAGCTGCCTGTGAAAAGCAGATGGCACAGTGTTTAGTCAATAAAAATAAAATTGTTGTTGATTTGCCTATGAAATAAGAGAAAGGGGAGAACAATTAAATTAATCAATTATCAATTGGAATTTCTTTTTAAGGCTCAAGACTGTGATGGTTATATTGGCTGCTACGAAATCCAGCTATTGGGCCGAAGCAGCATGCTTCTAATCTAGGCCATTTTCATCACACAGGCCTCACCCAGGTCAGGGAACAAGAGAGACAGCATGCTCCCCGGAGAACAAGTCTAGGTTCTGAGAAAAAGTGGGGGATGGTCTGATGAAGGCGCTTCGATGTGGAAACCATACCTTCCCACGAACGAGCAGCGTGAATTGGCCTCCGCAGAAAGGGCTTGGTCGAGGCAGGGAACTGGGCCATCCAGTCGCATGACATTTATGCCATTTACATTTTACAGCTACATTTTATAGTTAGAAGTGCTCACACCTTCAACTTGCCGTGGATAATGACTGCCAACAAAATAAAACTAAAATGCTTTAAAAGTGTGTACCCGTGAAGAAGTCTACCAAATATGAACTTATTTGTGTCCCTCCAAAATTCTTATGCTGAAGTCCTGTCTTCCAAGGTGACCGCATTTGGAGGTAAAGGCTGTAAGGAGGATCAAGGTGGGCCCTTGATTCTTTTAAGAAAAGACACCAGAGTGTTAGAGGTCTCCTCCTCTGTCTGTGTCTCCCTACTCACTCCCCACTCCCTTCCCCCAGATGAGGACATAGAAGAGCGCTCTCACCAGAAACTGAATCTGCCAGCACCTTGACCTTGGACTTCCAGGCTCCAGAAATGTGAGAAAATGGTTTTTGTTGTTAAAGCCACCCAGGCTGTGGCATTTTGCTATAACACCCAAGCAGACTAATACAATCACTCTAACCCAGCAATATTCAACCAGTGTGCGCAAGAATTTTCAAAACATGCAATACCTGATTATTTAGTCAGGGGCACTGACCTCTTTTCCTTTAAATTGTCAAGTAAATAAAATGAGAACAATCAACATAACAAAGCCATCCAGTGTGACTGAATAAAAATTATAACTATTTGTTTTTTGGTCAAATTTGAAAAAATACTTTATGGTGTGCTTCAGAATTATAGTAATTAGTTTATGTATGCCATGAGATGAAAAAGGTTAAAAATTGCTTCTCTAACCCCATCCCTAATAGTTCATGCCCAGCTTTCAGAAAGAGTGCTACCAAAATGAGTCTTACCCTGGAAGAGGGCCTTCTCATCTAACAATCTCACTATAATTTCCACCACAGCCTTGAAAGAGAATCTGGCCAGGAATTTTATGTGCATCCCAGAAATAGAGAGCTGAAGTCCCCTAGCATTTAGCCCAATGCCTGACTCCTAGTAGAAACTCAATAAATGTTTGGTGATGTAACCTTGGAGCACCCCAGATCTAAAATAAAGGTATCCCAGCTCCTCTCCCAGGGCCCTTCTGTCCCTTCAGCACTACTGTTTCCCCACTGTCACGTAGTTTAAGATGCTAAGAAAGGGCTTCTCAAAGCTACCAACAGGCAGTTGCTATATGGGTTCAAGTTCCTAGCTGAGTGATCTCATGCCAGTTAAAAGTCTTAGTCTGGGTCCCCTAAGAAAATTCCAAATCCAAGCAGTTTATTTGAGAGGTGCAGGAAACACCAGTGTGGTTGTGGACAGGTGACAGGGAAAGGAAGACAGCTGGTCAAGTTGTGTTATCAAGCAGTCCACTACTGTGAGCCTCTGGAACTTAACACCCCTGGGGACCTCTGAGGATTCACAGTAGTTACATGCCCTTGAGTTCAATCCCACCCTGCCACCAAGGGCTGTGGGAGCCAGGGTGTTTCTACAATTTCTGTCAATTATGTGTTAATGACTGCTCCTGGAGAATATTTATTTCCCAACATCTCTGGCTTGCTGGAACACAACAGGCAAAAGCTCTGGGGCCATGTTCGGACATTTAAATGTTGAGATAATAGACCCTGAAATAGTGAGGACCAAGGAGATATGGGTGGAGCACAGACATCTGTAAAAGCAAGACTGGTAGCCAATTCATTGAATGAATTAATATTTGTGATAAACTTAGAATACTCTCTGGCAACGATTTTCAACCTTTTTCATCTAATGGCACACATAAACTAATTACTAAGATTCTGCAGCCCACCAACAATGTATTTTCTGCCAATCTAACAAAAAATAGTTATCATTTTGATTCATTCACACCAGATGGCTGTTGTTGTATTGGCTGTTGTCATTTTTTTATTTGACAAACTAAGGGAAAAGAGGTCAGTGCCCCTGACAAAATAACCAGGTATTGCATGTTTTAAAAATTCTTGTGGCAGGCACACCAGTTGAAAATCACTGCTCTATGGTACACAGCTGCTTTGGGTGTGGCAGTATTCCCCACACAGAAACAACAATTTTCTGGTTTCATATGCTCTTCAAGAACCTTGCCACTCTCTGTTGAGGGGTGAGGTACATTTCCCCTCCCCTTGAACCCAGTGGGACTTCATGACTGCCTTGATGAACACAAGGCTGAGGACGAGAAACAGCTGGTTTTCAAGGCTAGATCGTAAAAGGTGATATGGGTACACCTGTCTATCTATTTCCATCTCTTTTTGTATGTCTACACAGGTACATAGATACACACATACATACACACTCACACCCCTTGGGGACCCTACCCTGAAGCCACTATACAGGAGAGAGATCATAGGAAAAGATAACATGGGGGCAGAAAGGGATGGCCAAGGAGCCTGCACTGTTGGAGTCGTCCCAGATTATCCCAGATTGGGTGCCATATGGGTGAGTGAAGAAGCCTTTGAGATACTCTAGCCATGGCAATCTAGTATTTATAGCCACGGGACAGGCTCTGAGACTGAAATGCCTAATTATGCTGGATCCCAGTTCCTGGTCAACAGAAACCATGAGACATAATAATCACTGTTATTTTAAGATGCTTAGTTTGAGATAACCTCTTTTGTAGCCATAGTAACTGGACCAATGCTTGATCAATAAAATAAATACAGCCTTACCTCCCCTACTTACAACCCCTCCTCACATATGAAAAGGAACATTCATATACTGGATTACACATTCTAGCAGATGGTTATAGCCCAAGCTCATGTCTTTTCTAAGTCCTATTTGTACAATGTTGATATAGTGGTGTTTTATGTCAAGGTTAGTATATGAAGGCTAATATGCACAGACTAGGTTTAGTATTGGACTAGACATTGTGGTGATTTCTCAGTACCCACTTTGTTCATCTTTCTGGTTGTTTGATCACTTACCTCCAGCTCCAGAAGTAGGCTCCGAGTGGTCTAAGTCATCAGGGAATCCTAGGGCTGGTATGGGCCACAGCGATGGTTCCATACAAACCAAGTATAACTACCTACCAGCACTTGGCTTTCCCTACCAGCACTGGTTAGGGATGGTGTAATCACACTACATCCAGGACTTTTGCTGGGGATTCTGGGCTGTAAAAGCATTCTTCCTCTGGGAAGTGTTGGGCTCAGACATGTACAATCCAGTCATTGCAATCTTTTGCTACCATGAGAGATCCAGCTGAAAGATGGAACCAGCACAAGAGAGAGGCAAAACTGAGAGAATCACAGAGAAATTAGAGTCTTGAGCAAATATGCCTAAAGCCCAGACTATATCTGCATTTTCAGATATTTCATATGCATTTTCAGAGCCAAGAATTTATCTTTATTGTTTAAATCATTTTGATATGGGTTTTCTATTACTTATAACCAAAAGTGCCCTCTTAATTTAAGAATCAACATATCAGACACTGTCACTAGAACTAATTTGTTAATCTAGTGACTAGTGTCACGAGAACTATTCTTTAGAGGTGGAAGAATAGAGCAATATTTCATCTATATAAAATTTTCTTTTCAAAAACTAAATTTAGTTAATTTTTATTAAATTATTGGGGTGACTTTGGTTAATAAGATCATATAGGTTTCAAGTGTACATTTCTGTGATACATGAGTTGTATACATTGTGTGCCTATCACCCCAAGTCAAATAATCTTCTGTCACCAAACATTTGCCCCCTTACCATTTTCATAAAATTTTCTCACACTCTTTTTGGACATTTTTTAATAAAATGTTGAGTTTGCCAAGAAAATAACTGCCATTTTCCTGCCTACGTCTTAGGCATGTGTATGTACTCTGAAAGCACTAAGGAAGAATCTCTTCTAAGTCTGTCACCTAGCTTCTGGTGGCCTCAAGTGTTTCTTGACTTGTAGATGACCATCTTCTCTCTCTCTCTTCATATCATTTTTCCTCTCAGGTGTCTGTTTCTGTGTCCAAATTTTCCTCTTTTTAAGGACACCAGTCATATTGGATTAGGGCCCATCCTAATGACATCATTTTAATGTGATTATCTGAACATAGACCTGATTTTCAAATAAAGTCACATCCTGGGGGTTAGGGCTTCAATGTATCCTTCTGGGGAGACACAGTTTAATTCTTAATAGTGGAGTAAAGGATGTGGTTTGGGAGGAGATATATAGAAATGATGACATCAATTATAAAAAAGCTTAAAAATGCCTTATTGAGACTTCCAGTCAAAATGGAGGCATAGGCTTATAGCCATCTGAAGATTGCTCTGTAGCTTATGCAGGGTGGCCCTGGGCAGAACACAGGTGGATCTGTACCACCTGGGAAACCCTAGAGCCTGCACAACCAGTGGAAAGCTATACACCACACTGGAGCACCACCACCCTGCCCCTGCATAGTTGATCCTTTATGGAGGGTGGAAGTTGGTGGTCAGTGGTCACAGTCAGTCCATGTAGCTGACTGATCTGGGTTAATCCCTCCCATTGACCTGCCAACAACTATCAAGGCTCAACTACAAGAGGAGGGTATACTTAACCCACACAGAGGGCACACCTTGAGTACTCAGCTTGGGTGATAGAGAAGGCTGTGCCACTAGACCCCACAGGGCACCTATTACATTAGGCCATGCTACCAAGACCCAGAGTCATAGTAGCTCTACCTAGTACATAGAAACAACACTGGGAGGCTGCCAAAATGAAGAGACAAAGAAACATGGCCCAAAGGAAAGAACAGATCAAAACTCCAGAAAAAGAGCTAACTGGAATGGAGATAAGCAATCTATCAGAGGCAGAGTTCCAAACACTGGAGATTACGATGCTCAATGAACTTAGTGAGGACCTCAACAGCATAAAAAAGATCCAGTCAGAAACAAAGGATACACTAATTGAAATAAAGAACAATTTACAGGGAAACAACAGTAGAGTGGATGAAGCCAAGAATCAAATCAATGTTTTGGAACATAAGGAAGCAGAAAATAGTCAATCAGAACAACAAGAAGGCAATAATAATAATAATAATAACAATAAACAAGGATAGTGTAAGGAGCCTCTGGCACAACCTCAAGTGTTCCAACATTCGCATCATAGGGGTGCCAGAAGTAGAGAAAGAGCAAGGAATTTGAAATCTATTTGAAAAAATAATGAAAGAAAACTTTCCTAATTTGATGAAGGAAATAGACATCCAAGTACAGAAAGCAGAGTCCCAAACAAGATGGATGCTAAGAGGCTCACTCCAAGACACATAATAATTAAAATGCCAAAGGTTAAAGAGAAAGAGGGAATCTCAAAAGCAGCAAAATAAAAGCAGTTAGTTAACTACAGAGGCGTTCCCGTAACCCACACAGAGGGCACACCTTGAATACTCAGCTGTCAGCTGGTTTCTCTAAAGAAACTTTGCAGGCTGGAAAGGATTGGCAAGAAATATTCAAAGTCGTGAAAAGCAGGGACCTACAGCCAGGGTTGCTCTACCCAACAAAACTATCATTTAGAATGGAAGGACAGATAAGGAGCTTCCCAGACAAGAAAAAATTAAAGGAGTTCATCACCACCAAACCATTATTCTATGAAATGTTAAAAGGACTTATTTAAGAAAAAGAAAAAGATCAAAACTATGAATAATAAAATTGCAATAAATCTAAAAAACAAACTAAGCAAACAAGAAGAACAGAGACAGAATCATGATTATGGAGTGCATTTTGATGGTTGCCAGATGGGAGGGGAGTGTGGGGGAATGGGTGAAGAGATGAGGGTATTAAGCAGTACAAATAGGTAGTTACAGAATAGCCATGGGGATGTAAAGTACAGTACAGGAAATGGAATATCCAAAGAACTTATATACAAGACCCATGGACATGAACAATGGTGTGGGGATTACCTGAGGAAGTGGTGAGTGCTGGGTGGAGGGGAGCAAAGGGGGGAAATTGGAACAACTGTAATAGCATAATCAATAAAATATAACTTAAAAATAAATAAATAAGTAGACAGATTTTAAAAATAACTTATCAAGCACAATTTTGGATTTGCCCACATGTCAGAGGCCTTGCTTTGATTTGTAGGAGAGTGAAAGGTATGGGGCCCCCAAGGAAGACACTTCTCCACTGAGACAGGGTAATGGAGATGAAAGAAGCAGAGCCAGGTTCATGAAACACAGAGCCTGTGTTGCCTTTTTTTTTCCAGCTTAGATGTTTCTATTACAACAATCTCTGTTTTGTTGGGTGATTTTTTTTTTTTTTTTAGGGAATACACACAAAGCTTTGACTTACATTATTCCCATTGTATCCAACTGAATGAAATTTATGGAGCGTCCTGCACAGTGTGTTCATTGTTTGGATTGGGATAATTGAAGTGTCAGGAATACTTGCTTACTGAAAACAACTCAGGAAGGCCCTGAACACCCAGCTAGGCCATGGCACAAAGCATGTCACATTCAGGACAGCTCTATCCCAATGCCTTTCACAGCAAAGGTGCCTTCCCAGGTAAATTAATGTCACGCCTGTGGAGGAGCACTGGATTAGGGGTCAGAGGACCTTATCTCTAATATAAACTTCACAATTCACTTGTTGTTTGACTGTAACTGAGATAAATTGGTCCGTTTTTCTGGACTTCAAAGTTAAATCAACCTGAATAACATGCCTTTATCTACTTCACGGGGATACTCTGTACCTCAAAATGGGTAATCTGTATAAAAAGCACTTTATGAAGTTTAAAATGTTACACAAATATGTACCACTGATAAAAAGCAGTACTTCTTATTTTGCTTTTCCTCAGAGGATATTGAACTAAGAAACTGTAGTGGGTTGCCACTCGGAGTAGTCTTCATTTTGTTCTCAAGATCCATTCTCCTCCCTTTTCTGCCCTGCTCTGTGCCTTGGGAGGCTGAACACTACAGGTCGCATTAGCTAGACTTCCTTGTCTGTGGCTTCTGGTTGAGTGAGGCCAGTGAGAACTGCCAATAGGAAAAGGGAAGGTAGGAGGAGAGAAAGGCTGGAGTATTTACTCTCTTGTTTTCTGTTTCACATTAGAAATTCAGGCAGTAGCTGTGTTCTCCTTTAACTGCAGCTCTGGTCAGAAAGCCTTACATCCCTGTAGCCCTCACTGGGCTCTGGATAATATCATCCCCTTCTTCATTCAGGTAGAGGATCACAGTCACTGCTGTGACTGATCCTTGATGCCTATCTCTCTAAACAGTCTCTTCATATTCATTCTTCAGCCTTTTGATGGATGACCTGATTCTGGGGGACCCTGATTGTAGCCATCATGACCATAATGCAGACACTAACTCAACATTCCCTGAGTGAATAGTTGTCTCTCTTGTTTGGGATGGCCTATGTTTTCTTTTGTCTTTAGCCAATGGGCAGGGCTGCAAAATGATTCTTCTCTTGCAGAAATGAGTATCATTGGATCTCAAACAATTATAGGGATCTGGAGGTCTTAGCTGTTTCCCATGAGCAAAAGGTATGCTGTCTTTAGGTTTACAAGTGGCTCAGTCTGTGCCTGTTCTTTCCCTGATACCTCCTGCTACTCCATGTGTTTGCATGTTTCCCAAATTCGGTCACCCCTTCTCTCACACTCATCTGCTCTGCTCTCAACCAGCTCACAGGGAGGTGATCCCAGATCTTTGCTTCTGGCCTCATCTCCTGACCCAGTTGTCAGCAGTAGTCACTGAATCCCCACATGAAACACAACCTCTTCTCTCCTTTCCACTCCTCACCCTCAACTTCTCTTCATGAAGTCTAGGCTTGGAATCTAGGTTCATCTTTAGCATCTCTCATTGTTCCTTACGTGCAAGCAGGCACCAAGAACTATCACTTCATCTCTTCAAAATATTTCTGGCATTCCTCTTTGCCCTCTCATCGTCTCACTGCAGGTCTTTCTGTTCTTTCTGAATTCGTGTGACAGGATTTCCAACTAGCCTTTCTTTCTACAGCTTCTCCCCAGTTCAGTGCAGCCCATAGACATTTGTGGTGTTAGCTTTTCTGAAACGTGGCTTTCATGTGCACTGTCTCTGTATGAACATCAGTGACTCTGCTGTCCATGAGCTAGATTATGAACCCTTGACCTTGGCATTCAGAGCATTGCTTCTTGTCCTATTTATTACCTGACAAAACCACTCTGCTCTCCTCACTTCCTTCGGACCACACCAGAGGCTTTTCAGCCTCCAGCCCAATGTTCAGCTCATGCCCCACTCCAGGAGTGACCCCTCCTGCCTCATGTGAAGACCACCCATTACTCATAGCTGAAGCTGAATGCCACTTGCTTCATGAAACCTTCTTTGACCACTAAAAGCCACAGTGATATGTCCCTCTTGTCAAGTCCTTAAGGCAGTCACAGGACATGTTTCCTGAACTGGACTTCAACTCCTAAGAACATTATTTACATTAGTCACTTGAGGCTCATAATACGTTTAAAAAAATTTTTTTTTGTTTATTTTTAGAAAGAGGGGAAAGGAGGGTAAAAGACAGGGAGAGAAACATCAGTTGGTTGCCTCTTGTACCCTGACTAGGGACCGAACCTGCAACCCAGGCATGTGCCCTGACTGGGGATTGAACTGGTGACCCTTCATTTTGCAGGACAATGCCCAACTACTGAACCACTCTGGTCAGGCCTATATATTTCTTTTTAAAATTGAATGTATAGAGGTGACGGTGGTTAATAAAATTATATAGGTTTCAGGAATACATTTTTATAACACATCATCTGTATAATGTACTGTGTGGTCACCACCCCAAGTCATGTCTCCTTCCATCTCCATTTATCTCCCCACACCCTCTTCTGCATAGAGCAGCACTGCTGATTGTCTAAGGGATTGGACACTTACATGTGTTTTGCTCATCAGTGGATCTGTGAAACTAAAGCCACATGTTTACTCACTAGGCTTCGGGTCTCAGAAGGCAAAGTAATGATGATGATGATACAGTGATGATGATAATTAAAATGCCTACCATTTCCATTTTTTGAGTACCTAGTATATGCCAGCGCTTCACATATATCTCCTTTTCTGCAACTAATCAACTTATAAAATAAGTGTTGTTAACTATCTCTATTTTTTTAAGATTTTATTTATTTATTTTTAGAGAGGGAAGGGAGGGAGAGAGAGAGAGAGAGAGAAACATCAGTGTGTGGTTGCTGGGAGACATGGCCTGCAACTTAGGCATGTGCCCTGACTGGGAATCGAACCTGCGATGCCTGGTTCGCAGCCCACACTCAATCCACTGAGCTACACCAGCCAGGGCAACTATCTCTATTTTATAAATCAGGAAATAGAAGCTCAGAGCAATTAAGTACATTGCCCAAATCACACAGCTAGCAGGGGAAAGGCTAAATTCAAACTTGGGTCTAACAATGCTAAAGCCAATTCTATCAGTTAAACACTAGGCAGTCTCTGGAAGTCTTCTCAGTCATCTGGAGGTATACTGTGTATAAATGCAGATGTGGGGCCATGTACATTTGATCTTTTTTCTAAGGAGGGCAAGATTTTTTTTTTATTCTCACCTGAGGACATGCTTATGGATTATAGAGAAAGGGAGAGAAACATGAGTGTGAGAGAGAAATACCAACTGGTTGCTTCTTGCACACACCCCGACCTGGGAACCAAACCCACAACCTAAGCTTGTACTCTGACAGAGAATTGAACCTATGACTTTTCAGTTTATGGGACGATACTTCAATCAACCAAGCCACACTGTCCAAGGTGAGGGCAGGATCTTATCTTGAAGCTCTTTGTATCCATCTAGTGATGCTGAGGACAATGCTTAAGACATCATCAGCACTCACTAGTAGTTTATTTATCCCCCGATATAACTGGCTCCATGCCTGAATTCCAAGTTTTTTCTTGTAGAAAGACCTGGCCAGGGTTGTATTGTGGGTTTGAATAGGAATTCTCTTTCAACCCCGCCCATGTCATAAAACCTTTCATTTATCTAATTACTTGTCTCTAGGGTTTTTCCCTGAAGTAGCTTTGTACCTTGTTGACTTAGCTAAGCTGATAGTGTTCCCCAGAACCCGCTTGCCTATGTGGTTTCAAGTTAGGGCTGGCCACAAAAGGAATTTGCTTGAGATTTGGAAGGCAGAGTAGAAACAGCAGCAACTCTGCATGTTCGTGGAGGGTGCAGGTGGGCACCTTAGCTCTTGCTCATCTGTGGCTCATCCTGTTGGCATGGAACAGCCCCTGGGCCTGCAGTTTCTCCAGCTCCTGCCCATCTCCTCTTTCAGATTCTCTGAGCTGTCAGCCTGCTGTGTGTGCCAGCAGGGACTTTGACCAGCTTTTGCAGGGCCCCTGGGTTGTCCAAGTCGGGGACAATGAGAGACAGACATGGATTCTGGCCTGTACTCATAGGTTCCATTATTTCCCACATTTTATGTTGCTCTCCCCACTCTACATCCCGTGTCCCTTCCTGATTACCAGACCTGCTGACCCATAGCCACTTCAGGTCCCCACCGGATGCAGAGGCAACAGCCTGCCATCAAATCTGCCACTTCCCTGTTGCATAAAATCTAATCTTTATGACAAATCCCTGCTCTGTATCACTCAGAGCAGCTCTATTCTATCAAACCCTAGTTGATACATCCCTCTTCCCTGGGCCCTCAGGATACAGTGTCCTTGATGACGTGGCTGCCCCAAAGACATCTGTTCATGGTGATTGGGCAAAGTCACTGTCAAAGCATGAAGAAGTACAGGATTGGTGAGCCTTTCATACCCTTTCTCTTTCCCTCCCCACAAGACTGTGGTATTGTTTCTGGAGGCTGGAGCTTGATCAGATCTGACTCTCTAGATCAGATCTGACTTGTAGTGAAACCCAGCGTAAGATGCTGCAGAGTTACTTAAGGCTCTTGCTGCCCAAGCAAACCCGAGCTGAACTTAGCTCCACTGTCACTGCTTTTGGAGGTTGTATGCCACCCCCACCCCTTTGCGGTTGCTCTTAGACGTCACTGACCTCCATCTCCTGTGCATGGGAGCTGAGCTCCTGATTAGTCACAGTCAGATCGGAGTAAGAGGTTGCCTGTACTAACTGCTGTGATCTCAGAGGCTCTGAAGATTTATGCTGAAAGGTACCTACTTTCATCCAGGTTTTTCAAAGTCTGAATTTTACCACTAGAGAGTCATCCCTTTGGATTACTCCTCCTGGCTTTTGTTAGTAAAATGACATACACCTTTAATAAAGGTGTAGTAGAAAGAAAATGGTTTCTGGAGTCAGGTAGCTTTCAACTCAAATCTTATTTCTTCTATTTAAAATATCTGTGAGGCTACAATATAATGATATTTAGCATATTCAAGCTGCAGTTTTCTCACCTATTAAGATGAGAATAATAATATCCAATTTTGTATATAATTAGTCCATTCAAGCTGCTGTTAACAAAGGTATTACAGACTGACTGAGTGGCTTATACACTACAGAAATTTATTCTTAAAATTCTGCGGGCTGGAAGTCCATGAACAAGGTGCTGGCAAATTTAGTGTCTGGTGAGAATCCACCTTCTGCTTCGTAGACGGTCATCTGCTTGCTGTGTCCTCAGATAGTGAAAGGTACAAGAGAGCTCTCTGGCACCTCTTTTATAAGGGTCCTAATTCCATTTATGACTCCACTTTTAAAACCTAATTACCTCCCAGAATGCCCACCTCCTAATACTATCACCTTGGGAGTTTGGATTTCAACATAAGTATTTGGTAGGGACGGGGGGCACACATTCAGTCTATTGCAGTGTACAAGCCAGCAAATGTGGAAGTACCCAGCATAATGCTTGGCACACAGATGATACTGACTAAATGGGAATATTTACTCCTAAGTTCCTTTTGTTTTGGACTGAAAATGCATTGGAATTCTTAGTATGGCACTGGCTATGCACCATCATTATTCTAATCTCATCACAGTTAGGACCTACTGGGTAAATTGGTAAGGGTTGGCTACAAATGTACATATGCGTTTTGATGGGGTGGGAGGGGAGAGTATGAATACAGAAAGGTCACCAGAAGAGGAAATAAGTTTGGAAAAACTGGTGTATTTCCATTTACCTTTCTATATTTTCATTCTTACCATGCTAATTCAAGTTGCCCCCTTTTCTTGTACTATTACAATAGTCTTACCTGATCTCTTTGACTCTGTTACTACTTTAGTTTATGAGTAAACTAAGCTAAACATCACTAGTTCTTGGAAACCAGTGATCTTTTCAAAATTTAAATCAGACCTTCCCTAAAACTCCCAGAACCCCTTGACTCTTTGAATTATATCAGGCAATTGACTTAAACCCTAATCTTGACCTGAAAGCATTCCACACCTTGGCCTTAGTCTACCCCTCCTTCTTCACTTTCATTTTCCTTCTCCTTCCCCCTTACTCACTACATTTTAGCCACACTAGAGTTCTCCCAGAGTCTTGGATCAGTGAACTCCAGGCCTTTGCCCATACTTCTCTCCTCTTCTCTCTCCCCTCCCTTTCACTCTCCCTTCCCCTCCCTTTCGCCCTCCCCTCCTCTTCCCTCTCCTCCCCTCCCTTTCCCTCCTCTCCTCTCCTCTTTTCCCATCACTCTTTTGGTTTATGCCTACCCAACCTTCATACCTTTGTTCATGTGTAATTTCCTCAGGGAGACTTTCTTGATGGAACAAAACCAGACCCATATCTTTTTCTTTCCTTCGTAAGAGCTCTTCTATTATTTTCTTGCTACAGTTCATGTTACATTTTAAAATTTTAGAACTATGTGTGTAGATTCTTTCTGAAATGTTTTCTCCTCTTACAGAGTGAGAACATGATAGTATCGTTACCCATCATATTGCCAGAAGCTAGCTCATGTACGCACCGCACTCCCACCCCAGGTCTCAATAATGCTGGTTAATGATGAATGAATACTTACAGAATAACCCTGGGAAAGGCCGGTCTGTATGGGATTCATAGTTTTTGAGTTTGTGATCCCAGAGTCTTACAAAATCCACTAAAAAAATCACAGATACTGTTTACCTCTATATTTGATTTTTTCCTTTTTTTTTTTTTTTTTAGAAAATGGAATCACAACTTACAAAGAGTAAACTACACAAATAGTAAGTATGCAAATGGTGAGTTTTTTGTATGTGTACATCCAGGGAATCACCACCCTCATCAAGATCAATAGTATCTCAGCATCCAGCAGGCTCCTTGGTACCCCTCCAATTACATAACCCCCTTCCCCATCCCCATCCTGGCCGGGTTAACTGCTCTTCTGATCTCCATCTCCATAGATCAGATTTGTCTGCTTCAAAATTTTATGTAAATGGAATCAGACAGTGAATGATTTTTTTCTGTCTGGCTTCTTTAAGATGTTCTGAGATCCAATCAAACTTGCTATGTATAGCAGTAGCTTTAAAAAAATATGGTTAGTTGCTCAGTAGTATTTTATTGAGTTTGTATACTACAATTTATCCATTCTACTATTGTGGGACAGTGAGTTGCTTTCAACATTGGACTATTATGAATCAAGCTGCTATGAACATTCTTATACAAGTGTTCTGGTGGACAGGTCTCTGGGGATAGAATGAGGAATGGAATTGGTAGGTCTCTATCTTCAAACCAAGCTCTTTTGTCCTATGGTGCATCTTTCAAAAAATCCTGACACATCTCAATTGGAACTTACTCAATTAGAGGTAAGTCAAGGTGATTATCTACATAGCACTAACCTTCTTAGCTGGGGTGAATCCTTCATGTGTCTTTTTTTCTTAAGTGCATTTCAGGAGGTCTGTGTCAAGGTCATTTGATACAAGTATCAAGGTCATTTGAGTCCATGCAATCATAGGTAAGAGCAACTTAAAATCATAATCGGAGGGGACTTTGGCTGTTGAAGCTTAGTTAGGAAGCATAAGTCATTTCAAAAATGGTCATCTGAGCCAATAAGAAAACATTTTTCTATTTTTCTAAATCATTGAGCTATAAGTTTTCCAGAACACATTTTTTCACTTACAACGATCCTAAGAGAATTGCTTTGGCCATTGCTATAAAATGCTGTAACTATTCCTAATGTGTCATTTGTTCACTGACTTATACTATTGCCAATAGTAATATTGACTGTTTGCTAATCCCAGCCAGTGGAGACTTTCTAACAAGACCATGTCATGACTGTTCATTTCTACAGGACCACATAGGGTTAATAAGTTGTAACCATTAAACATTCACCAAATTCTGTGTGCTCCTTTCCCAAAAGCTAAATTAGACTGATGAGGGAAAAATGTGGTCCCTGCAGATTTTCTTATCTAGAAAAGATAGTTGTTTTTCCCCTTCATTTTTATGGGAGAATTTGCAAACATTTCCCTCAGTGCCCTCCCTGCATGAGGCAGGAACAGCTTAAAGTCTGCCCCTGGGGAGGCAGTAAGTGCAGTTGGAACATCTTCCCCATTTGAGCTGGTGGAGGAGTTGCTTCCCTAGACCTCCCTGTGTCTGCTTTTAAGAATTCAAGAGACTCCTCGGCTTAGGGGGCCTGAGACCACCCAACAGGGGAAGAACAGAATCTTCAGCAGAGAGATGGATACAGGCAGAAAATATCTGAATCTCGTTTTGAGTGTAAATGCAGAGACAAGCATGTCATTTGGACCCCTGCCTCTTAGTGTCCTGTAACACACTTCTGTTTGCAATGAAAAGCATCCCAAGAATGGGATTTTACCCAATTTTGGCTAAATTCTAAAATAACATTAAATTAGTTCAATTTATTTTCACTGTAAGCCTATGAAGCAGATATTATTATCACCCCCAATTTAAAAATAAGGAAACTGAAGCTCTGAGAGGTTGAGTATTTTGACTAGGGTCTCAAAGCTTATAAGTGGTGGGATGGTGATTTGAACACAGGCAGGCTGGTTGGCACAGCCTGACACAGTCTGGGGAAGAGTGGATTCCAATGCAAGGAGGCATCCTCCCATTCTTCACCCTACATTTTACATTTTCACTTGAAAATATCATGCAAGGTCACCTTTACCACAAAGAGGAGATAAAGAAACAAATAAATACGGGGGAGGAGGAAATGGAAAATAAAACTCCCACTGGGGTCTGGCTATTAATGTGTCTGCACTATTCCTACACTTGTATAGATCTGGTTTTGACTCTGCTACCGAAAAGGAACCAAAAATGACCTTGAATTGAAACTCCTGCATAGGAAGCTGCTGTAATGAGCTCACAGAGACCACAGCATATCTCTGCAAGGGCTCCTAGCACCATCGTCATGGTTGCTTCCAGTCTGCTGGTGGCAGGGGGGACGGGGGAGGGCTGGTGAGGTGGTTTCCAGTTCCGATGATCTACCTGACTGCCAACGCCAAGTCTGGGTTTTCCTCTCTACAGGATGGAGTGGATGGGAGGCAAAATGGGCTTTCCAAGGTGGAGGCTCTTCCATCAGTGGTTTCTCAAGATGTGTTGACTTTGTGGAGACAGAGCTTCAGTTAACGCAAACATGGGGAGGGTTCTCTTTAGCAAATACCCGTGTCAGCCAAGCCCTCCACTCTTGGTCCTCATCTCCTACTATTCTCCCTCTTTTCTCTGCTCTAGCTGGACTGCAGCCCTTTTACTGTTTTGGGAATGTGCCAGTCACACTCCTGCTTCAGGAGCTTTGCACATGCTCTTTCTTCTGCCTGGAACCTTTCTCCTAAATAACTAGCTCCCCAGCCTATCTTTCTTTCTTCTCTCAAGCTTTACCTTAAACATCCCTTTCTCAGCAAGACCTTCCCTTATTACCACTGTAGCCATAATTGCATGCGGAACTCCAGTTCCCCCTTCCCAATATATACACCCACCTCCCTCTTCTCTTCCCTGCTTGAGTTATCTCAGCACACTTTCCTATCTGCCCTAATATAAGTCTTACTGGCTCCTTTTATTTATTAACTGTCTCCCCTAGCTGAAGGTTAGTTCCATGAGGACAAGGATTTATGTGTGTTTGGTTCCCCTCTCTATTCTAGCACATATAATAGTATGTAGCTAGTACTTAATAAAAACATGCTGAATGAATTAATCTGTGAATTAATGAATCCTAGCCCTGCCATTTAGTAATGAGGCAACCTTTAACAAATTAGTTAAATTTTTCTGCACCTTATTTCTGCAACTGTAAAATTGGAATGATAATTCCTAACCTCTTGTGAGTTTTAAAGTTTTTGAAAATATGCACCTAGTACAATACTTGCATATATTCAATGAGACTTTTGAGTTCAATGAAAGTAATATAAATAATAGCAGGAAACATTGTAGAGTGTTTCCTATGGGTCAGGCACTACTTTATGCACTCTGTGTACCTTAATTCATTGAATTCTTATAAAATTTTGAAGGTATGTACTATTATTTTCGTCATCATTTGAGAAATAAAGAACCTACAGGATTAACTTGCCCCAGGCCATATGACTAGACAAACCATCAAGTCTGGATTTGAATTCAGGTCCATCTTAACCAAAGTCCAAAATTTAACCACGTCACCACACTGCTTCCCCTAGATAAGAAGGCATGATTTACGTGATATGGGCATAGACAATATCAATTCAAGTAGTGAAAACTTCAATTTACAAAGCTTAGTTTTTAAACTTGAGAAATGTCTTCGATCAAACACAATAATAGTTTAATTTCTAAAATGACTGTTATTTAGGTAGGGACCAAACTGTATTTAACTCCAGACTATGAAATATCTTTGGTCCTAAAATGGTACCATTGAGGAGATATTCAGAAACTGTGTTTTATTTAGGTGCAGTCTATATGAACCAATACATTTACGTTTTTAAATAGAGAGCAGTGTTATTTAGTTTCCAAACTTGAGTGGAAACAAAAACCATGGCCATGCAGACACACTCAGAATGAAGCACCTGCTTTGAGCTTGCCTCAAATATTATTATCCTGTTTTTCATGTGAATTGGCTTCAATCACTTGTGATTCCTGTTCACCCAGCACATCTCATAACCAGCAGTCATTCATAGTCTATTTTAGGTTTAGTTATTAAAATGCTAGGTTTCACCCATGAGAGGTAACTCAGTGAAGCTCTGCCTTCTCCATTCATGGTGTTGGTTCTATAAATCACTGAATACCCGACAGGGAGGCACACACGCACAAACTTTCCAAATCGTCTCTAAAGGCTTTCAGTTCTGTTTTTTCTTTTCTTTTGTGTTTTCTATTGCCTTCCCACTGATGGCTAAGGCATTGCCAGTTTGTTTTCTTGTGATGTCTCTAGAAGGCCTTGTGGCCCAGGAGTCCAGTTGGGACCCAGTTTTAATTTCTCATTGGTTTTAATTTGGTTCTTTTTCTTTCAAAACACAGAAAGACATGGGATTTTATAGCATATTGTATTATGTCACATTATTTTTAAATGATAAAAGAATGTTCATGGAAATCCAAGAACAGGAGCCATATTAAATCTTGGCCTCAAGGAGCCCAGAGCTCAAGGGTGATTCTAGATTCACAAAGTCTCCCAGGCCTTTAACAGTAGGAGCTCATGGATCTTTGATTTCTATGATTAAACGTAGCATGCTACATGTCTACTTTTTCTGGTCCTATACTAACTGATGGCTATGTTTGCCTCAAGTTCAGGGCCCTGAGGGAGAATCTGACTGGTCCAGTTTATCTTTCAGGACAGACGGTAACTCCCTGACCAAGCCCACAGATTGTGTACCATTGGCTCAGAAGCCTGGGCCAGGGCCAAACATCTATGGATGGAAGAGGTGGATCACTGACTACTCCACCTGGCTGCATGGGCCTGCCCTTTCAGCAGTGAGTGTGGGCAGGGTGGATCCCCTCTGAAGAGGCTGTGGGTAGGTTGGCACACTGTTGACCTTTCCAGAATACCATGTTTTAAGAGACTTATGTGTTACCAAAATTACATAGTATCATATCAATGTAAAATGATATATTGACAAAGATACAGAGGCAATTCGAAAGACAGTTACAAAACCACCTGCATCCATCTTTGCAATTGGTATGCTTAAAATTTAAAACAACTTTCATTATTTCTTTGTGCTATGCTTTATCTAAAAATGTTTATTCCTTGGCCTAATAAGTCTACATGTTAAAGCCCCGTGGCTTTCTCAGTCAGGGCCTTAAGGTTTTGGTGAGCAGATTGCACTCAGCACAATTCTAGCCAATATTATTCATAGAGATTTCAATGTGATAACCAAACTGAAGCATCATTACTGAAACTTTGAAGTTGCCAGATAATTACTGAGGTTTTGTTGTGATTAAGCTGGTCAAAACCCATTGATTGGTTATTACCACTGACTAAGTACCCACAATGCCATGGGCCACATCTCTAAACACAGGCAGAATATGTTCATGACTTCAGGTTACTTGTGTCAAACATGATGATGTCAGTGTGATGCCTGCGGTGCTGGTGAGTTCTTCTCTGAGAAGTGGCCCACTGCCACCCAGAAGATCTGAAGAACAAGGGGCATATAATGGGGACATTTCAAGTAGGATGAGAATGCTAAGGAGTGAGGGTCAAGATCCCGGTCTGGATTCATCACTTCAAGAAGTGTGAGGGTTGGAGCGGTGGTGGCAGAAACTGCTGATATAAAGGCATAAGGCATGAAAAACTTGGCCCTCATTACAATTCTGGTGAACAA
The DNA here is from genome assembly GCA_004024845.1 of Tonatia bakeri. Classification (NCBI taxonomy): domain Eukaryota; kingdom Metazoa; phylum Chordata; class Mammalia; order Chiroptera; family Phyllostomidae; genus Tonatia; species Tonatia bakeri. The sequence goes on from PVIA01001104.1 coordinate 206,827, forward strand.
AACTTCTTAGACAAAGGCCAAATCCTTGTGCTTAAGGTCTTAGGATGAGTTGAGCCCCACACTACTCAATGCAGGCACCAGTAACCTGTATTTGTAGAAACTGCACTCTCTTCTCTTGATTCCCTGACAGAAACCAGTTCCCCCATCACTGGGGAGCCAGGCACTGTAGCTGTGCTTCTCTGTGGCCCACATCACTTTCTGCCTGTGTTAACAGTCTCCCTCTGATTTTTCCCTGTCCTCTGATGGAAATTCCTTTTAAGACAGTCAATGTCTGCTTCATTCTGGTGTTCTTCCCATGGCTTGGAACATGCCAGGCATCTAATGAATATTTGTTGGATGAGTGGGAATAAGAACCTAAGTTGCCTTGTCAGTCACCAGAGTGAGCGTGGTCCGTGTTTCACTGTTCTCGGCACAGTGACGGTGTTTAGTGCAGGAGGAATGTCTGCGGTGGGGTCATTGCTGGTTGGAGCTAGTTTCAGGGTCAAATTTACTTAAAATTTTCAAATGTCTCTAGTGTAGGGGCTGTGAAACATCGTCAGCATATCTTGTAATATATGGAAGGGTCCATAGGTACAGCTGATTTCCAGAAGGAAGAGGAAATTCTGAGGGCAGATCAGGAAGGCTCTTGGAGTATGGGAAAGGTGGAGAAGGAGGAGAGGAACGTGATAGCTAACATTTATTGACCGTTGACCATGTGCCAGGCCTTATAATAAGCATCTTACATGCCATTTAACACCAGCCCTAGGGTGAGGGTACTGTCCTCCCGTTTTACGGATGACCCTGCTGCAGAGCAGAGCAGGTGGCCCTGTGGCCCGTGCAGTCTGACTTGTGGGGCTCTGGGGATCCCTTCTCCTTTTTCTCTCTCATTCTGTTTGTACCATATAAATTCAAAATGTTTGATAAATGTTAAAGAGTGCTTAATATTACATATTAAAATATAGTTTAAGAGTCATTTGTTCAGAAATTAATATATTCACAAAATTTCCTGTATCATTGTTATGTGACAGACACTTCTCCAGCAGTGAGTATGTTTGCCTTCTCAGCAAGCCTTGAGTAGTGGCAGATGAGGTGATGATCAGCCCTGATTTCATCCTGGGGGGCCATGCTGGCTCTTTCTTGAAGTAAGCCTAAGTCTTTGATATTCCTCAAAATAGAATGTCAGTAAGATAGACAAATGCATATTTTGCTGTTATTAGTACTTCTCAGAACATAACGTTGGTGCAATATTTTACAAAACAAAACATTCCTTCACTGGTGTGAGGCTGGAGAGAGACTAAATACAGGAAGGAGTCAGACAGCCCTGTCCTGTCACAGCTGCATATGAGGCTCCTCTCACACCCATTGTGCCTGCTTGGGAAGATCCACTTTTTCAGTCATGCCAGATGAAGGAATTTGCTGCCTTGAATCTGCTCTGTCTTTCAGAGACACTACTCCCAAACCTCCAATTTATTTGGTTAAACAATTCCCACTTCCCAGAGAGGTCCTCGTCCTTTTTTATTGGTGACATTTTGGATTGGTGATGGTCTCCGTGCTGGAGGCTGGAGGCTGGTGGCTGGAGGCTGGAGGCTGGAGGCTGTATCTGAGAGAAGCAGTTAAATGAGACAAAGGTTTGACTTAGTGCTGTAGAAAAACAAAAACAAAAACAAAAACAAACAACCTCACCCCTCTAAAAACTTAAGTGTCCTGTGTACATACTGCCTGAAGAAGAACAGAGATTACATAATTCTTCAGATATTACACTTGGCCAAAGTGGAGAATTGAGGTAGCCTCTAGAGTTCTGATTTGGCAACACGAGTGCTTCATAATAAGGCAACATTATGCTTATATCAACATGCCTAGAACAGCCAGGCCTATACTGACACTCAGTAAATATTCGTGGAATGAATGAGTGAGTAGAAAAAAATCTGGAAAGGTATCACTTGTAAGTGTTGAAAGTAATTAACCTTTCTTTAAATAGCTGAAAATGCTGGTTTTTCCTATTATAAACTGTGTTATTTGCGTAGTAACAGTTTTTAAAAACGTATTCTTGGTTTTCCAGGAAATTACTGACTTGAAGCTGATTGAGGGCAAAGATAGGACTGGGTTTTGTCAACTTTTTATTGCCATGCTCAGCTTTATTGTGAGTGATTTATGGACAATATTTGTGGGTAAATTCCTGGAAGACTGGACCCTTTGCAGAATCTGAATCAATTTGACACTTTCTAGCCAATGGGGAAGTAATCACTTCATTCTCTAAGCAAAGGGCTTCTTGAAGTTACAGAATGTTAGAGGTTGTCTTGTCCAGTTTTCTTAGTTTTCAGATGAAGAGATTAAGTCCAGAGAGGTGGCCGGCCTTGAGCAAGGCTGTAATGAAACTGGTATTAGGACTCAGCTCTCACAATTGTAAGTACATTTCCCCATTTCACATGTTCAGTCACATACCCAGCCAGAAACTGGTGGTCTGTGCAACCAGTAGTTGAGGAAAATTTCAGAAAGGGACTCTTTAATGTGTGGGCAGTGATAAGATGACCAATGAAGAGAATTTGAAATGGAAAGCTCTTACAGCCTTAGGCCTGAGGAAGGCAAGAGGGAGCAGTCATAGGACCCACGGAGGCCAGGGTATGGAAAGGTGACTGACAAGCACGGGTGCCCTCAGTAGGACACGGCCCATCTGCTGCAACCTGGGCACCAGGGGAACAAACAGCCTGACCTCATTCCTTTCCCAACTGGGAGCCAAAGGTCGAGAGAACTTGTCGATTTGGTTCAAAGAGGTCAACATCCCGTGGCACAGAGCAGAGTGAGGAAGGACAGACTGTGGATTTGAAGAGGTCTGTGGAAAAGGCCCAGCACCTTTGTTCTCTAGAAGATAAACCTAGCCCTGCCTTTGCCCTCCTTCAACTTCAAATCAGTAATAACCTGGACAGGTGAGGTTACATTAAAAAAATCTATTATTATATAAATAATTCATATTTATAATATAAAAACCAAAACATGCACTATTTAAAGAAATAATTACTTTCAACATTTATGATTATTACCTTTCTAGAATTTTTCTATTCATTCATTGATGGATTCATTCATCCGTCCACCCACCCACTCACCCATCCATCCATGTACTGTAGTGAGTCTTTCATTTACTCCTGTCACAGATATTCAGTGAATGGTAGTGTGTGCCGTGTTGTTCTAGTCATGTGTACATGAGAATTAAAAAGGAGACACGAATTCCTTCCCTTGAGGAAATAACATTTTAGTGGGGAGGAGTCATAGTAAGTAAGATAACCAAAATAATAGTATGTGAGGTAGTGATTAAGTGGTAAGAAAAAATAAAGCAGGGCTTTAATAAGATTGTTATAATCTTATTAAATTGTTATAAGAATAAGATTGTTATAAGGGAGGTTTTGCTATAATTTCAAATAAGGTGGTCAGGAGTGTGTGTGTGTGTGTGTGTGAGAGAGAGACACAGAGAGAGAGAGAGAGAGAGAGAGACAGACAGACAGACAGACAGAGACAGAGGCAGAGCAATGAGTTCCTGGCTTTTCCTCTAGCTAATTTCTGGGTGTTCAGGTAATGAGGAGTGTGGGTGGTGTGACTTCCCTCCTCCCTCACAGTTTCAAAATGTCTCTCCTCAGATTTTTTAAAGGGCAAAGCTTTCTCCACTCTTTATATTAACCATTTAAAAAGGGCCGTGGGGACTCCTCAGTGCAAGTTTATTAGTCAAATTCATGGTATTTGTCTGTTCCTTTCCAGCTGGGTGACTTGTGGGAACACATTTAACCTCTCTGAGCTTCTGGTTTCTCGTGTGCAGAAACAAGGGGTATGGTGAGGATGAAAGGAAACACGATTAGATTTGAGAGGGACCTAGTGTGCAGCACACAGTGGATGGTCAGTTGATGGTGGCTTCTTTCCTTCTCTGGGCAGAGCTGCGTGGAAAGGCATGTTCTGGTAAAATCACAGGCTGGAGATCCTCAGAACTGGGGAGTGCAAACAGTCTATTAATAGTAACAGCTGGCGTTAACTGATGACCTCTGTGCAGAGCAAAACTTTTACACGTGTATCTTGCTAAACCCTCAGTTCGAGAGGAGGAAGCGCAGAATCCCCTCCCCGAGCACAGCTGGGAAGGGCTCGACTCCAAGTCTGGCTGATGCCAAAGCTGGTGCTCTCTTTATCAGGTGCTGTGCTCTCTTCCTCTGCCCTGCCCGTCCCTCATGAGGAAGGGTCAAGGTTGGATGCAGCCACAGGATAGAGAAGGGTTTTCTCATAATTTGAAAGTCCATGAAGATCTCTAAATTACCAGATAAGGACCATTCACAACCTTGGAAGAACCTTTATACTAAATTCCGCTAATGCAATGGTTCTAAAAGTGGGGTGCTCAGTCAATTGTTTGTAGAACACCTGGGTAATTAAAAACAAATGCCAGAACTTTACCCCTTGAAATCTGAGTTAAGTAGGCTTGGGATAAGGCCTGGGTGTCGGTATTTTTCAACATGGTCCAGGTATTTCTGATGTGTAGCCATGTTTGGATAGCTCCTAACACCCAAACCACTAATGCAGCTTGGGAATCTTCTGTTCCCTTCCTGTGGCTGTCACGAGCATTATGAATTATAACTCTTCCCAATGGTAGTGAGCATGCTAAGTCATCTAATTCAGGCTTTACCCGATCCTTGGTGAAAGAATTGGGACAGGACAAGGTCTAGTTGCCTTGAAGCACTAAGAGGAGAGACTTCCTCCTGGCCAGCACAATGGTCAGTGTTCTTGGCCACTGAAGGAACAGTCTATCGGCTCTGCTCTCCAGGTCACAGCTTCTATCTGGACATAGGAGAGACCTTGTCAAATGCTTTGCCAAAATCAAGATACACAATATCTGTGCTGTCCCTTCACTTAAGGTTCTAAAAGGCCAACAAAAACAAAGTGCAATTGGTTGGCGTACCTTTTAACAGTGAACCCACACTAGTCGTCCATGACAACAGCTTCTTTTCCAAGGGTTCAGAAGTCTTAAAAAAAAAAAAGGACCTATTTCTTCTTGGTAGGTTTCCACAGATGTGAGCTAAGAAATTTGTGCTCATGCGAATTAATTGTAAAATTAATTTGGGTCCCAAATGTTGTCACTTAGTTCTTGATATTGCATTTCGCTCAAGAATATGAGCTCAGATATTGATATATCTAGGGATTTTGGAGGGAAGAAAGTGCTGGAATATTTCTGACCAGTGATCTTAAAGTTGTAGATTTACCACATTTCTTTGATAATAAAAAAAAGTGAGAAAACTACACAGTCATTCATATTTAATGTAGATCATTTAGCTACTCTACACTGGCAACCTCAAACCCACACCCATCCTATTGTTTCCTCAATGTCAGCAAATGAATCTGACCTCTCCCCTCCTCCATCAAAGCGAGTATGGAGTTAAACTTCATAACAAGAGGGAAGTTTTTTTTATTTGTTTATGTTTTGCCCAGGCTAGCGTGTCTCAGCGGATTGAGCTTTGGCCTGTGAACCAGAAGGTCGCTGGTTCAATTGTCTATCAGGGCACGTGACTGGGTTGCGGGCCTTTTCACCAGTTGGGGGCGTACAAGAGTCAACCAGTCAATATTTGTCTCTCACATAGATATTTTTCTCCCTCTCTTTCTCCCTCCCTCCTCTCTCTCTAAAAATAAATAAAATCTTCATAAGATGGTTTATGTTTTTTATTTTATTTTATGTTTTAAAAAATAATGTTTTTTTCTCTTATTCGGGTCTAACATTTACTATAGGTGGCTGTCAATTCCTTATGAGTCTTTAAATGCCCCACTCAGTACTTTGAAAGTGAATTTTATTATCTTAAGGATATGGTTTAATCAACACTGCCCAACATATCTGATCTCCATGTTACATTTCATCTTGATGCTCATGTTTCTAGACCCTGAGGGAAACCCCTCATTTAGTTTTTTTAATCTTAAGGCATCCTATTTGAATGAGAAAAAAATATATATATAAAATATTAAAAATTATGGTATTAATACAATCTCAAAGAAATTATCTTTACTTTAGTAGAGGATTTATTGTGTGATCCTTCACGTAACGAACACAAACAATGAAAATATTTAAGTCTATGCCCTTATTTGCATAACTCTGTGTATTGAATACCACCCTATACATGTAAAGATCATCTTATCATGGTTTACTCATTTTCCTTTAAAAAACTGTTATATTCTTTGGTTTTACTATAAATTATGACTTTAAATTATTATGTTTTTGAGTATTATTTTTCAATCATTGGAGAACATCTGAAAATGTTAAAGAGTCATGTGACAGCCTATAGAGTGCATTTCTGCCAGGCACTGCTTGCTCTCTAAGTGCATACCTGCATTAACTTATTAAAACTACATGTTAAATAATGACATTAAGATGTAATCATTATTCCCTCGTTACCTGTAACCATTTTTCTCTTCTTCCTCAAATATCACTCTGAATCTTATAACTCAGAGAAAGCCAGCTTTTTCTTCCTTTGGAAAAAATAATTCTAATAATGAATGAAGTACTTCCTCATTGCTTTTTCTTGCTTCCTAAGTTAACTTGAGCTAGGGCTGAATGAAATGGTCTTTCATGTTAAGGTTGAAAACTTTTATTAAAAAGTGATATTAAATCTATGTTCCTGGAGCCAGAAAGTGATTTAAAAGTGGCAGAGGATTATTAAATTCTTTCCTTTGTTAATTCCCCTAATGGGAATTTATTGAGCACTTACTGTCTGCGGGGCACTGGTAGACATTAAGGACACAGATAAAGAATGCTCACTTCTCAGATTTCTCCTCTACATCTATCACAACAAATTACCTAAGTGCAGGTTCTCCTTAGACTACTGGAAAAATGTCCTGATACATTTTAGGGTCAGATGCTAGTGCCTTCTTTTCTGATCCTCCCATATTTTTATTTGTTTACTAGTCTTGAGGAATATAGGTTTTTTTAAATTGGTCTGGTTTATGTTTTACAACTTGGTCTGGATCCAAGGCTCTTGGTGGCCCAAGATCCATTTAACCTCCCACCCCTACTCCCAGCAAACTCCTTCTGTTCAGTGGGTTGTTTGTGTCTCTTGCTGTGAACTACCCAGTCTTTTAGAGACAGAGGGGATTTTTACCTAGAGACAGTGATGATTATCTGACCCAGTACAGATGTTCATTAAATGGTGATGCTCTCACCCAGTTCAGGGGTCATGACCCTCTCTTGGACATTCTTTCTTCCAAACTAGGCAGAAGGTCCAGCCTTGTGATTTCTCTGAAAAACTTTAAAAATACTTTGTCTCTATTGCTTCCTTTTACTTCACCCTTTGACCCAAAGCTTGCAACTTAATTTGTTGGAGCCAATTCTTGTAAAATAATAATGCCCTACTTAGGCTCTTATCTAGATGTAGGTTAGATTTCCTGCAACCATGGAAATAATTGGGAGGGCAAGTGGGGAAAAGAAAACCTCAGAGCACCCAAAATAGCAGTCATCAAGGCCAACCACTAGAGCCAATGCCTTTTTCTCTGGTTAACAGACTTCTAGGTCCAGTGTGTTAGCTTCTTATTGCTGCTGTAACAAATTAGGCCAAATTTAAAAGCTTCAAACAACACAAATTTATTGTCTTACAATGTTGGAGGTCAGAAGTTTGAAATGGGTATCACTGGAGTAAAGACACAGTGTCAGGAAGGCAGCACTACTTTCTGGAAGCTCTCAGAGAGAAGACATTTTGTTGCCTTTTCCAGCTTCTAGCTTCTAGCTGCCTGAATTCCTTGGCCGTCTTTCATCACCAAAGCCAGCAACAGCTGGTCCAGTCTTCCTCATGGTGAATCACTGACATTGACCCTCCTGCTTCCCTCTTTCACTGATAAGGGCCCCAGCAGGTACACTGCATCCACCTTGTAACCCAGAATAATCTCCACATCTCAAGGTCCGCTACTCAGCTACCTGAATTTCCCTTTGCATGTAACATAATACACTCACCGATTCCAGGGTTAGGACATGAACACCTTTGGGAGGCCATTATTCTGTCTTCAATGCCCAGGCTGCACATAGACAACTTTGGGTACTTAGTTTATCAGTTGTTAAAAGGAGGGTGCATTGTGAGTGGCAGACAATTATCTATAATAGGAAATGAGAGTTGGGGGCCTAATGTCAGAAGAAGAGGTTAAAACTGAAAATCTGCCACAGACTAGCAAATCGCAGGAGTCTGAGGTCATAGAGTGTGAGGAAAATTCCTTTCCACTCGCTGCAGTGGCTCTGGGGGCGACCTGGTGGATGGCACAACATTTTAAACACTGTTCAAAACAGTGATCCTGAGTCATTAAGAAAATGTTTTACTCAGCTTAAAAACCATAAAAGGATTTAAAAAATGAAATCACAAAACACTTAGAGGATAGCTAGCAAATATTCATCTGACTTCTGAATGAGAAAGGATTCTTTACGCAGGAAAGCAAAGAAAGAGAGAAAAAAAGAGGAGACACGTTTTAAGGTAAATAGATGTTAATATTTGCATATTAAAAACCATAAACCAAATTAAAAGGTAAATAGCAAGTTGTGAAAAATATTTGGTACATGACAGTCAATGGCCTTAACTGAATTCACACAAAACAACAAAAAAAAATTAAGGCCACAAGGCAGAAATAGGCATATTATATGTAGACAGTTAATAGAAGGAGGAAATGTTGGTAAAAATATTAGAGAAAAAATCAGTATACAAAAATGTTTAAATTCACTGGTAGCAGAAAGTGAGAACAATATGGCAGTTTTAACTTATAAATTAACACTGATTTTTAAAAACTGATAATATTAAATGTTGGTGAGGGTGTGATAAAATATCACTCTCCTAAATTGGGAGTATATAAACGGTACAAATCCTCTGCAAGGCAATTTGACAATATGTATGAAGAATCTACAGATACTTATATACTTTGACATATTAATTCTATTTATAGTTGTCTATTTAAAAGAAATAGAAATAGAGACAAAGATTTCTGCAAAAAGATGTTCATCCTTGTTTCTAATGAAAACAACTGATTTATCCGATGAAGGTAATGGTTAATTCAAATACAGTGCATTCACATTCCAAATTATAATAGAGCCATTATAACATTTTCAAAGAATGTATAATGACATAGAAAATAGTAAGTGAACTATGACATTTATTTTATATTTCAGCAACCACTTCATGCAGAATAAAATGAAAGAAATTACATCAAATGTTAACAAAGTTATGGGCTTGCAACTTTTGTCTTATTTTTTCCCAATTTTTAAGTTTTAAAAATAAGCACATGTGTACTTTTATACTCAGTATCGTATTGTTTTGTTTTTATAATCGAAAGTAGAAATGTGTGTAATGCACTGTAGAAAGATTTTCAGATAAAAAGTTTTACTTGCTTTGGTGTTTGAAGCTTCAGTTATGTAGACAATTCATCTTCGTGCAGGCAAGCTTATCTCCCAAGAGACTGACAGGAAATTAATGTTCTTTGGAAATTCTGATTTACTTTAATGAAAGATGAAACTGCAAATTAATATCATTCGGTTAAGTGTTTGTTTTTTGACAGCATTTTCCAAAGTGTCCTTCAGTGCCCTGTGAGAAAAATTATTCAGAATTAAAATAAAAGTGGGAAAAACTGTATACTATATTCCCTTCCTGGAGAGTCAGAATTCACATACGCATTTTCTAAGTTCTGAACAGTTCTGTAGTAATGAAACCTACTTAGTTTTGTTTAAAACAGAGTTTCCCAAAATATTCAGAAATTTAGTAACACCTGTTCATATCTTCCCGAGTCCATGTGTTTTGTACGTTACACATTTTGGAAAACCATGGCTTTAAGAAAAGTTCAGCTGACTCATTCACTTTAGCTCACAGTTTTGTAGACTATGAAGTTAGAAGATGTGAGTCCAGTTTTGATGAACTTTCAGGAAAATTCCAGCCAAGAGAGTGGTAAGGCTATGATCAAGCAAACCTGAGGCTCTGTTCGGTAGCTACATGCTTAAAAAGACTTTAAATTCTATTTCAAGTTGCCAGCTTCCCCCCTCCCACCTTTTATCACCAGCCCCAGGAAGTGAATGGCTGCCAGCCCAAAGTCTCTGGCCTGCAGATGGCTGTTCCTTCCAAGCACATGGTGCCCAATGGGGATGGAAATTTCTAGGCATGGACTGTGAAGAAAGATGCTTCTCTAGCTTTCTGCTCCAGACTGCAAAATAATGCATAATCCCTTAGTCCTACTTGGGGTTGTACACCTGAGAAGGTGTGGTGATAGGGTCCATTGCCAGGAGTAACCCTGACATTAGAAGCTGATGAATATGTATGGTCAAATGTGTTCTGATGTGTCTCAGTGAGTGCCCTCCCCCTCAGCTTCTGCCCTTTTCCCCCAAGGTTCTTTTCATCTTTTTTTTTTTTTTTAATCTCTTTGGCTCTTCCTTGAGGTTCAGGGTCCCAGGCAAAGGGCTCACTTTGGAGCTGGAGGAGCCATTCTATTTTTTTCAGGTCTTGACTCATATTGACATTTTCAGAGAGCCCTCACTAAGTGTCCCACTATAGTCCAGAGCCTCTGGCTCTCTTCTCTGGCTTAACCAGACTCTCTCCCAGGAGAGGTGAAAGTGGGGAAGAGGGAGGGAAAGACTGTGAGAAACCTGTGCCACTGAACTTAGATCCCCACACCCTCAGGACCCTCGGGCAGGCCAGGAGCTCCCTGATCATCTCGTTCAGCAGCTCGTGGGTATCTAGAGTTTAGTGGACAAAGGGATGTTCAGAGGGCCCTCTAATCCATATTTTCTCCTTCAACCACAGTGACTCTGCCCTCTCATATATTGGAGCTAATGATAAGATTTTGTTAAAAAAAATCCCTGCTTACCCCAGATTCTATATTGCTCTTCTTTCTCATCTCTTTCCCTTCTCTAGCTCTTTGCTTGCATTCCATGCAGTTACAGTAAGGCTGCCTGCTTATAAGTAGTCAAATAAGTGACTATTTCTCCAACTGTTCTCCTTTTCAAGAGAATATGGTGCTATCCTAGCCAAATTCACCTTTGCTTCCGTTACCATTCAGCCTTCTGGGTCAGTTGCTGTATCATTTTGCCTTGTCCCATGCTATTCCACAGCACTGAGGTCTCATGAACTTTTCTAATTTCCTTTGTTGGTGGCAGTGAATTGTTTCATTATTAACTGTATGTAATGTATCAGAAGAAAGAAAGAAAGAAAGAAAGAAAGAAAGAAAGAAAGAAAGAAAGAAAGAAAGAAAGAAAGAAAGAAAGAAAGAAAGAAAGTCCTTGCTGCTTTAAGAAACAGTTGAAGACAGTCCCTCTAGTCCAGCTCCCTGTATAATCTCTGCAACATGCAGTTATGCAGCTTCTTCTCAGGCCCCTCCAGTAACAGGGAGCTCATTGCTGTTCCACATCTGGTTGTATGTTGTGTAAAACAGAAATCTGCTTCCCTGAGACTCTTACCCACTTGTCCCAGTTCTGCTTTTGGAGATAGATGGAAATAGTTTGAACTGATTTCTCTACTAGGGCAGGGGCTTTGTCAATTTTGTTCTTTGATATATCTCTGGAATGACTGCTGGCACAGAGTGGGAGCTTTATTAGTGATTATTGAAATGAATGAGGACCTTCATTCATTCATTGTAAGAGAACCATATGACTTGATCCTTAAGTGTTGACACACCTGTCCTGTCTGGGTGGCTCAGATAGTTGGAACATGGTCCCGTACACCAAAAGATTGCAGGTTCAATCTCTGGTCAGGGCACATACCTAGGTTGTGGGTTCGATCCCTAGTCAGGGCAAATCCTAGAGGCAGCGGATCGAAGTTTCTCGCTCACATAGACGTTTCTCTCTCTTAAATCAATAAGCATACCCTCGAGTTAGGATTGGAAAAAAAAAAGAATTGACACACCTAAGGTCTTATGTGATGACAACCTCCCTGCCCCTCCTCAGTCTGTGTCGTCTTTGTCAAAGAAGCCCAAGATAGTATGAGGACTAGAGAGGCACTGTGACATGTCACCAGCTCCCATGAGAGAGTCATTCCTTTAGGTGAAGTCATTAGCTCTTGTTTAAATGTAAACACTAGTTATATTGAGTTGCCAGTGCCTTGGAGTAAACTGGACGATTGGGTTGTTAATGATAAGAGGCTCTAAAGATGTTGGATTCTGTGGGAAGAACTAGGCATCAGAGAGAGAAGTGGCATAGGCAACTGAGTTGGTGTGTAAAAAAAAGTGCATTTTGTTTAACTCGATATATGTGCAGGCCTCCTGCAAGCTGCTTTAGTAGAAAAGGCTATTTGGGGGAGGGCGTTGGTCTGGCTCCATAGCAACCATTTGAAACTGCAGAAGAACCCCTCTCCCTGCCCCAGCCTGCCATTGTGCGTTTTCCACGTGGCTTTGGTGTAATGGGATCTTGTGCCCAAATCTTTTAGAAGATGAGTGCTGGATGCATTCAAATGGCTACCGGGCTGGTGGGGATGGTGTCCAAGTTGGCCTGGGGCCGTCCTCTCACCACAAAAGGGAAAAACCAATCCCTGACAAGCACAGGGCTGATTATTAACCGTGTGATGAAGTGTTACTTCCTGTGCAGGACATTCACAATTCTTGAGAAACTCTTTCCCAATCAAAATGAGTGACAATTTTAGAAAACGAAGGCCTTTGTTTTCTTCCTCTGTGTGTGTGTTCCCCTCCCAGGCGACCACTTCCCCCAGTCACAGACCTTACTTACCCCAGAGAAAGATTTGATTTAGGAGTGTGCGTGCCCATGCTTCAGGGGAGGCAGTCAGACAAATGCAACTTACCTGCCCTGATAGAACTTGAATTACCCATACAGACATCTCTTCATAGTTCTTGCAGCCAAATGTTGCTTTTTTCCTCTCCAGATATTGCAGTTAATAGCATTGTCCATGTGGGGTGTGTTTACTATTCTGAGATCACATTAACATTACTCATTTAACGATCTGCAATGTTTTGAAACCAACACATCTCGCCATATTCCTGAGTGGGATTTTTTTTCCCTACTGATGTTTTGATTGCTAAAAACTGCCCTGACCATGACCTTTAAGATGCACAATCCATAGGTTGTGGGACTGGGGTGCAAGGAGGCAAAGGCCTTCTATCCATGGGAACATTGTTGACTCCCGCTCAGCAATGACAGTGCACACTCTATGGCAGGTTGGTTGCTTGTTGAACTGGTGAAGGGCTTGGGAAATTATTCTAAGCTGCCCAGATGGAACATCTGAGACTGAACCTGAAATCATCAAAGGTGGCTTCTAAGATTTTTAATTACGGTTGTCTTGAAGGATAACGAGGCACTGTGTTCTCCTATTGATTACTATGGAACGAATGCCTGTGCTATGGCAGACCCTGTGTCAAGGGTGAGGTTAAAAACTAATAAGACATCACCCCTCCCTTCAGGAGTTTTCAGTCTATGGGAGAGACAGATGTGTACATAAGTGTGGTAGATACCTTACAGAGATGTACTGTGGCAGATCAGAGAAAGTGGTCAGCTCTCTAAGGAGGGAGAAGGGTTAGTAGAAAAGATGAAGAGATAAAATTTGGACTAAGCCTTTGTGAATAAATAGGAATTTGTCAAGGTAGAAATGGGAAACAAATGCAAAATATACACATTTACATTTGCAAGTACATAAAACAGCATGATGTTCTGGGGGAATATATAAGATTTTGAGGGCCAGAGTTTAAGTTGGAGAGAGGGAGGAGAGAAGAGTAGAGATAAAATATGGGGGCCAGATCAAAGAGCCTCTTGTCGTCTCTACAAAGGTGTTTCTATTCTACTACGTAAGCGAGCAATGGGGAGCCACTGGCCAGACTTTACACACGGTGGTGACTTAGATTTTCATTTTAGAAAAGTCGCTTGGATATCTGAGGGGAGAATGGGTCTGATGGTGGAAAGATAAGAGGCAGGAAAATTAGTTGGGTAGCTATTAAAAATAATTCAGGAAAGATGTGAAAGTTGCAAGAAAGACCATGAAAGTGTGAAAGAATTAGAGAAGTTTTTGAAACAGAATTCCCAAACTTGGGTAGGCATATAGTAGAGGGATGGGATTGAGAGTTAAAGGAAAATGAGAAATTTCAGATGATACCTGGGGTTCTGGTTTGAGTGATTATAGATGATGTGGGGAGAAGAGGGTAAAAGAATTAATTCAGTTTTGTGCATGTTGAATTTGAGATGCTTGTGGGTTACCCAAATGGAGAGGCCAGGCTTGCATTTGATTATTTGGGTTGGATGCTTAAAAGACAGGTCAGAAGTGAGGAGACAAACATGAACTTTATTTATACATAGATGGTAGTTAAAACCAAGGCAGAGGATGGCCATGACCAGTGGGAAGGACAGAAAGCCAAGGCCAGATCTTTGAACCCATCAACTGAAAGCAGTGGCAAAGAAAGAGGGGCCGGAAAGGGGAATTGTGAAGGAGAAGGCAAAGCGTTCTTGAGGTTGGCAGGGGCAGTTTCAAGAAGAAGAGGCAGTCACTAGCATGAGCTACTTTAGGGAAGCCAGTGAGGTGAAGACTGGAAACACCTACTGGGTAATGCAATTGGTGGTCTTGAAGGAGAACAGCTACAGTGGGGAGGTCAGATTAGATCCGTGGGAGTATGTGGGCAGTGGGTAAATGGAGAGGGTGTGTTGACAGTGCCTTTCGAAGGCTTGCTCATGGAGAGGAGAGAGCATCAGTAAAACATTTAGGACTATTGATTTTGTCTGGAAGTTACTTCATAAGCAAATAAGCCAGGACAGACTGATGGACTAGAAAGGTTGTAGACTTTTAAACTATTGAGCACTTCTCCACCATGTTCTAGGCTCTTGGATGGGCACTTTGGTATCATAGTCTTGAGTCTTTCTTTTATCTCATTCCTTCACTTTCTTCCATGTTTTTTGTTGCCACTCCTCCCCTTTCCCCATTCAGACTTCACCTCTGTTTAACTGAGCTGACTCTTCAAGAGCATTTGATGTTTACATGCAATCTTAGAAGCACAAGAGTTTCTCAAAAATTTTGAATAAGTGGGAGTAATTATAAAAATTATGTAAAACTGTAATAAATATCGTCATGAAATTCTAATAAACTGTTTAAAAAACTTAGGCAAGAATGCCATCAGACCGGAAATGAGGGTACAGTCTCAATGATGTCAGCATGAAGCAAACACAGTGGTCCAGAGTGGTGAAGCTCCTGGGAGGTGGTAGTGCCCAGGATCCATCCCCCAGACTCTACCTTCCTCTGTGTTGTTTGTAACAGTATGTCCTAGACATCTTCTGGTTGTAGAATTGCAGAGTCATCATCACCTATTTTAAAGAACTGAGAGCCTCACAACTGAAAATCAAAATGCAGATGTGACCATAACATAGGAGACACACCTTCCTGAGTGCAGAGGTGGTGAAATGAAAGAAGCAACGGGTGGAACAACTTCTCTAACTTGGAAGGAGTCATTAAGTTAGAATAAATAGCACACTCCTACTCACCACAGCATAAAGCAGAGTGACCCAATGGGTAGATTAGGAATAGTAATAGCAGTTGCAAATATTTCCACATCAAATTTTTAATAGAGCTCACAATCCACTAGGGCCCTAGAAAATTTGTGAAGTAGGCAAAGTTTAGTTCCCTCCCAGCTCTTCTCCCAGCACAATTCCTCCCTCCTAGAGAATGGCTTCTATGTTATACACTCAGATTAAGTACCAGGCATTAGATTAGGCATATTGAACATAGTCACTCACTTGCATCTTGTAGCCACCCTCTGGGAAAGGTACTATTATTATCTCCATTTTGTAGATGACGAAACTGAGGTTTGAAGGGTTAAGTAACTTGATCAAGACATAGTGCTGGGTGATGTAGATATGCCTGACTTGTGTGTCTGTGCTTTTAGTAACTTAGAAATGAGGCCAAGATATAGTTTTTGAGTTTTGTCTCCAGTTGACCATTTCTTCTTAAAGTGCTACCCTCCTGAAGTTTTTGGGACTCTAAAAAGACTTTAAGGATCACTGATATGACACAAGTCACTTCCTGCTTTGATATAGAATACATTCATAAAAACATGAAAATCAAAGGGTGGGATATCAAACCATAGACTTAGATACTACTGGTTTGGTTAAAGGGTGGGAGGACTCCCAGAGATTTAAAAAATAATTATAAAAATTCTAACTATGTCTTGCTTTATGGAAACTATATTTGACACTACAATCCCAGAATTTTGCCGTGCTCTTTAATTTGTTCTTTTCCTTCACAATTAGCAGGTTGAACATCCAACTGAGGCTAAATATTGGCTGCTTTTAGCACACTTAATGATTTATCTTATTGTCTTAATTTTGTTAAATTGATGAGACCTCTCTGCTTGTTTTTACTAATATCAGCACATTCTTTGTCTGTTTTCCACACATTTTCATAAATCAATATTTGAATAATCAGACAATTGCATGAATCTTCTGTTACCAAAATGGTGCTGCTGTCAAGCTGAACAGTTGAGGAGTTCATGATAGGAAAGCTCTCAGTGGCCCTTTGTCAGCTGATGAATGAACATCTGAACTCAGTGTGTGGAAAACAATTTAATTTATGGGTAGGAATGTCTAAGGTATTGAAAGTGTGGGCTGTAAGATAGGTAAACATATGACAGTCAAGGACAATAAGTAAATCAGTTTAGCAAACGTTTGCAAGGAGGGCCTACTGTGTGTTTGACTTTGTGTTAGGCCTTGTGGATGCTAAGAATAGCCTGTTACTCCACAATCCTTCTAAATGAACCCATTTATTGGGGTGATATTTGTGGTAAAGAGGGATGGTGCCAAATTTCCTTGGTCAAATTTCTCAGGTGACCACTGAATAACCTCTTTGCAATGAAAGGGTTCAGCACATATTTATTAAGGATATATTAAGTGCTAGGAACTAGTCCAGGGGCTGAGGACAAAGAGACATAGTGATGAGCCCTTAAGGATCTTCCAGACCAGTGGGGACATAAACAGATGAATAAAAATCCCTTTATAATGCACTAAATGTTTTGATACAAGGTGCAATGGGAACATATGAAAGGACTCACAGCCCTCCTGAGAATTTAGAGAAGGATTCCTAGATGATTCTTGAAGAATAGGGAGGAATTAATCAAATGTGGAGAAAGAACAAGATTAGCAAAAACACAGATGTGCATTTGGGACTACAGTTCTGAATCTCTATGAGACACAATGAGACATGAGGTTGGAGACTTGTAGAAGGCCCAGGGCATGCTAAATACTGGATGAAAAATCTCATGTCACTTTATCTGGACCTAGACCTGGTATACATGACTCCTCATTCATTATTTCTTTCCAGTATACAGGAGTAATTCTGGTTTTCCCTGGAATATAACTAAAATCACTTTCTTACTCCAATGACTGGCCAACCTTGGAAGTCTTTGAGTGAGGCTCTGCTAAAATACAAACATAGAAATCTATTGCTACGTGGAAGAATAAATAATTTCCAAGGATCATAATGAACAAATGAAATTTCTTAATAGGCTTCAGGAAATGAAAAAAGATTAACTTTTCCCTAGCTATAATCTTATCACAGAAGTGAGATCCACCAAGCTGAGCAGGCTCAATCTTTAGACAGATTCCTTCTTCTAGAATGGGAGTAAATTACAGTAATCCTGCTGTGACTTCCTGAGGTCTTTTACCTGAGGGTATCCTTGTTAGTCCTTGTAGAATACATGAGCTGTAGGTGGAACTATACAAAACCTCTACCTAGAGCAGCATGACCCCCCTTCCAAACCACTGAACAAACCACCTCCTATTTATGGTCTTTGTCTCACTGCTCATCATTCAACATTTCTGGTTTTCAACAGTTCAGCTCGCCAAATGTGTCACTTCTTATCTTTTATTTTAATAGTCTCATTGAGATGTAGTTCTCATACCATACTATTCTACAAATTAAGGTATGCATTTCAGTGGCTTTTTAGCATATTTACAAAGTTGTACATCCATCACCATAATCAATTTTAGGACATTTTTACTATCCCCACAAAAATCCCATACCCTGTAGCCATCACCCTCCAACTTACTATACCCTTCAACAATAGGCAGCCACTAACTTACTTTCTATGTCTGTATATTTGCCTATTCCAGACATTTCATAAAAATGAAATCATAAAGTATGTGGTCTTTTGTGTCTGACTTCTTTCACTGCTTACCTTTTAGTTAATGACTTGTCACATGCTTTTTGACCTCAGAACCTTGTATTTGCACACCATGTGGGTATCTTCCTCTTGGCTTCATGTGCTATGTTATCTCAGCCCTGGCCCAGATTCTCTAAAAATCCTGAACAGTTATCTGCTTAGCCTGTCATCAAAGCAGATGAGCTAGGCAAGTGGGGGTAAAGGAAGGACATGACAGGGGTATTTAAGAAGGAATTAGGCAAGTCCTTCCTAGGTCTCCCCACTTCTCTTTCCCACTAGTTGACTTTCCACTGCTATTGCCCAAAGGTATGGGGTAAGGTTGGAGAATGGGGGAAAAATGACCTCCAAAGTGTGTACCTTGAAAGTGGCAGCATTTTTTCTTCTATATCTCTTTGGTACAGTTCCAGTTCAACTGACAAGATAAAATCAGATGTGCTTGACTATTCTGGTTGCTGCATGGTCAGCTCAGGGAGCATCCTGGGCTGTGACCAACCCTTTCTCTCGGCACACAAGAGAATCAAGAGAAAAGATAAGAAAGGTGACCCTTGACCCTTCATTGATGAAGAGATTGCATGTACCTCTGGGGTTCCAAAAGAGCTTATATTACAGATTACAATAGTTTACTGGACACAATGCATCATTCATTTCAACGCGTTTTCTTGAGGATCATCATTTTCATAATACTCATGAATCCTCTTTACATATTTATTTGCAAAACTGTAGAAAATGCTTTGTCATCACAGAGAGGAAATCTTGCTTGCAGGAGGAGAAACAGCCCGCTTTTTATGTCACATTATTTCTTTCAAAGAACGCATTGACTACACAGGTTGCAACCCAAATGGTGATGTGGATTACCTTGAAAACTTTTAACCTCCCTGGTGCCTTCATTTGGCCAGGAAATCTAGTCCATGACTAGACATGAGGGACCTTATGACGAGACTATGAGTTTAGGCACCCCCAGTGTTGGGCTTGTGCAAAGAGGAAACTAAGAGGAGGAACTGTTCATCAGTACCCATCTTCACCCACGCATCTATAATTACCAACAACGGTTGCAGCGCAACTGCAAAAACATAAACATGTTGAGTTGGCTGAAGCTCAGAGCTCTATTAATAGACTCCGTGGACATACTAATAGCCTGCACACGGTCCCTGAAGCAGACCCCAAATTGGGAGCAAGGGGTGAAGGACAGTCTCAGTTGTGCGATGAAATAACAGCTCTACACTTCCACTTCAACACTGTTCATGTGTGAAAGGCCATCAAGAACATCCAGCCATTCTGGGAGAGGCATATCTCAAAATAAACATTTTCCATGCGCAGGGCAGACAAGAGCACAGAGCCTTGCAAATTATAGGGTTTAACTGGAAGGTGTGACAGGGGCATGTCATCATTGCTTGGATGTTTGACCTAAACTGTGTGTATTCAGGCAAGACAGGAAGTGGTCAAGAAGAAGTGTGACACACTGGAGAATCAGGGACTGGGGTGTCAGACAGCTCCATATTTAGCTGGGTGACCTTGAACAAGTTTCTTGATTTCTGTAGCTCAGTTTTATACTCTCTAATATGGGAGCACTAAAAGTGCCTACCTCATAATGACCTGTTAGAATGGGCCCTGGCTGGTGTGATTCAGTGGACTGAGCACCAGCCTGCAAACCAAAGAATCATATATGGCATACAGATCCTTGAGATGAGACCTGTTATGAGCATAATTTGTAATGATATATTACAAATCAGAATTTCTGAGAAAGTTAACTAATATAATTCACAGTGGATAATTCTGTCATGTCTTTGAGATGCTCCATATTATTTTTTAAGAGAATTGAGAGATATTTTTAGAGATTCTTTTTTTTAAATTCTATTTTAATCATTGTTCAAGTACAGTTTTTTCCCCTTTACTCCCAATCCAGCCCACCCCTCCCTCCCAACTTCCCTCCCATTACCACCCTCCCCCTAGTTTTTGTCCATGTGTCTTTTAACTTTGTTCCTGTTAGAGATTCTTGTCCTACATATCTCCTACAGTGTGGCAGGGGGTGGGGGAGGCTCCACCCTCTGGGCCCCCCGGCCACCACGGATGAGATTAAGTCTACCAAGACATGATTTGCTTGGGGAGGAAAAGTGTCTGAGTTCTCAAAGGAGAAGGGCCACAACACTTTGGAGAACAAACTCATTTCATGCTTGGACCCTTATCATTTAAATTTAGGGTATTATCAAAGTAGGTTCCATAGGATTTTTTGTATTCTTTCTTAGGCCTGATCAGGCCTTGGGGAACCCACCCTTTCTAGCACAAGCCATACCCACCTCCAGCATTGTTTCAGGCTTAAGGCATTGTTTCAGGTTTAAGTCGGGCAGGGGAAGTAAGGCAGCCAAGAGATTAGGAGACTTCTTGCAGACAGAATGAGGACTCAGGCTATGTCAAAGCCAAGGGGCGAGGGTCCATCACCTCCTTTTTCTATAGCCCTCCAAGTACTTCCTTGAGGGCCCCTTTGTGACCATGTCTGCCTTAGGTCATCCCTCCTTTGAGGATTTTACCTGTCATTGGCTAACTGGTCAGGCTCAGGGCCATGTAGGGTGAAGTAATGGGTGCAGGGGTGGCACCCCTGCCAGGAAGATAAGCCTTATCTCCTTAGTGGCTTATGGTTCCAAGGTCTCTCACTTAGCCTTAGCCATGGTGGGTTACAGCTTCTGAAACCAGGCAGGCTGGTTCCCAACACTAAAAAGCTACTTTGAAAAGTTGAAAATAACTTATTTGCTCTATATTTGCATATTTTCAATTTTCAAAGATAATATCTATTTATTTATACAGCATAGTTGCAAATTCAATTTCTTGTACATTTTAGTAAGGATTAGCCCACTTTATGGGATTGGTAAGTGACATTATATCTATTTTAATGAAAAACAAAACATAGAAATTCTATATGTTGTTAAAATTTTCTTCAATCTTAAAGAGGATCAGAGAAGTCATTGAAACCTCCTCCCTACCCCATGCAAATATAATCTACAACATCCCTGTAGATGGGATGAAGCTGGTCATCTAGCTCCAGCTTGAACTCTTCAAACACTAGGGACCAGAGGCAATTTATTCCATTTGGGGGTGGGGAGTGAGTTTACTGAAGTGGTTAAGAAATACTTCCTTCTGTTCAGCTTAATTTGATCTCTCTTATTCTCATTTATTTATCCCTGCGGTGTAGAGGAGGCCGAAACAGAACAAACTTCTTCCTCTATGTGAGGGTCCCTCAAACTCCAGAAGAATGAGACCAGAGCTTTCCAAGTCTTCCTAAAATTCTTGGCTGTCGCATATAGCCACAGGAAAATGCCCGATCTCTTGCTTGGTTAAATTCCTTTCTTTGTTTTTGAGCATTACTAGTCACTCCTGTTGTTTCCTTGTCTTTCAAGCTACCTTTGATTCTCTAGATGTGGACACACTCCAAGTGCATAAACTACATGCAACTACATTTCCCCCTCTGTTCCCCAGCTATTTGGACCACTTCCGTTCCCAAAGTTTCTGGATGTATGTTTGGGAATACAGATCTCACTTTGCTTTTATATTAATCTAAGCTAAGAGTGGTTTGGAGGTAAATCTGAAGAAAGAAAAAAATCAGGTAGGGCATTCCAAAGTATGGAATGATCTAGCTCTGGGTTTCTATGTGAACATAGATGATTATCCATGCACCTTTCAGGGCATCACACATGTTTGTATATGAACATATAGAAAACCTCTAGCCACCAACTGCTCTATTACAGTCAGTACCAACTTGATATTCACTCTATAATAGCTCTTCTAAGATGGTCCTGTTTGCGATGACAATAATAGTAATAACAGCAATAATAACAACAGCAATAATGACATTCGGGGCTCACTGAGACCTGGCTTCCTTTTTGGCACTATACGAAAAGAAAATAATCTTTCTGATACAACAAGTTACATACTAGACGTTATTATCCCCTTTTACAGGTGAAGACAATCAAGTCCCTGAACATGGAAGGAACCTTGCTCAGGGTCACAGAGTGAGTGAGTGGCTGTAGTCATTATGAAGATCTGGGCTAGGGTGTCTAATGCCACTGGCCAAGCAGCTGGACTGCATGCAACCGCTATTTAGTTATTGGAGGTCAGGTCAGCTCAGATAGCAAAAGCAAGATGAATACTTCAAGGATCCACTAAAACACGGACTCAAAGATTATGTCATACCATGCTCAGCTGAAACCAAGACAAAGGCACCTGGGTCAGAGGCTGGGGAGCCCTGAGAGGCCACGAGAGACGAAGTGTGAGAGACACAGTCCAAGAGGTTGAATCCCGAGAGTTCTCAGTGAGGAGAGTACCGAAGGGAGGGCTTTGCCCTTTGTGTGGAACGTAGACTTGCACACACCCATGGCTGGGCTCCTCTGTCGATGTCAGCGTACGCACTCAAGGTATCCATTTGTAGGTTATCGAGGGGTCAGTTGCAGTTCCGTCTTACCTGATGTTTAACGTCTCATTGTCCAGCTTAGCTTGGACCTGGTGTGCCACAGTCCTGTGCCTTGGAAAACTGGGCTCAAAGCAACATTTTGTGAATTGAATCACACTTAAAATAACTAAGAGAGCCAGGGCCTTAATAATATTAATTATAATAACATATAGTATTAAATAATAATAAACCACTGTTAATTTTTCTATAAAGTGACATATTACTGAGAAGTCATCCCCAAATTCCTTTAAAAACCCTAAATGTTAATTTTGAGGTGTCAGATCAACTCTCATTCACATCCCATAGATTTTAATATCTAGCTCAAACATAGTAAAAATAATATATAAGCAAAGATGCATAGGAACTCCTATGATAATCATTTATATTTATGGTGCCTTTTCTGTTTTCAATCTCTTTCACATGTATTCTCATATCGGATGTAAATTAAATAGTTCAAGGTGACACAAGTAGAGTATTCTGCATCTTATAAATTTTTTTCCCTACCACTACTCCCTGCTAACAGAGAAGGGGGGAAAATGAGGCCCAGAGAAGTAACTCAGTTGAGATTACCCACTTAGAAAGGGTGAAGTCCAGATTTTAATCCATGATGCTTTCAACCTAGCACATATGCAAACTCTAAAGCTTAAACAACAAATGATATGTCTATTGATTTCAGAGAGAGAGGAAGGGAGAGATAGAGAAAGAAAACACCACTGAGAGAAACATCAATCGTCTCTGTATGCGCCCTGATTAAGGATCAAACCCGCATTTTCTGATGTACAAGATGACACTCCAACCGACTGAGGGACCCATCGTGGGCATCGTGGAGTTCATTTGGTCTTTGGCAAGATTCACACCCTGAACCAGCCTCACTATCACTAAACTTTTGCCCTGCCACAGTTCTCAGAGGCTGTTGTGTGACCTAGCACATTCTCTCTTTCTGAGTAGAGAAAGAGGGGAGATGACTACTGGTCATGTCATCAACCAGAAATGGACAGAAAATTCTTGCCTTTTCCCTGGTACTGAGTGACCAATGCAGCCACCCACTGGAAGGGCAAGATCAAACCCCAGTTCACAATCCAAGGGAAGGGGTATCATGAATTCCACATACTTTCTCTTAAAACCTCTCACACCCAGCTGCCATGCAATAGCACTAAATAATTCTTTCTTATCTGTGCAGCTAGAAAAAGGCATTACTTATTCTTTCAGCAATAGAAGTTTATATATTTAAGCCTGATTTTTGTTTCCCCCTCTCTCTTGATTTATCTATTTTGTATTTCTTTGCTTACGTATTTACCCATTTATTATTGTACAACACAATAAACACCACAAAAGCAAATTTTCCTTAAAAAACCCCTCACTACAATTGCCATTTCACCATCAACAAGCTTCATTTTGGGAGTTTTCAGTAGGGCTGAGTATGTATATATGATGTTTCTGCAGACACAAGGTGGGGTCTACTTTGTGTATCACTTAGTGTCAGAAGGAAAACAATTCTTGTGTTTTGAGCAAAGTTTCTAATACCTTTTCACTGATCCTAAAAGTGTAACAATGATGTGAGGCAATTGTAGCTGGTGTTGATGTAAAAGTAAAGGCCACAGAGAAAATAACCTGGAAAATAAAAGATCTGGCTGGGTGATACTGTTCACTCCCCCAGGAGCGAGGCTCTCCCTGGTCCACTTGAACAGGTCACATGGGTCATTCGCACCCCTGTGCATAGGCACAGGGTCATCCACACATGGAGGGTCCTGCATACCACAAGAGTATGCTCAACAACCAGCACGCAAGCCCTTCACTGTGTCAGGCAGCGCGACCATCAGGCACAGGCAGTGCCACCGTGTAAGTTCAGAATCTAAAGGTGAAGACAGAAGATGGACCTGGTTATTTCAATTCAATAGAGAATAAAGGACTGGAGGGAGCCAGGGGCCTTTAGAAAAGAGCATGGTGACCCGGGAGACTAAGAAGTCTGACAGAGAAGTTGGTGTTGGGGGAGTTGGTTTGAATACAGGCATGTTCGCTATTCTAGGTATTTCCCTAACTGATGCTTGTCTTCATCTCCTCCCTGTTCTGTTACCTTCCTGTTCGTCTCTCCTCCTCAGCCCTCTCCCCATAGTTCTCCATTCTCTGTTGCAGAAAGATTGAAGATTGTTTTACTTTGCAGGCTGATGGAACGTGGCTGTGTAAACATTGTTACAGACTGCCTAAAAATGCTGTCCTTCCCGGGATTCAGCTCTCTCTAGAGACCCATTAAGTTGCTGTTGTTGTTGTTGTTGTTGTTGTTTAAAGCCTTCTTCCTGCAGATCCAGTCTGCCGTGCACTGTATGTAAAGCAACGATACAGATAATGTTGACACAAGTGCTAGGGGAACCAAGTGGTCACACTGGCCACTGTAAGATAAGTGTGAAATTGCCACACATCAGTATATAGTTGCTTGTGCTTCCAAAGCTGCAAATTGTTGCTCTTTCCCTTTGAGGCTTTTCAACTCTAGAGGTCAAAGAAGAGAAGCTTTCAATATGCTTTTCTCTGACGTGGGCTCTGGAAGGATATACAATCTGTAACCCAGAAGCATGACCTCCAGCCAGAACACACTGTCCTGAAGGTAACCAGGCGTTCCCTCGTTCTCTTTCAGAGAAGTGGAAATAGAACGCAGCTGTCTGCTAAGGCAGCAAACCCTGGTGAGTCGAGTACACAAATGTTCTAGCCGCTCCCGCTCTAGCCCCCGTCATTACTAGGCACATGTCCCGGTGCCCATGGATCCTTTCACACCCCACGTGAACTGCTCTTTCAAGTTCCTTCATTCAAGTTACCTGTTTCCTTGATGGTGCGTCCTTGATCAATAAACAAGTTTGGTTTTACACTTCTAGGGGGTTTCCCCTCGTAGGTAACCGCATTTGGAGACTAACCCATTTCTGCCAAGAGGCACCTATCTTCAAGAGAAAGTGAATCAAATGGTGGCTCTGCAAATATTGCT
Source organism: Tonatia bakeri (assembly GCA_004024845.1). Lineage (NCBI taxonomy): Eukaryota > Metazoa > Chordata > Mammalia > Chiroptera > Phyllostomidae > Tonatia > Tonatia bakeri. The sequence goes on from PVIA01001104.1 coordinate 232,314, forward strand.
ACACACAGTCTGCCCATGGTCCCACCCCACTCTCCCTCAACACCCCTAGCCTGCTCCTGAACTAATGGAACCCTGAATGTTAAATTCGCAAATGGAAAGGGACTCAGTCTTGGTTGTATGCCTGGTTCCAGCTACTTCCATGTAACTTCCGGTGCCAGCCCACATTGCCTTGGGCCTGTTCTGAGCTAGTTCTCCATCAGAGTTTTGGATAGATACAGGCACAGAAAGATCTGATGGTTCCACTCGTGTCCCCGGGAGTTGCTTTCTGCTCATACAAGGACCCCTTCCTGCAGTTGACACTCTCATACTCTGCAGGTACAAATGGGGTGTGTTTGTGTGTGGGGAGAGGCACCATCCACCATTTCACAGTTTCATGGATACTTTGTGTGCATTTCGAGGACCCACTTGAATCCAGACTCATGTAACATTTAAAAACTCCCCAAATACCTGCCACCTTGCAAGTGAATTTTGCATACTTATTGTTTTATTTGAAATTGTACCTCTTTTGGTTAGTGAATCCTGCTGTTATCCAGATGTAACTTAGTGCCTAGATAAAATCACTTAACAAAGGTTAAGTGGGAGGAGGAGAGAGAAAGAGAGAAAGAATTCTGCAAGATAAGCACTGATATCCTGATGTGAAAGGAAAAGTAACAAGGTAACTGACACATGGAAAATTTAGTTCACTCGCAATGTGGCAAACAGACTGTGAAAGCAGATAGACCTGGGGGATTTCCTGGCTCCATCACTTTCTAGTTATATGATATTGGTCAAGTTGCTTAATTGCTCTCAGCCTGTTTCCTCATCTATAAAATCTTTCCCATATGACTGTGTAAATTATACAGATAATGCATGCAGGGAAACTTTGCATGGCACATATTACATATGTGGAGCACAGCAAACATTGTTGACCATTATTGTTAGAGAAGTTTGCATTGTGCAGATGCGATGGAACCGCGTCCGACTCCGAAACCCTTGGGCCGCTTCTACGAGGCTGTGTGTGTGGCCATCCCTGTTCTTCCTCTCGGAATCTGGTTCTAGGAAACAGATGTGTCACTGACTGCTGAATCACTCCTGACAGGGATCTGGCCTCGAACAACATGTGCCTCCAGTCCTCTGGCTGCCTGAGTCTTGCCTCCATGAGCTCGGGAGGCAGCTGAGGAAGTCCACGGGCCTTGGCACCAAGACTGCCAGGAAGGCCCAGCAAGGACCATAGCACCACCCCACAGCGGCCCAGAGGACCTCTGCTAGAGAATGGGGTGGGGTGGGGTAAGGGGTTTGTGCAACATAGTGCCTGGAAAGAGAAATGGGGAAACCAACATAACCACCCCCACCTAAACCATAATACATCCACTCATATCTGAATGATCACCTGCTGCAGCTGCGGAAAACATCTAAGGATTTCCAAGGATGTAGAGAAAGGCAGTTAAAGTGACCCAGGGCACATATGGGTGCTTAAGGAGAAACTAAATGAAGAGCAGCTCTCAATTCAGAAAGATGATGATATATATGCTCTCTCCCAGTCCTCCACCCCACACACACAAAAGAGAGAGAAAGAGAGAAAGAATTGGAAACATAGTCACAGACACAGGCCACACTGTAGAATGGGGGAGTATTAGGACTAAGGGGAACCATTTAAGCCTACAACACTTAGTTAAAAAAAGAAAAATAAATGCCAAATTATGAAACGAGACAGAATAAGAATCCGTTGCTTTTTAAATCGCATAGTTAAAAAAATATGCTTTTTATCATTAAACTCTGCCTGTTTCCAAAGAAAGAATTTAAAGCTGCAGTTCAAATTGCAAACTACTTTGGGAAAGACAAAATGAAGAGTGAAGGGCATTTCAGTCCTCAGAGGTCCCCAGTATGCAGGGTCTCACATCCATAGATGCCACAAAGCTGAAAGAAAACTGGTAAGTACTTCCAGTCTCATTTATAAACAGGGAAACTGAAGCCCAGGGAAGGAAAGGAACATTTAAAGAGCTCAATTAGTCAGTGTATCAATCAGAGTCTAACCAGGAGAAGAGACACCACACAGTGTGAAAGAAAGGGCAATTCATGCACAAAGTTAATTGCACAAGTGATAAGGATGCAGAATAGCCAACAGGCGCCAATGAGGCTACTTAAGATTTCCAACCACAGAAAGGCTGAGGAGGAGGAGGCAGAATTGTGGGAGCTCAGGGCCCACCCTCCTGGCAGAAGCTAGAAGCCTTATCCTGTGAGAGTGGGTACCTCCAGGGCTATGGATTGCAGCCTGGGATGCTGCCTGAGGCAGAGAGGAAGGAGGAGAAATCCCCTTATCTTTTCCCTTACATCTGCCCTTCAATCATTAAAGTAATCATTTCTTGGACACTCCTTTGGACGATGCTAATTGTCCTGGTAGAACACACTGACTTTTGGTAGCAAGCATCAGAGCTGCTTCTCATGTGCAAAGTACGGGGACTGCACCACATTCTGCCAATGAATACATTCCTGAAAAGTTTCCCTGTCAGGGAATGGAACCCTATCATCATCTTTCTGAATGACAAATATTTTCTTAAGGTACATGTTTGGATTTCCGTATATTGAGGTTGTTTTTTTTTTTCTCTTTATGAGAGGGCCTTTCTAGAAATACGGGTATCCTAAATTTTTAAATTTAGAGTGGAAGCATTGTTAAAAGGTGGTTTGTGGCAGTAAGGACTCCAGCTGCTTAAAACAGCCATCAGCTCCCCTACGCTGTCCCAAATAGACACACAATCAAAGTAAAACCCACGAATCTGCTCTGCACATGCAGCTTCAAGACAGAAGTCTAGTCTCTACCTTACAAGTAGATTAGAGCCCCTTAGACCTCTCCGTACAGGAACTCCACTGACCCACAGGCAGGGTACATTTCAGAATGTTGGACAACCCACTTACCAGAGACACCGACTAATCAGAAGGCTGGGGTGGCGTCTGAACATTGTCCCGCAGACCTCATGTGTCAGGGGTTAACTCCTTCAATGCAGCATTTTCAAGGTGGTGGCAGGCAGCACTGGAGATGGTTAGGACAGCAGCAATTTGCCAGCTTGATAGTTTGATAACTGTTATGGCTATACTGGTGTATGCTGGATGAATATTGATATTGCCACAAGGCTCCTGAACTGGGGTACTCACTGACGGACTGGAAAGGCCTTCTGGGCACCCCAGCAATAGGGTCTTAACTGCTAGTGCTGGGGTCGCCTGGGTGCCAGTCTTCTCTGCAAGGGTATTGCCAACTGCAGCGCAGCGCCACCTCTAACTTGCCTTTAGCTCTTGGTCCCCAGCACAGTGCCGGCCATACAAACGAGCAGCGTTCAGGTGAAGAAACCAAGTGCTCCTTGAATAGATGAAAGGTTTAGAAGCTCTCCCTCCCTCATGGCCAAGTTTTTTTTTTTCCAAGATAATCCAGAAAATGCAGAACCTTTGCCCAGACAGGGTAAATGTGTCACAAAGTTCTGCTTTCACTGTGTGTTAAGTGGAAATGATTAGGCAAGCGGGTAGTAAATGATTCCTCTCTGTGTTTCCTCGGTATTGGGAGGTCCTGCCTTGGACCTCTGCATACTCAGACCGACAGCGAGAACGGCGATGGTTGGCGCTGATAACCTCAGGAGGCCTCACTTATCTGTCATCATGGCTCCTCCACACTGAAGACTGCTGACGGGGCCACTTCCTGGATACATCCGTAGGTGTGAAGATGCGAGTGTGTGTGCGTCTGTGTGTCCAAGACTGACTTGAAGAAGTTAGTGTTTGACAAGAGTGGTGACACCTGCTTTAAGTCCGCAGGGCTAGTGCCACAGTTGTGCCATTGGGCTGTGAGATCTGGACTGGGTTTGTAACGTATGTATTTGTCTCACCACTGTGCTGTACACCTGCAAGTATCATGGCAATATTGAATGTAGACTGTAATTGAAAAACAGAAAATAGAAAGCTACTGCCCCAAGACTCTGACAACTATCTTCACCACCCTACCGTTTACTGAGCCATGTCTCTGCTAGAACAGCATTTTACACCCTCAGACGTAGCAGATCTTTCTGAGCGATGTCAGTTTCCCTGTTCCACAGGTGAGCAAAGTGAGCAACTGCTCTCAGCTCTCTCGGGAGTGTGTGGAGGGAGCTGAAGTGCCCACCCTGCCACTGCCCGGCCGGCCTGGCTGGAATGGGCGATAAGAGTAAACACTGTGGTCTGTCGCGCTTTAAACTGGCAGTGGGGAGCGCTGCCAGAGGTCCTCAAACCTAGCTGTATTTCCAGAATTCCCTGGGAAACTTTCTAAAAATACTAGTGTTGGAGCCTCTCTCTAGATTAATTAAGTCCGATTTGTCAAGAATGCAGCCTGGGCATTGTTTTTTTGTTATTGTTGTTGCAGTGTTTCTAACCCTCCAGATTGTTCTAAGAAGCAGTCAGGGCAGGGAACCTCTTCCTTGGACTCTGTGTTTTGGCCCTATCTAGTGGGCAGGTCATTTACCTTGAATTGCCTTACTTCTAAGAGGGATTTCATGGTGGCAGTAGCTCATCTCAAACTGTGACATCCCCACACTCACAGGAAAAATGAAAGCCAACAACAAAACTGTTAGTCCAAGTTACCTAGTCATTCAACATTTGCTCTTCTTTTAATCAAACCTAAGTTTGTAGCCTGAGCTAGTCTGTTCAGTAACTGCTTGGCGTTCTGTCCCAGGCTCACAGAAATGCTCCAGGTTACATTGGTGGATCTTCAGGTTTTCTTCGAAGCAGGTTCTGAAGGCCCTGCTCCTTATTGGGCCTGGAATGGTTAGAAAGACTCCCCTGGGTTACTGCTGAGGGAACACACCTTCCAGGGGGTTAAGCAGGAAGAGCTATGGGTCTATATGAGGTTCCTATTGGAGTCCAATCTGGAAGGGAAGCTTTCTGACAAAAGACAAAGGTATAACTCTCCAATTTTTGCAGGGAGGCAAGCAATAGAGCCAACAAAAAGACACAGGGTGTTTGTTCATCTAAGAGAGACAAACCATTTTCTAGGTTACGTAATAGACCAGCAGCCAGTGTCTTTCAGAGCATATTTGGGGAATCATCTAAACTTCAACCCCCATCGATAAAAACTTGGCACCTGAGTGCAATCACATTAGCTGAGATTGAACACAGTGAGTTCCAGTAGTATTAAGAGTCCTAAAACAAGGACAATGCCCATTCCAGTCCAATAGCACTGGACAAGAACAGCGTGAAACAGAGAGAAGGGTCTGGAAGAAGAGAGACAAGTGGGAGCATGGCAGAGTCTGTTGGACAAACGCTGGCTGGCAGTCCCTGCTAGGCCGTGGGAGAAGCTTCTCTGAGTTTTCATCAGACCCCATAAGCAACACAGGGGATCCAGCTGTCAGCTGTCACTGCATTCCTCTCTGAGCTCTTCTCTACTCTCCACCAATAGCAACTCCACCTGTACAAGGTCAGAAGGGAGTGGTGTGGGGCATACCTGGAGGCCCTCCGAGGGCAGTTGGATGAGAAGGTTTACATCACACAACACTCGAAATCTGTTCATGAAATCTGTTAGACAGATTTCTTCTCCTCCTAGCCCCTTTCCTATAGAAACTTCAGTGGGGTCTCCTTTTGCCATGATTCCTCCCTGGATCAGTTCTCAGCTGGGCACCCAGCTTCTCCTTTCTTCTCTCCTCTGTGTGCTTTCTTCTGTTACAACCAAACCCTTCACCCTTATTCTGCAGAGTGGTTTCCCATTACCTCATGGAGCCAGGGCATCAGCCTGGCCCCAGTCTGGGAGGCTTCCTTGCGCCCTGTGCAGGCACTTCAAAGCACGTCTCAGCCCAGGCAGCTCTCCCTACCAGGAGCAGTTGCATGAGCCACACAGATTCATTCATTCATTCATTCATTCATTCATTCAGAACATACTTGTGGGGGCTACTGGACACCAGGACTCTCTTCTGGAGAAAGAAACTTAAAAATCTCTGCCCTTGGACCTTCCATTCTATGGGCGGAAATGAAATTTTATCTAATACACATACATCAACACATTTGGCAGTTGATTTGTGCATGCGTGTGCTCATGCATGCATGTGTGTGTAAACCAACAGACAATTCCATGTCATTCTCACTCCAGCATTTGGGTTCATTCTCAACAAATCTTTCTACCATTTTCTTTGTCTAATTGCTCTTCCTCTGTGAGATGGTGGGTGAGTGGGTGCCAGATCAGCTGGGATGAGCCCCATGAGGGTACTAGGAGGCATGCTACCTGAGGGCCTCTGACTTGCAGATGTGGAACTTAGGTGGAGAATATGACCTGGAGGCACACCACAGAGCCAGGTGAGATGACCATCCATGGGGCTGGGGGAAACAGAATGCCATGGGGGCAAGGTGAAAAATGGGAGCCAGGAAATCAGGACAAGCCGAACAAGGGGTGGTGCAACAGCAAGTGGTCCCAGTCAACACTGGGGGCAGAGGGGTGGTGGCAGTTTGGGCAGGTGCGTGAGGGGGAGCCAGGTTTGTTGAAGTCTGGGTAAACACTCTAGAGTTGCAATGTCCTTTCCCTTCTTCCTCTCTTCCTATCACTTCAAATCCTCCCCACAGCCCCACAAGGACAGGGATCTTGTCCATCTTGCTCAGAATGATGCTTTGCAAATAGTAGGTTTTTGTAATCATTGATGGACTGAAGGATGGGCTTCCACCTCTGAAGCCCCGAGCCCAGCTCAGCTTCCCAATTTCTCCCTCTTCTGAAATGAAGGCCTTGGTCACCTGGCAGGAAACTTGCAGTGTGGAAGGCACACAGAACCAAATCCTGGCTCTGCTTCTTACCAAACATTGCCAAGCCACTGAAATTCTCTTCACCCTCCCTTTTCTCATCTGCAAATGGAGTTATTCCTCAGAGGTTTGTAGTGAGACCCATGGGAACAACATAGAGGCAAGGAAGGCTTTGACTCTTTAAGACACGATGTCAGTAGTTATCTTGCACTGCCATTTACGCCACTCAATGGCTTTGAATTCTTTAACTTTTGTGCTTAACAATAGGAATAGCCATCATTCACAGAGCAACTGCCCTCTATCACACAACACTTACATTCTAATTCTCCATGGGAGGCAGGTCCTCCTGTCCCTGTAGGGGGATGAGGAAACAGAAGCTGGGAAAGGTTAAGGGAATGAGCCAGGCCTGCACCTGTTGTCAGTGCTGGGCCAGAATTGGAATCCTGCTTTGTCTGCTGTGTGGCTTTGCTGGCCTCCTGGCCTAGAGCAAATTTTAGGTAAGCTTAAGGCCAGGGATCATACCCTGTTATGTCCTCTTAACAAATTTCAAGTGTATAAAACAGTACTGTCACCTTTTAGTCACCATGCTATCCATTAGATCTCCGGGGCTTATTCATTTTGCAGGACTAAAACTTTGTTCCTTTGACTGACACCTCCCCATGTCCCCTCCCCCAGCCCCTGGCAACCACCTTTCTACTCTGTGTTTTCTCTGAGTTCAACTATTTTAGGCAGGAATGGCATCTTAGTTATCTGTGTCTCCAACAGTATCTAATCCCTTGCTTCCTTGTAACTAACAGATATCAATACATTTGTTGGTTTTTAACATTCTATTAAAAACAGTATTGAGATTTCTGACTCTAAAACTTTATGGTGCTCCCTACAGGTTGCAGTCTCTTAGCCCCAAGTGGTTAAGTAAACTAAAAGTATGAATAGTCTCCAACAAAGTGTTGTGTATTTGCACAGGAGAATCATAAGTTACAGGGGATGATGGAGGAACAGCCCAGGGTATTTGGGCACTTCCCAGAAGGACGAACACTTTCCCTGGCCTGAGTGGAATGGGGGTCTGACTGGACTGGCATGTGATGCCCTGCCTGGCAAGACAGGACAAGAAATGAATCAGTTGCCTCGCACAATGGTCTGTGCTATTTCCAAGCTGCCTAGCTCATGAGCACTGCACAATCCAGCAGCCCACTCTAATTTGTCACACCAAAGGCTGTCTTCTTAGTAAACAGTTGTCCACACTTCTGTTCTTTCTGAGTCACCACTTAGTGTTCAAACTGAAATGCCAGTGCGATCCTTGGAATACACCATGCAGTGGGAAACTGAGGGAGGTGGGGCCGGGCAGGATAGCACTTCCTGTGGAAACTTCCGTGCCCTGCAAGCGAACCAGAACCTTCAGGCAGGCTTCTGCAAAAGGTGGAGGCAGGACAGTCCTCCGTTCACTGCTATTCCTGCCCCTAGGAGAACCCCCTCTCTTTGTAGCTGAGGGAACTGGTGGTGAACCAGTTCAGTGACTTGTCCAAGGTCTCACAAGTCTTTTTGTGACCTGCTTCCTACTCTCCCCTACCTTACCCCCCACAGCATCCCATATGTATTCTTTTCCCCAGTCAGTGAAGTCACGTTAGCTCCTTGAGTGTGTCATGCTATTTCACGTCTCTTGTCCCCTCACCTTGGAATGCTCTTTCTGCTTCTCTCTGGTTGGTGAACAACTCATTCCCCAAGACCCCACTCAAACTTTCTGTCTCTTTGGAAAACCTTGCTGACTGGGGGCACTTCCCAGCAATCCCCTGTCCTCATCAGAACAGAGTTGTTCATGGTTCTCCGTGCTACCTGCACTGTGTCCACATAGCCCCGAGAGCACCCTGGGCAACAGCATTTGTTAGAGGCCTGTTTGCTTCCTTAGAACATTGAGTCAAATGTCAATTAGGGTTTTGTTCAGTTGCAAGTAAAGAAAAGTTCACTTAATCCATAGCTTAGACCAATTTGGGGGTTAATTTTTTGGTTGTTTGTTCGTTTGTTTTACATAGCCAAGTTTGCCATAGTAACTCCATGATATCATTAGGATCATGTGGCTTTTTCCTGATGTCACCCAGCAGTCACAAAGTGGCTACTCCTTCACCAATCTACATGCTAGGCAGGACAAAAGGCAGGGGTAATGAATAACAAGCTGCCACTAATCAAGTCTGCCCCTTTCACAGAGTTTGTTTGGAAGCCCCACTTAGTGACTCCTGCTTGTATCTTCTTGGTCAGAATGGAATTATATGATTGCCTGTAGTCAAAAGAATGGGAAATGTAGTTGTTTAACTGGACATTCATAATACAATAAGGGTCCTGTTAGTAAGGTGGAAAGGGGGAACTAATATCAGGGAGGCAGGTGTCTGCCGTGCGCAGTGATTGTGTCTCTTTATCCTTCTTTTTTGAAGCTTAGCCGAGGACTCAAATACAAGTCCTAGAAAGAAAGGAAGTTTTCTGACCCCTACACCAACGCCACTTTCCCAGTGTGACTCAGCACATCTTTGAGCTTTCAGACATGCGGCAAAGACTTCTGGGGATCGGCAGACACATAGGAGGGAGAGAGCACTGAAGGGATCTCAGACCAATGTTTATTGCTCAGTGGGGAGCTAGAAGAAGGGGTGAGAAAGGCCCTCCTTGAGATATATAGCTGCATGTTGTACATAGGCCCTTGTTTTCCATTCATAAAGAACATGTAGGTCACTATGTGACTTCAAGAGCTTCACTAGGTTTTGGGACATCTCCATCCCAGTTTCCATTCTCTGCAGTCGAGAATTCCTCAGCAGCAAAGCTAGGTTCACTCTGGCTTCCTCTAAAGTCAGGCACTACTTTTGTATGTCATACTTGTTTCCAGCTTTTCACAATTATAAACAACTTTGCAATGAACATCCTTGAAATAAATAGTTGGGGTTGTCCTGGTGCATCTTAATTCTTTTTTCCCTTAGTCTAAATTCCAAAAAGTAGAAATCCTGGGTGAAAGGGCATGCTCATTCTTAAGGTTTCCGATGTGTGTTGTCTGACTGCCCGAAAGTCGAGCTGCTCTATGCTTTCGTCAGTTATAAGTGGAGGAGTCTGCCTTCTTTCAGGGGGAGTTGACCTCCTTCTGAAGGTTTCAGTTGTCTAGTAGTCATTCCAAGGGTCTAGTCCTTCCTTCCAAAGCAACAGCAGACCATCTCCAAGCTGGAAACAAAGGTGGAGAACACCAGAGGTTAACATGTCTCAATATCCCAGAAGATTCTAAGTTTTGCTCTGGAAAGACTGGGGATCATAGATTCTGTGTACATAAAAGGAAGATCCATGACCCACTTGATGAGAGAACCTGAGGTGGTTCCAAGGGCTCAGGTGTGATCCTGGAGTCACTATTGACTTCTCTCTACTGTTCTCTGCCAAGTCCTGTCAGCTGGACCTTCTAATACCTTTGCAATCAGCCTTGTCTTCTAAATCACCTTGGCATCTGCCTCTGACCCTTAACCATCTCTTTATCATTTCCCCCAACTGACTGCTTCACCACCCACTTCTTTGCTTGTATTCCTTTCACCCATTCTCCACAGCTCTGGGTTGATTTTTGTAAATACCCATGACCTTGTCACAATCCAGCTTCATCCTTGTTTTCAGACCTGTTCTTACAACCCAGCAGCTCCCTAAAGTGCTATGTTCCCTCACATCCATGTGCCCAATGAGGATTCCACAAGCAGGATTTATTGCAAGGAGACTCCTTGTTCACTATTTCCCACTACCCTTTCTCCAGAGAATTATCTTAGAAACCATCTAAGTGGGACTCCTGCAACATACAGTTGAGGAAATAGGAGAACCACTCCTGAAACGCCTTCCCCCTTCCCATTCCAACAACAAACTTATGATTCCTATTAAAATTCAGCTTATTATATCTTTCAGAAGGCTTGGGACACCCCCTCTTTGTCACCCAGATGAGGGGTTGCTTCTACGTGACCTCACAACACCAGTGCTTATTTATCATCTTTCTCTATATTATAACTATTTTTTCATTTGTATTTTCCTCTTCTTCAACTAGCCTGAGCCCTATTCATATTTCTATTAGTATGGACTCTAACAGTGCACATAATTGCTCCATGGATGTTCCTTGAATGAATCAATGTAGACAGGATTATAGACCAGAGGTAGGACTCACTGGTGCTGGTAGAGAAAACACATTGATAGTGACTCCCTTCAAGATGATATGACTGGAGTATCACTTTCTCGTCCCTATAGCCAAGTGTCTTCCCTTTCGTCACACACCCTGAAGAAGCAGTATAGATTCTGTGTACATAAACAAAGCTTTCATGAACTGCTTGATGAGGGAGTACGTTTCTCAAGTTGTATGCTTCCATTTGGATTGGAAATAGCTCTTTCCTTCTCGGAAAGAAAGCTTGGTTTTATTTTTTGTGTGAGAACCAAGTCAGGGAGTAGATGACACACCTCACCTATGCAAGATATGACAGGGTTTGAAAACGTTTTTGCTTCAGCATCTGTATGTTTTACAAGTTCCATTTATTAAGAGCTTACTAGGTATTGGCCTTATTTAAACTTTCATATGAATTTATTCCTTACAATAATCTGAAGGGGTTACTGTGAATGAAATTTAAAAATGAAAAAACCTAAGAGTGGAGCAGTTAGAAACCTGTCAAAACCATGTAGCTGGTAATTGGTTTACACCTGATCTTTCAGCCTCTAGTGCTTGCACCCTTAATTGTAACACAACACTGTTTTCGAGCACAATCAGACCTCTTCACCACCCAGTGGCATAAGCTGGGCTTGTGTTACTGTGCCCACTTTACAGATGAGTTCACTGAGCCTGAGCGTAACAGAACTTGCCCAACAACACCTGTTGAGTAGCATTAGGCAGGGGGCATAGCATTCTGGGGTCTCCAGACTCTAGGTAATCCACTAGGTCCTTTAGAATTCATCAGTTTAGTGGACACAGTTTTTTAAAAGGACGTGAAAAGTGCAGTTGGGTTTGTTCGGTAACACACGAAGTTTATGAATAGTCGCCAGCACACAAGCTGGCCAGCTGCTGTGGTCTTCCAAACCTAAAGCGGCCTGGCTGGTCCCTGGCTGAAGGCATTCTAAGGAAACAGCTCCCTCTTTAGGCAGATTGGGGGAACAGCAGGGACTCTGGGCGCACAACTCCCAAACTGTGCTGAACATCCGCCTGAGCGGTAGAACTTTCCCGGGTACCTTGCCCATGTCTTTAAACAGTTTGACATAGGGTGTTGTTGTTGTTGTTGTTACTGTTGTTGATTTTCCATCAAAAGGTCATATGTTACCCAGGACGGCGCAATTCAAAAACGGCTTTGGTGGTTGGATTACATCACATATTCACCTCAGCTCTGTGATTTTGTAATGCCCACCTGTGAGGGAATCCTATTTCCTCTCTTTCTGTCTCCAAGACAGAGAAGAAGGAACCAGGGGTGATAGCAGAGGCTGCAACCAGAGTCAGTCAGTGCCAGGCTCAAGGGAAGGGGCAGATCCTGAGCCTCATCCCATGGGTGGACTGGCCCATGGCTCACCAGAAAGCGGAGGGAGAGAAGCAGCTTCCACTGAACCTAAAAAGCAGGACTGCAAGAGGGCGATGAGAGGGTAGAGGATCAAGTGACCTGAGCAAATATGAAGACCCATGGATAAAAGCACAGGCTGAGATATCTCTTGGCAGGGTGCTCATAAAATCTCTGATCTGGAAGGTTTCTAGGATTACCAAATCAACATTTACCTCTTCAGTTCTCATTCATTCACCTGAGACGAGTGATTCCCCAAAGACTCCATATTCCTTTTCCTTTAGGGACAATAGGGACACTTTTATGTATACATTGGGGACCAGTTTTCTTCCTGCGTGGAGAACTGAGAGGTGATACAGTTATAGTAAAAAAAGCGGAGTCTCGCTACCAGACAGCCCTCACAGCTTGAAGCCCTTTTTTGCACCACAGAATGAGTTGTACTTCCAAAAGCTGGATAAGCAACTGATACCAGCTCCTCTGCGAGGCCACCTGGATGGCCTGAGGTGTCCATATGCCCTCCCAGTGAGGCAAACACTCGGTGGAATGTGCCCTCTTCCCCAGTGGCACAGGGATTCCTGCTCTCTGGGTCTCTTACTGTTCCCATCTCTGAAACGAGAAGTTTGACAACATTAGGGGTTCCTGGCTATAGTCTGCAGAATCTAGAAAACTTCAGGGTGCAATGGCCTTCGTCTGCTACTTGGACCAGAGGTTTCTCCAGGCTCTGTGTGTCATAATGTTTGAATCAAGAGCCACAATTCAAAACATGTCTGTAAACTGCTGTATCAGATGATACCTGCTGTGGTTCACTCATTTATTCCCTCATTCAACAAATATTTACTGGACACTTGCTGTGTGTCAGGTGCTGTTGTCAAGGAAACAATGGTGAACAAAGAGCAGATCCCCTGGTGCAATATAAACCGTAATTTAAAATCAGGAGCATTTGGTCTTCCATCAGAGACTTGACCCTGGACACAGAGGCCACATCCTCATTCTCATTCTTGGATGTGCTGTCGGGACACACACTTTTGCATACATCTAACTTCCTGTTTTCTGGTTGTCTCACTTCCTTTTGAGAACATGAATCTTGATTGGTGAGTGTATGATGTTCACAGTCTCAAACTGTTAAAGAAACGTGCTTTATATAACCAGGAATTAGGGCAATGGAGTTGACAACTAGGCTTTCAAAAAAGGATTTGTTTACTTACAGGAAAATTCTTCTGAAAAATGTAAAAATAATATGTTTCATGAATCTTACTGGACAGCTATTTTATTGAAAAAATATGATTTCTTGGGGAGAAATGCCAAATTTATTATTATCATCCAATTAACGTATTATTTGGGCATCTTTTTCAGCATTCATCCACCTGTCAGCATTTGAAGAAAAAAGAAACTGAGGTTGACTAGGGCCTCCTCTGTGCCAGGTATTTTTGGGGTATGTTCACATGCATCTCTTTCTCTTAATCACTTATTTTGAGAGCAGCCCTGCAAGAGCTATTTACCGATTTTTAGAGATAACAAGAGTGAAGCTTAATATCTTTCTGAAGTTCATGAAGCCAGTTAGAAGTCCACGTTTGAAATCCACAGCTGTCTTATCCTAAAGCCTCTCTGTATTTTTCCTACCATGTGGTGCAACCTCCCCACTTGCTCAATATTATTTGTTCCCTGTTCTTTACAATCACCTTTGGGCACATCTCTGAGTAATCATTAGGAAGACCAAGTGATATTTTATCATTTCAAAGGTCACCAGTGGCTTCTCTAACTCTCTAACAGTGAAGGAACCGTGTGTACATTTCCTGATTTAGCACTCAAGAATACCAATATTCTAGGCACCAATATGTTCTGCTTTGTAGATAATTTTACCTTGTCCCACTTGGCTACCAAGTTCACCTTACATTAAGGACACAAAGTCCTTTAAAAATAGAATTTCATAATGAAGCAGTGAGGTTTGCAAAAAGAATAAAGTGACCCCCCTCCATTATCCCATTCAGGGCTTTTTGCATCCGAACAAATCAGAGATAATTGATGAAGACTGTGTCCTCAAGGTCTTCATAATTAAAACTATTCATGTGTAATTCCCTTGAAAACAGCTGTCAAATTCCATATCACGGTAATTATTATCAATAACAATTTTCTTAAAGAATTTTTACTTTGTAAAGCAAAAATAGTCATTCAAGCACACATGCACACTTTTGGTTTCCAATGCCCACATTTTCTGTTTTCCACCTGCACATGCCCACCTCCCACCCCGCTCTTTCTCCTCTTCAGTTTTGGAAAACAGATTGTAAAAAACAATGGTAAAGATGCAGGACAGTTAAAACAGAATGTTGAAAAAAAAAAGTTGGAAGATTCATATCTCCCAATTTCAAAACCTGCTACAAAACTATAGTGATCCAGATGATGTGGTACGGGCACAAGTGTAGATACAGAGGTCAGTGGAGTAGAACTGGGAGTGCAGAAACACACCATTACTTTTCTAGTGAATTTATTTTTGACAAGAGTACTAAAACAATTCAATGGAGAAAGAATGGTCTTTTCAACAAGTGATTGCTGGGATAACTGCATATCCACATGCAAAAGAATGAGGTTGGACTCCTACCTCACACTTATATAAAGAATAATTCAAAATGGATCATAGACCTAAATGTAAAAGCTAAATCTATAAAACTAGAAGACACCATAGGAATAAATCTTTGTGACCCTGGAGTTAGGTAATGGTTTCCAAAATCACATGTGAGAAATATAAACACACAAATTACGCTTCATTAAAGTTAAAACTCTTTCCCTGCAAAAGACACCACTAAAAAGGCAGAAAGACAACCAAACAATAGATGAAAATATTTACAAATCAAGGTTGTTGATAAGGAATTTCTATCCAGAATATGTAAGAAAATCTTACAACTCAACAATGAAATAAAAATAATTCAAAAGTGAGCAAAGGACTTGAATAGGTGTTCCTCCAAAAAAGATAAATGAATGGCCAAAAAGCACAGAAAGAACATCACTATCACCAGTGAAATGCAAATAAAACCACTTCACACCCACTAGGGTGGCTAAAATAATAATAAAAAAAAAGCAGGTAATAAGTGTTGGTAAGGATATGAAAATCTTGGAATCTTCACACATTGCTGTGGGATTGTAAAACATTGCAACCACTTTGGAAAAACAGTTTGGCAGTTCCTCAGATTGTTAAAATAGAGTTACCATATGACCAGCAATTCCACTCCTAGGTATACACCCAAGAGAACTGAAAGCATATGTCCACATAAAAACCTGTATAAGAATGTTCATAGCAGTGTAATTCATAGGAGTCACAAAGTGGAAACAATTCTGATGTCCATCAGTTGAGGAATGGATAAGCAAAATGTGGTATGTCACACAATATAATATTATTTGGCAGTAAAAAGATGAAGCAATGATATACATGACTATAACACATTACAGCTACAACATGGTTGAACCGTCAAAACATTGTATTAAGTGAAAGAAGTCACTTATAATAAGCCATATATTATATATAATTGCATTTATATGAAATATCCAGAACAGTCAAATTCATAGGAACAGAAAGTATATTAGTGGTTGCCAGGGGCTGGGGTTAGGGGGTACTGGAGAATGACTGATAATGGGTATCAGGTTTCTTTTTGAGGGTGGAAAAAAAACCCAAAAAGGTAGCAGTGATGTTCGCACAACTTCATGAATATACTAAAAACCACAAAACCACTGAATTGTACACTCTAAAAGATGAAATTCATCGTATGTTGATTATATACCAAAAAAAGTTTTGAAAAAATTAGTAGTAACATTATATAACAAAAACCATGAGGCACAGATATCACTGCCCAGTCATACATGTTTTTTTTCTTCTTGGGTACATGACTAAATTATTTTCTCCAAACTCTCTTCCAGCCAGGCGTGTCCAGGTACCTGGGTTCCACCTGGTGAACTATGTAACTAAGTGATACACAGCACTTCCAAGCCTAGACTCTAAAAGTCTTCCAATGAAGAAACTTCCATGGAAGGAGAGGGTAGTGGAGCCATAACATGGATGGAACCTGAGTCCCTAAGTGACTGCATGGAAGTCAGAGTTAATGACCCACACTGCACTACGACATGAGTAAGGAGTGAACTTTTATCGTCCTCAGCCACTGAAATTTGGAGGTTGATTGTTACGACACTCTGCTTGCCCTAAGGAACACCACAAATATGAAAATTATGCCTCAGGATCTCTGAAAATTTTCTTAAGAACCATTTATCATTTTTAACTGATAAAATTAACCTTGTAGAAGTTGAAATATTATTGGGATCCTTCAAGGATAGGCATTAATCTTGGAAATCTTATATTCAAACTTAATCAAATTTGCCTGCAAAGCAGTTTGGTAAAAGTCACCAAATGATTTCAGTGTCTCTAGTACCAGTGTATAAATATGAAAACATTTCAATACTTTATAATATCAACTTCCACATAAACCTAAAGAACTTCGGATGTGTTTTCACATAATTCTTTCAAGCTATGCGGTTGACATCTATCCTCACCAATGTTATGCTTATTAGAACTTGTATGTTATAGCTCCAAATTTAGTATTTATAATGTTATATGACCACACCAACAATCTTATCAACAAGTGTTGTGTGGTTTATAATAGAAAAAACAAGCACATAAGCATTAGTGGCTTGTCCAACCTGGCAAGATGTCAAAGTCAAAAACTTTCATAACAAGTCCAGTGTTAACTTTTTAAAAATCAGCTCTACTGAGGCATTACTGTATAATTCCATTTATATGAAATACCCATAAAATTTCTCTAAGTGTATAATTAAATGATGTTTAGTAAATTTGCAGGTTTGTTCAACCAACTCCTGCATCAAGTTTTATAGTATTTCCACCACCCAAAAAAGATCCTTCATTTCTGTTTGCTGTCACCCTCCATTCTTCCCCAACCCCTGGTAACCACTAATCTATTTTCTGTATTTGTACACTTGTATTTTCTGAACATTTCGTCTTAATAGAATCATATAATTTAATTTTTTGTGCCTGGTTTCCTTTAATGAACATAATGTTTTTGAGGTTCAGCCATGTTGTAGCATGAAATAACTGGTTTTTTTAATTGCTGTGTAGTATTCCATTGTATCATGCACCAGACTGTTTATCCACCCACCAGTTGAAGAGCATTTGGATTTCTCCTGGTTTTGGTGATTACGAACAAAACCACTATAAACATTTGTCTACAGGCTTCGTGTGAGCACAAGTTTTCATTTCTTTTGGGTAAATGCACAAGAGTAGGATTGTTGGTAGAATGGTTAAGTATATGTTTAACTGTAAATGTTTAAAAAACTGTAAATGTTTTCTGAATTGGCAGTGGCAGAAATGTATGAGAGTTTCAGTTGCTATGCACCCGCATCAGCACTTGGTATTTTGCAGGATTTTAAAAAAGTATTCTAATAGTCATGTAGTGGTATCTAGTTGTGGTTAATTTTTATTTCCTTAATGACTAAATATTTTGAGCATCTTTTTTTATTTGCTTATTTTTTATACATGTATTTTCTTCAGTGAAATGTCAATTTTTTATTTGGGCCATTTGTCTTCTTATTATTGAGTTGTAAGAGTTTTTTTCATAATCTTGATCTATGATGATCTGCATTTCATCTATCAGATGATCTGCATTTTTTTCTCCAAGTCTGTGATTGCCTTTTCCATTTTCTAAATACTGTCTTTTGAAGCACACACAATTTTTTGATGGAAGTCCTTTTTTCCAGTTTTTTCTTGTCTGATGTCATATCTACTAACTCTGCCTAACTCAAGTCTGCAAAGATTTTCACCTATGTTTTCTTCTAAAAGATTTATCATTTTGCTCTTACATGTATCTGTATGTTCCATTTGAGTTAATTTTTAAATATAATGTTAAATTAAAGCCCAAATTCATCTTTGTGCATGTGCATATCCAGTTGTCCCCGCATCATTGGGTGAAAAACGTTCTTTCTCCCCATTAGTTGTCTTGGAACCTTTGTTGAAAATCAACTGACCAAAAATGCAAAGCTCAGTATCTGGATTCTCAATTCTCTTCCATTGGTCTGTAAGTCCCTGCTAATGCCAGCACTCTGCTGTCAGCCTTTAAGACATGACTTGCTATGATAGGGGCAACTTTTTTATACTAACAGTAAGCTGACTCTATCATTATTTTGAGGCACAATGCTTTGCCCAGTACTTTGATCTTCTGAAACAATGGTATATTTTCATTATTCATATTGATTCAAAGGAAGGTAGAAATTAGAGGCACAATCTAAATATGTGGAGCCCTAACTGTGTCTGTCAGAATGATGTGTGATTTGCTACAGACTGCATTTTAAAAGACATGTTTGTAATAAATTTCTTCAGTTTAACACTTGAAGCTACAAGGCTGACAGCGAGCTTGTGTTTATCTAATACTGTGACAGGACGTACCATGCAGTAGCCGTTCTCAGATAGCAGTTATCTCAAGGCCTCACGCTAACCCCCGCGTTCTGCTTCTGTAAAATGGCTTCCTGCAAGCAACTGTGCCCCTCCCCACTCCTCCTTCCACCTGTGCAGCACGAATATAAGCAAGCCCCCGCCTGAGTTCGGGGTCCAGAATTTGGAGACGGTCTCCTCTGGGTCCGCATGCGTGAATAAAACTCCACTTCGCAAACTCTGATGCTGCCTGAGTCACTTTTCTGTAACAATACGATATAAGAAGTGTTATCAAATATTCCACTCTGAGTTATAGTTACATCACTATCACTGGATATTATTGAATCTAAGATGCCATTAATTATAAAATGCACCATTATTTTATGTAGATTAAGAAAGAAAAAAATGCTTTCAATTAAAATAGAAAATGCTACCCACTGAAAAAGATGAACCCTAATTTCAGAAGTATAAAATTCTAGATAAGTGAGCATCTTAAAATTGATGAAGTATAGTATAGCAGGAAGAAAACATTATTTTGAATTGCAATGTTTCTTCCAAAAGCGATATTCCCATTGCAGGATCCCTTTGAAATGAGATTTTCTCCTTTGCTTTGTACACATTTTTATAGTAAAGTCAAATTCTATGGTGATTTCAATGAGTTGTACTGTGTTTCAAGTAATTTTGAAGTGGGAGATTACATCCAGACAGATTTAAACACATGGTGTGTCTGTCTCCATGAGTCATTAATATTTCCTCAGCCAGTGGGAATCCCATATTTTCAATCCATGTATATTTGTATTATAATGCCCACCAGTTTGGATTATTTTGAAACTATTTACTAAACACTGAAACTTCTGGGATAGATCAATGATTTATAACAACTCTGGGATAACATATTTTAAATCTGGACAATCCCAGCAAATTCACTGTGTAGACTCCCTATACCATGGGTATTAGTCACTGGTGAGACTGCTGAGAAGCCACAAGCTCAACCCTCTGTGGATGTTCATTCCAAAGTAGAAGAATTGCCAGATGTGAGTAGATTGCTGTCATTTTCCCCAGGATTGAATTCCTACCATGGGGCAGGAACTGTTCATGGGCTGTCTGTCTGAGCAGCTGTTTCTGCAGGGTCATCCAAGGAACATTGAAACTGTCTTCACTTCCCCAAACTCTCTCTGCTGACCTGCCCCGGTGCTTTGGTATCACCTATTTGAGGTGAGGCACTTCCTCTAGAGAGTTCCTGTCTAAAAAGAGATGATACTTATTAGATATCCCTGTGTGTTATTGGCCTAAGGAAAACAGGATCTTAAGAGACAGAGGTAAAATAAAAACATGTCCTTTAGTTTTATCTGCTCATAAGAAAGTTGAGGCGTGCTTAGGCTAACTTAAGATAGAAAAGGGGTCGCTGGAGAACAGTTATTAGAAGGAAACCTGAGCTTGACGTTGCTCTAGAGGACACCTCAGGACCACTCTGTCCTGGTCCACATGGTCTCCTTTTCATGCTGAGTCTGCTCCTCTATGCATATCTGCTCCATGAACTAGATAGTCCACTTTCACCATGGACTATCCAGTCTTTCACATATATTCAAATTCAAATTCTGAATGAGCTAGAGTGTTTGTTCTAGCTAATTACATCAATCTAGTTGGGTATATGCTTTCTCACCTGGCCATCTAGTGAGCCATCTGTTGGCCATGCATGGGCTACCCTTGGGCCAGATGTTGCCTTGGACTGATCAGTAGCCAGCCCACTGGCACTTCTAGCCCAGAGCCTCTTCCCTTACTAGGGCTGCCAGTGGACAAGTTCAGCTAGAAGCAGCTATCGAGCAGGGTGGACAGTACATCCAGAACTGGCACTATCAGAGAGATGGGTGGATGCTATAGGAGATGCTGACATCCAGGGAGAGTAAGCCATGGGCAAGGGAGGGTTAGGTACCACAGATAAGCTTGTGTTTGAGATCTTGTATATATGTGTTTTGCATCAAAATGCTTTGAAACTACTATTAAGAATGAGGTATTTTACTAGGATGCAATTTTGCCTCTAATGATCCATAGCTGCTGTGTGAGACAGCAATATTTCTCATGACAAGTGAACAAGCACAGTGTCTAAGCCTGGGTTTCCCACAAAGCCTCTGAAAGAGGCTTTTATGCAGATGACTTATTTGTTATGTGATCCAAGGGAGCAGGTGAGGGATAAGAAAATTAAACAAGGAAAGAAGAGAGTAAATGCTAGGATTCTTATGGAAGTCAGTCCCTAGTATTGTGACTGATGCTTAATCCCTACAGGACATTTTCAGGAACCTTGTAAAATGTGGTCTCAGAACCATCTGCATGGAAGAAGGGAAAGAGAAAGTATTTATCCATTGGATCTCATCCCCTAGTGGTCCAGAGGGCTCCGCATTTCCCTGTTGCCCATGTATGAGTTCAGAGCTGCTTCTAGTGAACTATCACCTGCAGGTCAGCTAAGCAGTGAGTACTGTGAGCACAGAGCTGCTTGACTGCACCTGCAGGAAGCTGGCTCAAGCCTTCAAGGAACTGGTTTCTGCTACAGGGCCTGGAGTAAGATATGATGCCACAGAGGTTTTGAAATACATAAGAGGCCTCCAACATACCTAGTTATGATCAACTATGTGAATGAAACTCTTTCCCAGGAACCCAATACATTTTCATCTTGTCCAGGGTGTTTGATCCCATTTGGCATGCAAAAATTTCCTCCAGGTCAATTTCCTTCACTTTCCAAGGAAGAAAATTCCAGAGTACAAACCCACACATTAAATTATCTATTCCTTAGGGAATTTGGTCTCTATGGAACTGCCACACACACATACATACACACACATCAGAAGGCCTGCTACCTGGGCCAATACTGTGTTGTACAACATCCAGAAGATGCCATTGACACCCTAATCCATGAAATTCTGCAGTGGCTCTATGGAGTGGCCCTACTCAGTGTTTCCCCTGGATTTTCCCACTGACCATGGTCAAAGTAGAATTCACTTTCAAATAGAAAGTCACCACTAGAAGGTATAATGTCCTACCATTAGTTCTGTGTCCCTTTGTTAAAATGCTCTCAACCTATGGAAATGTGTACATCCTTCAGTGGGAAGCAATTCAATCTGCCATTAGTCATCTTCTCTTTAATAAAGAGAAGAAGGAAGTGCCCTGTCGTGGGAGTGAGAGTGGGGAAGAGGATGAATGAGGGCTCTGAATGCCAGGAGAGGAGAGACAGAGAGTGTTTGGTTGTAAGTTCCAAAGAGAAACTCTAGTTACTTGATGGTTTGAATTGGAGCTGACCTTTCACAAGTTGATTCGAATCTGGTTCACTATAGACATAGCAGTGTAATTTCTGCAACTTGGTGTCAATCACATCGCTTCACCTGTACCTTTGTGAAATCTTCAGAGGCTGCATGTCATGAATTTTTCAAAGCTAAGGGTCATCTCCATGAACACTGTTGGGGGCAGCCCTTGAGCATGATCAGACAGGAAGACAGGAATACTTCCACAGGCTCTTGGACTGTCTAAGATCATACCGTCAGTACAGATTCAAAGAGTCCAGTGAGCAGTCATGGAGCAAAAGAGTGGTGTTGGGTCAAATAGGATGTAAGTGCAAGGCTGGAGAGATCAGAAAGGTTATCTTAGAACCCAAAGCAATGAGGGGTTGGCAAACCATGGGCTGAATCTGACCTACTGCCTGTTTTCATCAATAAAATTTTATTGGCCAAGAGCTAGACTCATTCATTTATGTTTTATCAGTGGCTGCTTTCATGCTACGATGAGCACAGTGATGAGTAGCTCTGTGAGTAGTTCTGAGAGACTTCATGGCTTTTGCAAAGACTAAAATATTTACTATCTAGTCTTTACTAAGTAAGTTTGTCAATCTTAGATAATCTTACTTCTCTGTGTGCTGATATTTCTGCTTTACGGTTTTTTTAAAGGTAAACATTTACCACTGAAACCCCTACTAAAGCACCACTTTTTGAATATTCAAAGAAGTTATCCTAGAATAATAGGATGGAGTGTTGAGACACACACTGCCTCAAACTCCCTATTTGAGGACCCCTTCCAGCAGCAGCAGCAGCAGCAGCAGCATTCCTTCCTCCTCTCTACAGCTGCAGGGCATCAGCAGAGCTGCAGGGCATCAGCAGAGCTCCAGGCACAGGGCAGGGTCCTGGGCCCATTGAGATGGACAGACATGCTGGGCTCATTGCTCTGTGTCAGGGGTGTCTCCAGAAGCCACATGAGGCAGCAGCTGCCTGGGGCCTAACTCTTTTTTTCTGTCTCTCATCTCTCTCCCTCTCCTGTCTCCCCTTCCACCTCGACTTTCCTCTCCTCTTTTGGTCTCTCGTCCTCCCTCTAGCCCACATCTCAGGCCTGTCAGTGCCACCCAGTGGCTTCGACAAGTATTACTCCAACTTACTGACTGCCCTTAAGGCTGAGAACCACCGACCCCCAGGAAGTCAGGGCAAAGCCTATAATTAGGGATCCAGAGACAACTAGAAGACCCTAGGGAAACATTGAGATCCTACCCTGATTGCTCAAAGCATTAATATTTGATTTAAAAGTCATTTAGGCCTTATTATAAATGAAGGAATCTGTGGTAGGTTTGTTAAGGGGGTAGAGATCAGGAGGGCTCTAAATAATTCAGTTAAAGAGGTTACTGCGTACTGTTTTGAGCAAACATTGCATTTGAATTGTTTCAGGGATGTATTTAGGTGATATAAAATATGGATGTAATAAAGTATGCAATTTTGGATTTAGGACATAACCAGTTTCTTGAGCCATCTTAATCGTATTACTTATTAACATAAATTTTTCCCAGTTGCTGCAATGAATTGTGCTTTCTTCAGTTCTATGTCTTGACCTTTGATGACATCTTAGGTGAATCCAGTGGGGTCCAAGGAATTGTCTCTCACACAGAAGCTGCTCCTGTGAGACTGCATTAGCAAGCCCCTGGTGCCCCACAGGGCTGACCTGAGACCCTCGTTCACTCTCTCTTCTCTCTCCTCCCCAGCCCAGCCTTTGCCTGTAAGGAATGGACATTAGGGTGGGGTGTGGGTAGAGCAATGACTGTGGTTGATTGTGGTGAGGCTGATTCTACAGACCTTTAGTAAGTTAGTTGGGGAGAATATCTGGCTCCAATTTTTGGTCACTGTTTCTAGAAGGAAGGGCACTGAGTTGCAGCTGTCTGGGACGATTCTTGGACAATAGGCGAAGTCCCATTCTATATCCTGCTATATGATGCTGGCAGCCCATTCAGTCCAGGCCTTGGGACAAACAGCCTTGCTCTGTGCCCACAAGAATTTGCATTAGTGTGAGGGAGGCTGTAGTAGCCAGCTCAAATCATCTGGGATTCCCTCATGGTTACTGGCCATTGTGAGCAATGCTCACACTGTGACTATCATTTTCTCACCCACCAAAATTATTTTTTCTTGGAGGAACCTGAGTCTCAGAATTCTATTTCTGTAGGCCACCAGACTTGTCCAGGGTCAAATGAAGGTTCTGGCACCAGCCCTTTAAGTGCAGAAAGGCAGGAGAAGAGGTCACGATCTCTCTATTGTCATCACTGCAAGGGTTAACCTTTCTTCTGGGCAGAAAAGTGGTTATTTGGAATAGAGTGGTATTTGAAAGACTCCCCTGTCCTAAACCATCTCTCCTGCCTAGGTGCCCCAGTGTATAAAATTATGCCATAAGAAATTCATTATTTGGGGTAAAAAAAAGAAAGGTTTTCTCATTCACAACTTCTCTTAAAGTAAAAACACCCTAGGGAATGTTCTTCATGAGTTCACTAACCTTTTATGCGTACAGCTTCTGAGTTGAACAGAGAAGTGATGACCAGCTTAGTCCCTCACAACTTTCTCTGAAATGATTATTTGCATTTATTTTAACAGTTAAACTCATTGATGAAGTTATCAATCATGAATGAAACATTTTAATGCTTAAAACCTAGTAGTTTTAAAAGATGACAGAAACATGAAAGTTGGTTGTGCTTTCCAAATTGGGATTACTGGCAGAAATATTGAAGAGTTCCCAACCCAGTAGCGTGATTTCAGTACCAATCACCCAGACTCAGCTCCAAGGAAGAACGAGGGGATGAGAGCAGAGGACTTGCAAAAAGAACACAGAAAGCTTTGCTTTTCTGTTTGTGTGTTTCTTCATTAACAAGTGATAAAGGTGTCTGTCACTCACACTAGACTGTCCCACGGCAGATGCCTCGGAACCACCCAGGAAATGAATAATGAGCACTGTTACTGGCAGTCCCCATAAGCTCTCCTGGGGCCGTGTTTCTGTTGGCCCTGTAGCTTCTACCCAGACTGTTTTTGCTCTGGCCTCCTCCTTTCTCAGTGCTACCCTTCCTTCAAACCCCCTTACATTTCTCCCCTAGTCTTCTATGGCCACAAAGTCATCCTTCTTCTAAATGCAAAATACTCTCTGCACAAATCTCCTGGCATTTATGCCTTCATTCTACCATGACTTGCCAAATGCATTGCTTTGTTTCTTAAGTTTCAACTCATGTAATTTAGCCCATATAGATGTGTATCTTTTTTGTTCACCTACATGGCAGTTCAGCAGCTTTGGAATCCACAGTGTCAGGGACAGTGCTGCGCATGTGGTAGTTGCTCAATTCTATGTTTAATGAGTCAGTCAACAGCAATGGGTAGACTTAAGCACTGATAAAAGGCCACATATACATTTTGAGGTCTCTATTCTTTGGCTATTCCCAAAGGAGAGATCTTATTGAATAAAATTATAACATTTGGCAGTTAAACCCTACCTTGTTCTCTTTACAATCAAGGAAGTAATATAACTGAACATTTCCAAAAAGTGCTGCTTAGATGAGGTGCTAATCCCACATGCCATCGTGGCTACCTTTTGCTGCCAGTGATTGAAGTGGATGACAATGGTGGTTGAGGAGAAAAGGGGCCAGTATGGCCCCTCAGCTGGCCTGAGGGAAGGAGCCCTGTGAGTCATTTATGAATCATGGTCTGTGGGCCCATCAGGAAAGACTTCAGTCAGGAAAAGAAATATTGACTAGAAATATACTATAGTTAGAAAACTAATCATTGGGATTTGACTCTGGTCCAAATTAAGTCTAATCATAGAAAATTGCTGATCTTTGGCCACTTTTAAGCTATAAAACAATTTCTATATGATTCTTCTTGATGTGAACCTCCATAAAGTTGAATGTATAGTTCTCCTTTCCTCCCTGCATGTGTCAACATTATGGTTCTAGTGCATTTTGTTTGAACATTTGCTTACAGTGGCAAATCATAATAACTTTAGTAATAATGGAGCGCCAGCTATTAAATGTCTTAATTTTACCTTGTAAGGTGTCTGTCTACTTAGAAATCCTTTCTCAGTACACTCTGCTCCTCTAAACATGTTTGAAATCACCCTCATCTTGATGAAATATGTGCAAGGTCGTTTTAAATTGGAAAAGCCATTTTTTCATGCTTTCTCCCCAAATTCTTCCTTTCTGTCAAGGTTTAAATTTTTGTAAAGTGGAGGATTTTGCTGTATCCTGATTTCTGTCATTGACTTTTGTGGTCTATTATGCATCTCAGGAGGATTGTGGTCCTTCATCCTACCCGCTCCCCTTTTCCTACCACACACGCCATCATTACTCTACTACCTTCTGTCTCCTCTTCCACATTCAAAATGAAGGGAACATTTTACTCACCCCTTCTGTACCTAGTGAGATAGCAACAGCCCAACAGAACCAGAGGAATGTAACATTGGAGCTCGTTTCCTCAGTAACTGCATCATGGAAGGATTTGTCAGCCCCAGAGCAGATGTCCATGGCTCCAATGATTGGCCATTGGGCTCTGAATGAGGAGTTTTGAATTCTAGTCTAACTTATGACAGTGATTCCTTTTAGGACAGCTTACTGAATTTTCATTTTGGCTATTAATTCCCATAATACTTATATTGGAACTCCTGTGCACCCCTTTTTATCCTGTTAGGCTTAGCCACCTTATCTGATTCCTCGCAATTTGTGTTGTATTTCTTTCCAGTGGCTCCATCTCCTCAAGTTCTTCATAAACCTGTTTTTACTTTTTTCTCTCTCTGTGAAGAATAGATTGATTTGGGAGCAAGTGGTTATTGAGTGCTTAGGATTGTCTGGGAGATGCAAATTCCTCTGTACCCTCACTGAGATGGCGGCCTCACCCAGAGGGTGGAGTGGCGTCCTTGTCTACGGCCTGATCCGGCTGAGGAACGATGACAGGTCCTCTGGGTTGGCATGATGAGAAGAGTTCCCAATGGCCCCTTCACTCAGTGAAGGACGTCTACTGAACTAGTGGGTACAACAGGTGCCTCTCATTGGGCCAACAGTGTGTAAAAGTCCTCAACATCTTTAGTCATTAAGGAAACAAAAATCAAAGCCACAATGAGACACTACTACACACTTATTAGAATGACTAAAGTTTAAAAATTCTGACAATATCAGTGTTGGCAAGATTGCAAAGCCACACACTATGCTAAGTGAAAGAAGTCAGATGCAAAAGGCTACATAATGTATGATTCCATTTGTATGAAGGTTAAAGTTAAAAAAAAAAAAGAAGGGAAACCAGAACTATAGGATTTAAAAGAGATCAGTGGTTATCAGGGCCTGGAAGTGGGGAGGGGGTGACAAATATGTTATCTTGATTATGGTGGTTCTTATATGACTATATGTTTGTCAAAACACATTGAATTATAAAACCAAAAAATGTGAATACCACCATATATAAATCACACTTCACTTTTTTCTTTCTTTTTTGTTGTTGTTCAATTATAGTTATCCCCATTTTCCCCCATTAACCTCCCCAGCCCTACCCACCTCCACCTCCCACATTCAATCTTCCCTTGCCTCGTTGTCTTTGTCTGTGGGTCCTTTATACATGTTCCTTGACAACCCTTCCTCTTCTTTCTCCCATTATACTCCTCCCCCAACCCTCTGGTCACTATCAGTTTGTTCTTTATTTCCACATCTCTGGTCCTCTTTTGCTTGCTTGTTTGTTTTGTTGATTAGGTTCCACTTACAGGTGAGATCACATAGTATTTGTCTTTTACCCATTGGCATATTTCACTTAGCATAACACTGTTCAGTTCCATCCATGCTGTTGTGAAGGGTAGGAGTTCCTTCTTTCTTTCTGCTGTGTAATATTCCATTGTGTAAAGGTACCACAGTTTTTTGATCCATTCATTTACTGATGGGCACTTAGGCTGTTTCCAGCACTAGTCTATTTCTAGCACTTGGCTATTGTAAATTGTGCTGCTATGAATATTGGGATGCATAGGTTCCTTTGAATTGATGTTTCAGGATTCTTACAGTATAATCCCAGCAGTGGGATCTCTGCATCAAAAGGCAGTTACATCTTTAGTTTTTTAGGAAATTCTATACTTTTTTCCACAGTGGCTACACCAGCCTGCATTCCCACCAACAGCGCACTAGGGTTCCCTTTTCTCCACAAACTCGCCAGCACTTGTTTGTTGATTTGTTTGTGATGGCCATTCTGACCCATATCTCACTTTTTAAAAAGGGAAAAAAATTCAATCTCTGCCTCAGTTACACATTTGTCAAATGGAAACAATGTAGTTGTGGCTTCAGATCATGGGCATGATGATGATACATCAAATTCACAGGATTTGGGAGGAGCTTTTTTAAATGAGAACATGTCTGAGGGCTTTGAATTACACAAAGTGCTATACAATTGCCAATTATTATTACTAGATTTTTTTGTTTTGCTTTTCTATTCAGCTATCTTCCTAAACTGTTATTTATAAAAGTATGCCCATTGATTCTGTCAGCTTTTTAAAATAAATGAGCAAGAAGATTACAAACAATGACGGTTAATTTCTTCCTTTCCAATCTTATATCATAACTTTTTTGGCGGGTTGGTTAAGACTGCCAAGTCCATGATGAACAGCAGGTGTGCATTCTTGCCTTATGCCTAAACTAAATAAGGGTGTTTATACAATTTCAAGATTTAATATGACTTTTGATTGGTTTGGTAAATACCTGTTATCAAATAAAGGTAGTTTTTTCATTCCTTTTTCCCAAGATTTACTTTTCTGTTTTTTTTTAATAATGAATAGGTAATGATTTTCTTTTTAATCCTCCCTGAGGATATTTTTTATTATTGATTTGAGAAAGAGAAGAAGGGTGGGGGGGCAGAGAGATCAGTTGCTTCACACACATGCTCTGACTGGGGATCGAACCCACAACATTTTCATGTCCAGGATTCTGCTCCAACCAACTGAGCCACCAAGCCAGGACTAGGTAATGATTTTTTAACTGAATGTTTTCCTGTATCCATTGAAATCATCTATCTTTTAATAAAAATATTGATTTTCAATGAAACTTCAGAGCTGAACTTTTATATTCTGTGTTTCCTTCTCTAATTAATCTGTAATCTCCTAAGGGGCATGGAGTTTGTCTTTGTGCCCTGTATCTCCATCACCTAGCTGAGGCTTGGTTTAAACAAAGTATTTATCCCTAGAACTTAACTTTTATCTATAGAGAGAGGAGGGCATGTAAAGTTCATCACTGAGGGCTGGAGGGCTCAGAAGGACTCTTCTCCCAAAAGACTTCTAAACCCTTCGTTTCAAAATTATCCTCAGTCCATCCAGTCACCTATGCCTCTATTAGTTTTGGTTTCATTCCTTTTGCCCCCAAAACTGTTGTTGGAGTTAGAATTTTTTTAACAGACTTAATACGAGTACAAATACTTTTTCATCATTCCCTAAGGCTTGCTACTATTTTATATGTTAATATATCTCTTTCCTTATCAAGAGTTGGTAGTAGGTTGTGCCTAGGAGCTTGAAGATCTATTCTTCCAAAACCGGATGAGAGAAAGATGCCAGTAACACCTGGAAATCTGTAGCAGAAAGTTTCCACTTGTGACATGAGTGTGAACTAGAATAGTAGCTGGTTGTAGGGTGGGTGGCCAACCTCAGGCTTGCTTTGGTTGGGTCTCTTGAGAAGTCTGCTCTGAGAAGAGACTGGGGAGATGGGATAGAGTAATAGGTAAGAGCATGGATGTGGGGCACAAGCAGTCCTATGCTCATGTTTTTGTCTCTGAAAATTAATAACTGATGACCATAGGTAAATCACTTAACCTCCCTGTTTTTGGTATCCTGGTTTCTGAAACTGACATAGAAGTAGGTGGTTTTGAGTGCCTGACGCACAATAGGCTCTCAAAAAATGCTGGTTATTATTTCAATAGCAGTTGCCTTGGTATAACCTGATATGATAAAATAGGTTTCTTCAACAGAGGGCACTTAGAAGGTTTTAAAAAATTATTATTATCTTGTTTTGTTTTCGATATCTATCATGAAGGAAAAACATGTAATTTTTTAAATGCAGCTATAAAGATGCAGGACAAAGAGAATCATGACTCATGTCTCACAGTTTACTTAGCTTGTTTATCGTTTCACATTCTGTAATACTTCAGACAGTTATGTAATCTCCCCCCAATCCTTTTAGGATGCCAGGATATGACATCAGGAACATGGGGGGGAGAGTTCTGAGTTGGGTGGGGGGGTCATGATGTGTTTTAGGGAGAAGCCATAAGCTTTTCTGACATTTATGTCCTATCGTTTACCTTGGGTTAAGCAATTGAAAATGTTGATTGGAACCAGGAAACAGATTTTGCATTTTTGGTTGTTCTAACTCTGAAATTCAATGAGACTTTAGATAATGTGAGCCACGTTTAGCCTGGCCTTAGTCAGGCACTATATGTGAGCCCTTAGTTAATCCCAATTATTCTGGTTTCCAAATCCCTCCAGTTCTTGAAGTTGTACCCTGGACTTCCCCAGATTTCTGGGAGTAAATCTTCTCAAACACTGTTATTATTTTCGAAGACTACAGTTGTTTTCTCTTATCCACCCAACAACATAGAAATCACTCACCATTCTCCTACCTTCATCCCTTTGCCTCCAGTTCACCTCCCTGAAAACTTGTCATCTTACTTCTCCATGGCTTGCCAGGACCATTGGTGTGCCATTTCATCTGTGTTTCTCTAATTTCTTATCTCCTTGCTTCTGGGAGGATGATTTCTCCATCTTGCTGTTCTCCCTTTCTGGAGTCATGAGATGGAGAAAATTGTACTTTGTTGACATCTTGGGAAGGCATCTGTTATTAAGTTTACTTGTGTTTACATTTGTTTGGAAGAAGCACTTTGATATACTGGAGTTGGAATAAAATTCTAAGAGAAAGCTCAGATGAAAGGAGAAAGATAGTTGCTAAACTGCATTTTTTTTAAAAAATTTATTTATTTATTTTTAGAGAGGGAAAGGGAGGCAGAAAGAGAGGGTAAGAAATCTCAACATATGATTGACTCTCCTGTGCCCCTTACTAGGGATGTGGCCTGCACTCCCAGGCATGTACCCTAGACTGAGGACCGAATAGGTGCTTTAATTTGTAGGCCCGGCACTCAATCCACTGAGCTACTAAATCTGCAATCCAGGGCTACTAAACTGCATTTAAAGAGCAAAGTCCTGTTAACTGAATTTCTGTCCAACTCCACGAAAGCTGGATATATTAGTTTGGAGTTGTTGAGATAGTGTCTAGTTGATGATGTTTAGAGAAGTTCAGACCTGTCTGCTCTGGATTTCATTCAAAGCTTCCCACAGACATAGCATAGCAATGGACCATGAGATGCTGTAGTGTGTGTGTAGGGAGGAGGGAAGGATGGGGGACAAAAACAAAAGAAACCATCCAACTAGCAAACACCAGCCCAGGTAAAACTGAGATTCAAATATCATGTCCCCTGAGAGCTCTTTGCTTACCTTTGCTATGCTACTTTCTGCTCTGTAGCACATTTTCCTCTCCTTATCTTCTGCAGTTTCCTGGTTTCAGAAGAATGACTTATCATTTGTCATGTATACATCTGTGAGAATCAACATTCTTTGTCTTAAAACTGCCAATGCATTTTGGGCATTTTAAACCCTATCTCCAATCACGAAAAAAATATTCTTTGTCTGTGTGAAGGAAATTTTAGATATCAGAAGGAAAGGAAGTGGAAAGGGATTTTTCTTGGCACTCTTGAGGTTACACTGAAAAGCAGTCACTTCACCTGCAATATTAGACTTCTCTTTTTGGTGGATGATGCCCTACACTCAGTCCTATAGGAGCCTATGGATCATATGACTTCTCTTCCCCAACACATACCCATTACCCTTGTTGGTACCCCAGTTGATTGGATCACGATGGACATTTGCTCCAAATGGAATCAATTCAAAGGCTAGGTTAGACCAAACAGATTCTTTGGGGAGAGGGTGATATTTGGAATGGAGATCTGAAGTTACTGAGACACTTAACCATGGGAGCAGAGGGGAAATGTCATGCAGGTCAAGGCTGGTGCTATAGCTGCGGGGAGTAAGAGCCACAGAGAAAGCTGAAGCTATAGGGAAACAGAAACCTTGAGCTAAGAGTAGAAGCTACAGTCAATCCTTATTATCAGTATGTCCCATGTTTGTCATTTTGCTTACTCACTAAATTATATTTATATCCCCCAAATCAATATTTGTGACACTTTTGCAGTCATTTGCAGGCATGAGAAAAATGGTGAAAAATTTGAGTCACCCAATGACACGCTCCCAGCTGATATGGAATAAGACAATGTTCTTGTTTCAACTCTCCTAAAGCAAGTGTTTTTTTGGAGGGCCTATTGAGTGCCACGTTTTCATATTTTCATTGGTGATTTCACTATTTAAAATGACACCCAGGCACAGTCTTTAAATGTTACCTAGTGTTCCTAAGCTCAAGAGGCTGTGATGCTCCTTACAGATAAAATACATGTGTTAGATAGGCTTCCCTTGGACATACGTTACAGTGCTATTGGCCATGAGTTCAATGTTCATGAATCAACAGTGCTTTCAATAATGTGCCTTAAAACAAAAATACACATAAAACAAGGTTATTTATCAATCAGTTGGAAAAAAATATCATGAGGCTAGCAGGAACCTAATCCCGTACTCTCCTAGAAGTAATGGCTCAGTATTCACTAAGTCAGTGATTGTGTAGACTTTGGAGAATATAACTGCCACAAATAACAAGAATTGAATATGTCTTCACAGAGGAGAATGAAGCCAACACAGGAAAACAGAAGGACTGTGCTGTCCAGACAAACAGAGGAGAAGCTCCCTTTTCTGTGGTGCTTCCCACGTTCAAGCTCAGTTCCCTTGAGGACTGGCTGAAAATCATTCCAATGGCATCTCAACATCTTTACCTTTATTTAAGTTCACTTGAGTTTTCTCTCCTTGCAACCAAAGACTTTTGGCTGAAACACATACTCCAATACATTACCTACCCTAAGAAGAATACCATGGAAAGATTCAGTGGTCTCTCTGTTTGAGGACAGGTTCAAGGTCACAAGGAAGTTAATGTCTAATGGCTGCTGTGGTTGCACCGGCCTACTCCTGAGTCAGGGGCTGCATGGGGAAATTAACCCCATGATCTCAGGGAGGTCTATGTATTGACTAAATGTTCAACACCACTTGAAAACAGTGTTTAAAGACTTAAGCTTAAAAAAAAAAACAAACCCAAACTTTGGTGTCAGTATAAATTATCAATGACAAGTACTTTGCAGCAACTTACTTTGGTTTCTAATTTAAAGGATGCCAGTTTTAGGATGGTCTATTTGTTTTCTTTGTTGAGGGACAAACACATTTTCAAAAACAAGTTCTAGTCTGAACAACCCTGAAGGAAGTCACTGTTTATTTGACAAAGTGGTATGTGTCCCCACATGGGAAATTATATATAGAGAAAAGACCCAGACCATGCAGAAAACAAAAACCAAAAAAAAACAAAATAAAATTTAAGATCCTCTAAGTTGTGAACTGGTTGAAGCAATAGGCTCTTTCCTAGACACTTGGTTTCATGGCCGTGGAAGGTGCACTTTCATTGGAGTCTGAGCAGCACACAGGCCCTGCAGCGCCTTTCTAGCCCACTGTGGCCTATGGTCTGTGATGACTGCATCCCACTAACCCAGTATCTCTCATTCTTCAAATGTATGGCTTTCATTCCCATCAACTTTTTATCCTGTGAACATACGGAACTTTCCCTTGGCTCATGCAGTCTGTCACGTCTCCCTTGTCTGCTTCTAAGCTTTCAGACTCTTCCTTTCAAAGTCAATCTAGTTGTTCCTCACCAAGAAAGTCTCATTGGTTCCATGAGCTTCTTTTTCTTCCAATGACTGCTTTTCTATCCCTCTCTTCTGAACCCAACTGTACTTGAAGAAAACCTTCTCTTAGCTATAGAATTTCCTGATATGGTTGACTCTAATGAATGTTACAATTTTCAACTCAAGAGTCGTATTGATACATAGGGTCATAATAATTTCAAGGCCACTTATAACCCACAATTTTCCAAAGCTTGGTTGACTTGAGGTCAGCCTCATTTCTTGGGGACCCTGGACCACATTAGCCCTTGCTAATTTCCATGGTCTTCTCAGCACATGGAATTAGTTTAGCTCATATGGGTACATTTTTCATTCTCAATGAGTAATTTTGTTAGTGCCATCTTGAAATAATACCACATTGTTTTTTGGGGAAAACTTTCCCCAAGTAACGTAAGTCCCTGTTAAGTCAGCTTACAAAAGCTTTTGGAGGTAAGAATCACCACCCCTTCACCCTTTTTCAAGGCAAAGAAACAGGCCTAATAGGAACAGTTTACACACGAGAAAGTTGGGGCTAAGGGAGAGAAGACCGTTTAGGCCTAGATGTAGTAGATCTAGGTGTGGTAAGGGGATCCAGAGATGCCTCTTCCTACAATAGGGTCACCGTGTGCGGTTGAGCAGATTAAATTTCAGAGTTTATAAGAATGGTGTTTCCTGGAGTTGACCTCTGGCCAGATGTGGTGGCCCTGCCTAGAGGGTCTAATCTGAGGAGAAGTGAAAGCCAGCGCTAGGTACCGAGGATGATACTAAAGGTGCTTTGTCTTAGTTGTCCCCTTGGACATCCAATCTAGATGTCTTCTACTCTCTTTATATTTTTACTTACATCATAAGAATGGGAGAGGTTGTCAGGACTGTTTTCTCAGTCTCCTTTTAACAGGGTTCTCATTTCTCTAGAAGCACCAAGCCAAGATTACTTAAAGGGTCGGACTTACAGACACATTTGGTTACTGTGCTGCCTGTGTCAGAAACGGATAGGCCACATCCCCAAAAGCTCTGGGGCCAAGACCTATGCATGATGGACTTAACTCCTGACACATTTGGCACAAGTTGAAAATGAAAGAAAAAACACCCACTGTCTCAAGAGGCCCTGGGCAGGAACATACAAGGCAAAATGTTTTCATTGTAGACAAGAAAATGCTGGAGAGTCAGTAAGGGATGAGCCAGTCAGGAAATATTCACTTCCTGTGAATACTTCCAAAGTTCTCCCACTCTGGCCAGCCCCAAGTACAGATGATACAGCCAACAACACACTGCACCAAAGCTGGGCCGTTGGCTCAGTCAGCTCCAGTCAGCTGCGCCGTTGACCCCACATGCCCATCCAGAATCTTCTGGATTGCTTCCTGAGGCAGACAATGTTTCAAACCAAGAAAGATTTGGATTGGAAATGTAGCATTCTGGAGGCAAAGGCAGGCAGATGTATAAGCTACTGCTAAAGATACATTTTCTGACTCTTTCAGGCACAAAACAAGAAATTCAGGTTGACTTTACTTTGACATAATGGCTTAAAAGAAATGATGTTTATTTAACGATGGATGCTTTTCAATACCATGGTATAACACTGGGATTTGCCTCCCTTCAGACAAAAGCATACTCGTGTTTACTGCATTAAATGAGAATTGGTATGCTGAGTTCATTAACCAGAACCACTGCTTTTAGGGTAAGTCAGACTTGCCTCTTAAATTAAAAACAAAACAAAACAACAAAAAACACAAGCAATTGCAGTAATGAGTGGTGCTGAAATGCTTCGCCTTTAGTGAAAGGGGAAGTATGTTTTCTCTGACCAGCCCACACAAAGTCAGATATTTGATACAATTACTAAGAAGACTGAAAGGGTTTTCAGGAATGATTCCTGTTGCTCAGTTCTTAGCAGCCTACAAAGGAGAAAGTAGGAAGTTGAGGGAACCAGCCAGCCCATTAAAATGAAGCAGAGAAACAGGATCTTTGATTTTGCAGAGCAGTCCTGCGAAAACAGAGGAAATGAATGGATGGGTCAGGTTGGCAAGAGATTCCACAGCAACTAAGTAAGCAACCAACTTATTTTTAGCACACGCTACAGTACTGTGAGTATTGTGAGGGTACTCAAATGCAGGGTCACTGGCGTCATGAAGTGGTTGAGTTTGGGATGTTTGGCTAGCCAGGAAAACAGGAAACACTTCAAACATTTACAACAGGGGATTGGTTACACAGGTGTTGGAGGAGCTGAGACAACAGGAGAGGACAGTACTAGCAGGAAGCCTCGACTAGCCCCTCGGTGGGAGAGACAAAGGAAACATTTCCAGAGTTCTGGGGGCTAGGGTTAGGAGGCAGAAGTGGGACTATGGTGGGTCTGTCTTTTGAGAGCTGGAGCCATGGAAGAGATCCAGCAGTTGCCAGAGAGTGAGTCTGAGGTGGAGAATAAAGAAGAGAAACACTGTAATTTAGCCTTGTTCCCCCCGCCGATCTCTCACCAGTGAATACCATTGACTATACCAATGTTAGGTGGCAGAAGCCACCTAACATTGGGGCCTGGGACAGGCAACT
The DNA here is from genome assembly GCA_004024845.1 of Tonatia bakeri. Taxonomy (NCBI): domain Eukaryota; kingdom Metazoa; phylum Chordata; class Mammalia; order Chiroptera; family Phyllostomidae; genus Tonatia; species Tonatia bakeri. The sequence goes on from PVIA01001104.1 coordinate 268,645, forward strand.
TCAGGGGTCAGTCCCCCTAAAAACAAGACAGGGGAGAGCTAAGGAATGGATGGGAGGCATACAGGCCCTGCCTGGCACTGTGAACCTGCTTGGATAATTTTTACCTTCAACCACAATGACTTCACCTTGCCTTGGGCCAGACCATGACAAATCAATTGCAAGCCACAAATACTGCTGGAATGGACTCTAGGGCCAACCTCTGCCTCATCTTTCACCAGCCACTTAACCCCATTTGGGCCAATGCCAAGGCCCATTTCAGGAGACACCTTAATTCATGCAGGCATTAAGGCACCATGATACACAGGGCCTGATATACATCCTGTCTCTTCATGGAAGCCTGGGACTGTCATTTCTCCTGTACCCTGTGGAGAATCTCAGGATCTAACCAGGTGTGTGGCCAAGTTAATAATTTAATAACTGATGCTGTCACTGCCTCAGTTCCCAGTTAATGGCAGCCCTCCCATCTGAGTATTTATTTGTGTCGATGTCACAGGCCCATCTTGCCAAAGTCAACCTTATCCATATTATCAGTTCAGAGGCTTTAGTGTTCCTCAGCAGCTGTATGGCCTCAGAGAAGTTACTTAACTTCTTTAAATCTGTTTCCTCATCCACAAAATGAGAACAAACACAAGATTATTGTGTGGATTCAATGAGAGGACATCCATGAAAGTGCTTATCTCAGTGCCTGGCACACAAGCAATACTCACAAATGGCACAGTTACCACTGTATCCTCTACCAGTTGGAATTCTTTTAGCTGTAAGTGACAGAAGCCCAACTCAGCCTGACTCAAGGAGAAAAAGAAGGTTTCGGGAGCATCTGGATCTAGGAGTGCATCCAAGGTCTTCACTATGAGTTTTCTTTAAATCGCTTGGCTCTAAGTCCCTCTGATTGGTTTCATTCTTAGGTAAACTGTCTGTCACTCATGAAGTGACAAGATGGGTGCTGAGATATTCTCTCAGCTGAGCAATCACAAAAGAAAGAGATCCCAAGAGTTTTCTGAAAATCCTAGCATGGGGTTCCATTGGACTGGTTGGATCTCATGAACAGCTGTGAGTTAGTCACTGAGGCCAGGGGATGAAATGCTCCAGCTGACCAGGCCCAGGCCCTGCATCCATGTAGGTCAAGAGTAAGGGAGGTCAAGTCTCCAAAAGAAAGAATGGACTCTAGGAAAGCAAAAACATGCTATTTTTACTACAGCAGTTACTGTTCTATTATTAAAACAATATTAATAGCAGTTACTGTTCAATTATTATTGTTACCCTTTACTATGTATTACTACTAGAACCACCTCGATCCCCACTACTGCTACACTATACAACTTGTACCAAAACCTAGAGGATTATTCAGTGTGCAACTGGGCTAACAAGCGGGTAAAAGAGAAAAGTCTTTGAAAGCTATAACAGGAGAAAAAGAATTTTGGACAGAAGGAAATTAAAGAGCTCTTAGTCATAAATGTGAGTTAAAATTAAATCAAGCCTAAAACCTAAAGTGGTGGGTTCTAGGAGACGGTTTAAGCACCTTTCAGAAGCAAAAGCTATCTAAATACCAGTGGTGAAGTAGTTGCCAAACTAAAACCACCTCATGGTGATTGTTTAACTAAAGCTTTAATGGCCATACATGGCATGTATGTTGTACACTTTCAGCGCTGTACCTTCTATGTCAGCACTGACACAGTTATCTATGAAACAAGCCAATGACGTTCTCCACACAGGAAGGCCCTGTCCACAAACTCCTTATTGCAGACAGTGAGAAATACAGTCTTCACAAAGGAACATCGTGATATTAAAACATTCTACTTTTTCCTTCGCATGGTCTGAAGTAAAACAGGTATGGAATATGTGTATGGAATTTCTGGCAAACTTCAGTAGCTATAAACTATAGTGAAACATTGTTTGGCTATTTGGAAATACTATAGTATCCTTGAACAACTGCTTTACTCCAGGATTAGTAAGGTATACAAGTATAAAAAAATATATAGAATGCTACCATTAAGCCAGCAGCTTTGAACTTGAACCTATATGTGTTTCATATACAGTATGTTCTGTTAACAGAATGATCCCTATTAAGTTTTGTTACACAGAGCATTGAAAGACTTTGCACATGCCCCTCTTTGTAAACTGAAACTATATAATCAGAAATTAAATTTTCTGATAACATTAAAAAATATTAAAACTAATATGCCATAGGATTTCCTTAAATCAGTGCCTCTCCATGCAAAACAACCAAATAACTGCAGGTGAAGCTGGTTATTTGAGCCATCCAGATATTTCACTTGAAGAGTGGCCAGATTAAGTTGGCTGAAGTTCATCTGAGCATAACAAGTCAGATGACTGGGCCAACCAAATGCTTCAGTTCAGTGTAAGCAGAATATATGTTCTCTGTTTGCTTTGGTTTCTTTAAAAAGGCTGTGTGATGGTTAGACCACATAGTTCTGTGCAAAAATTTTCAAATGGGAAAAACATATATCTCAGGGTGAACACTTTAGATAGAGTAGTTGAGGGTCTTAGGATAGCATATTTTCTTAGCTGTACAGTGGTTTCAGGGAAACTAGTTGAGTAGTGTTATCAAGTCTGACAGATTCACCAAATGGAGAAGAATAATATGACTTTACATATCTAGACTTTATTACACTTTTCAAGCCACTTGAAATGTAGTAATTTTCCTAGCCAGCCCACTGGCAGATAGGGCTGACACCCAATTTACTGCCCATCCCATTCCTGCACACTCCTTTCCATAATAACACGAACAGAATGAGAACATTCTTCACCCATGTTGAGAAAAGACAGTCATTTGGTTTTCTAAGACTTTTTTCTTTCTTTTCATATTTTGAAGGGTGGTGTAGACCAGACTTAAAAACATGGCTTGGGGAAGCAAGAAATCATTCCCCTGAGTGTTTATTAAGTGAATCACAAATTCATTCAGCATGACTGCTTACCCGGAGAAATAAAGAAAAATGGTAACAAGCTGTGAGCCTCCAAGTACCTTCAACTTCAGGATCTCCCTGGGAAAGGGTCACAAGTGTAATCATTTTCAGCTGTCCCTGCCTTGCTTCCGCTGTCAATGGAAACATCCAGCAGGATGAATACACTTTCTGACTAGACTCTGGACTGACCTAGACAGTTTTTTGGAAACTCAGGATATACTTTTCCTAAAGCTTAATTTCTCCCATCCCTCCCTGATTGAAAACATCATTTATCCCATTACGGCATGTGGACAGAGAGGGGAGGGAGAAGCAGACAGGGTCTGAATTCAGGATAAAAATTACTCTGTGAGTTTATTATTCTCATCCATAACAGAGGACAATTTTCATGTCATTTAGCTGATTCCAGAACAGATCATCCAGAGAGATATTAAGTACTATTTTTCACATCTTGAGTGCCCCAACAAGACATGCATGGCTACATCTAATAACTGGTGATCCATAGCTTGCATATTTCCTGGAAATGTTTGAATATTTTACTAAGTCCAGCTAGCCATTATTTCACTGGCCACATGTGAAAAAATTCGTCTCCTTCACTACATTGTGGTGGTTCCAAAGTCTTAGACTTCCTCCAATGTCTGAGAACTGTCTGGAGATCGTAGTTCTAAAGAAATTTGTGGATTTCTAGTTTCTAAAGTAACTCTATTCCTCATTTGTTGGGCAAGAGCTACTTTAATGGCATGATTCTCCTGTCAGCTCTTAAATAGGCTCAGCCCTCGCTGATTTGGAACTCTCTTTGAAAAGCTAAGATGATGTGTTAACTCAAGGGCAAAAAAGGCAAAGATGTTATAAATATAAGCGGATGCTAGAGTCCCAAGACTTCCCACAGGCTACGGCCTCCTAGTTGCTGACATCAGCAATGTGGTTCTTATTATACAGCTGGATGCTAGACTACAGCCTACTACTTTCCAAGTATCGTTTCTACTTAACGTAAAGAACATGGTCCAGTGCAGCTTTTGTTGAGTTAATAGATAAGATTTGGAACGGATCTTCCTCTCAGCCATTCCTATAAATCAGCGAGATGACTCTAGTCTACTAACCCATTGCCAAGGACTAAAATGTAGGGTGAGAATCTGACTTTGTTATCCATTGGAACTGAAATTGTCTTTCAGTGGTTCAGACACCCAGTAAGGCCCAAATCCACTGGATACATCAGAATTTTCTAAGGCAGTAGCAAAAGGTAAGAACAGGCATCACTACCAACAAAAAAATCAGAGTTCAGGTAGACACTAACCAATGAATTTGGCAACAACCTGCTCTCAGTCTGAACTTCTAAGTGAATGGATTATTACTTGGATGAGGTAAGGATACCGTATACATAGCTTATCTACTTATTAGTCCCCTTCACAATCACCGCTGCTCAGCACATACTAATTCATCTGGGCCAAACACTTGGCTAAGCTCTTTACAGGCTCCATCTCTCAGGAACTTCACAACAGTCCTGTAAAGTAGGTACTCTTATTTGTCCATTTTACAGATACAGATAGAGGCACAGAGAGGTTGCCTAACATCACACGGAAACTAAGTGAAGAGCTGGGACATGAAAACAGTCCTGACTGACTTTACAACCTCTTAACCACCTGTTATGCTGCCTTGATGCTAGGACGACCCCCCTGCCTCAGTGGTTTAAAACTGAAAAAGAAATAGCCTTGCTCCTGAATATTCTACTCTGTCACCTGTGGCTATCCTTTCCCTCTCCCTGGTTCCCTGCTTACTCATTTATTATTGGTTTCATTTGGCTTATCTCCTTTTGTTTTTACCTCTTTTTCTCTGCATTTGCATGATGCATATTTCATATCAGCAATTCAGTATCCCGGAGAGGTCTCTGCATGGCAGGGTTGCATTTTAGTTTGTTCATGAACTTGACACATATTGCCTCTTTCCTTTCAAAAGTCTCTGGTTTTCCAAACCCAAGACTTACAGGTCCTCCATTAACATATTTCTTATCTTTTCTTCACATAAGCAAATTAAGGCTTTGAGGCAGAATCCAATTCTGTGATTGTTATGATCTTTAAGATGATGATAAACAATTTTTGCTCTTTGAAACGAATGTATATAAGAACCTACTCTTCCTATAAAAAGTCATGTGCAAGTGTGAATTGTCAAGAACATTTTTGAGAAGGTTAAACAAGAAATTAAAAGCAGCAGTTACCTTTGGTGTTGGTGATGGAAAACGGCAACTAAGCAGACTGGGGATGGGGTGGGTGGGAGAATTCTCACTCAATACCTTTTCTTAGTTTTTGATACTTGAATCATGAGAATTCATTGACTACTCAAGTTGAAGAAAAAAAATGCTGTTCACTTTTACCTTGAGGGCAATCAGAGGCTACACCATCACCACAAGATCAGTCAGTTAGGACTTAGGGTTAGTCTAGTGACAGATTTTCACAAGCAGTGAATGGCAGTTAAAAGCATAGAAACAAATGGCATCCTCACTGTACATACAGCCCATGCCACATGAGTAAGGGTATTGAAAGCTGAGGTACCAAGAGAGCAAAATGTACCAAATTGTGTCAAATATTAACGGGTTCTGAAACCACAAAACTAAAAGCAGGACTTCTCAGAACCTTTAACATGCCATTGTACATCAGGCCCTCCCAAGAAGGGGTGGACAGTGTTTCTTAAAGTTATTGGATTTTGCTGTGTATAATGAGCACTTTTTACTCCAATTTTTGAGGGACAAATAAGGATGCATGTTATACATGGGTAGTGCTAATTCTAAATCTATATAAATGTTTTTCTTTTATTTATGCTTATGTGTTAAATGGCATCTGTATACAAAATAATACTCTGGAATATGAAAATTGGTTTTGTTTCTAAATACAAATAAATAAAAAAAATGAATTAAAAATTAAAACAAGAGATTTTTTTCCCTGAAAGCTTGGACCAGAAACGTGGGTGCACATTGTACACAGGAGCACATTAGACGCTGCAAAACACAGTGCTTCACAGTCGGAACCCACCACTCTTTAAGGGTGTCTTACAGAATCATAACATTGATTTTGTGTGTATGGGATGTATTTTGGAAAATGCTGGATTGTCAAGGACTCTTCCCAAGGAAAGATTCTGTTGAAGCAGCATAAGGGATTCTGAGTTCTGCAGAGCAGTGTAAAGTTATAACCACCCACTCACCAATGCAGCATGTCTGAAACTAGGATCCTTTTGAATAAAAATATACAGTACATTCAATTCAAGGAATATTGAATGAATATTTGTTCAAGGTACTCTGGGGGATCTGGGGGATTGATAAGTAGTATAAAACTCTTCCTCCTGCAGCAGAGAGGAGACCTAAACCATTAAAAAGGGCTGGTTTTCATTCAACAGATGACGTGGCTTCCTTTATTCTTCTAAAGTGCTTATTCTGAGCTATACAGTTCATATCCACTCTTAATGGAATTGAATATTAGCCCAGGCATTTGACGAAAGTAGTGCTCAACAACCTTCAAAACAGGACAGCAGTAGTCAACAGGAACAGGGTCCGTGGCATGCATGGGTTGTGTAGTGCAGTCCTATCTATGAAAATAGGCAACTTCACTCCCATTTTCTGCCTGAAAACCAGAGGGACCAATCCGTTACCCCTAACATGCACCATGACTAGTAAGTAATAGGTGGGGAGTCCCTGCGTGCATCATAGCTGTCATTCATGTCATTTGTGTCATTTGTGTCATCATAGGTGTCACAGTGAAGCTGCACTCAGGGTCCACTTCACCAGCAGAGAGAAGCTGAGAAAGTCGAAGGAAAGCTCTGGAAGTAAACCTTTTCAATGACACATGAGTTGAAAATAGTAATAAACAAAAACCATTTTGAGGTTTAATAAAGCATCTTTACATATACTGTTGTCTCTCAAAAAGTCCTCATCTTGGTCCTGAGAGTGAAGGAGGTTCTCTCATCTCCATTTTACAGAAAACAAAACACAAACTCCGAGAGCCTTAGTAACCTGCCCTTGGTCACACAGTCAGCAAGTGATAATGCCAGGAATCAAATCTACCTGTTCCAGTGCCAGACCTTCCATTCATTTAAGTATACTTCATTTGCATGGACAGAAATGCTGTTCCACTAGGGGAGTCTATTTTTAAATCTCACTCTTTATTGTGAGATAATATTAGGAATTTAAAAGGACCTCCTTCCTCGCTTTGTCACACACACCTTGGTTCATATCCTGGGAGATATAGCTACTGCAGCATCAGAAGCCTTGTTTTAAGAGGCTTTTAGAAGGTAATGTGAAGGAGGGTGAGATAGTTGTCAGAGGTCCCACCTCTGGATTCCTGCACTGGGTGAGCCGAGGGCCTGGATTTCTCACCACATGCATGGTTTCTATTTCAACCAATTTTTTTATCCCACGAACATACCAAAATTTTCTCTTCCTATGTAATCTCCCCCGTCTATCTTGTCTGCTTCTAAGCTCTCTGACTCTTCCCTTCAAAGCCAGTCTCAAACATGCTAACCACTGGAGCAAATCTCAAAAATGCAGATTGCTTGCTCCATTATTAGAGATTCCAATTCACCAGGTCTGTGGACAAGCCTGATTATCTGAATTTTTAACAAGCCTTTTAGGTAATTCTGTCACACAGTTGAAGAAGCCCACGCTTCTTTGATTCTAAGAGCCTGCAATGATATCAGACTAAATCTAGTGTTTTAAGTAATTATTCATCCTGCTTATCAATAACTCTTTGAGTTTAATTGTACAATAATAGAAAATCAGTGAGTGATTTAACCCAATCAACATTTAGTTCGACTTTGCAAACACCTCTTACTTACTTCACACAAGGTGCTGTGTGAGGCTATGGGTGTAAACAACATAATCTCTGGCTTCTGTGAATTTATTAGAGGAGATGGGTGTCTGCACAAATCACATAATCCAGTGGTTTTAAAAGGTAGAATTCTTGGGGTACTCCTAAAGCACAAGAGAGAAAGGACCCATCCTGCCTGGAAGCCTGGGAATGTTCTCAGAGGAGGCAGCATTTAAGGTACAACTGGTTTCAACAGGCATTAAAGGAGAAAAAGCATTTTAGCAGATGGGAACCTGGTGAGCAAAGATAAGGAAATAGGAAAATATAACTGTGTTCTTGGAACCCTGAGTAGGCTGTGTATAAGTAGAATATAGTTGGAATAGGTATCAAAATAGTTTTCATTTCCATGCTTTTTACAATATTTAATTTAATCCTCTCAATGGAGAATCATTCCTATTTTAAAGATGAAAATATTAACAAGTGATTTGTTAGTGAAAAAAGCCCACAGACCTACAACAAGATATTAATTTTCAGTGGAGGATGGGTAACAGGAGATCATAGAATATTGTTGCTCTGTAGTCAGTGAAGAAGGGAGTATTAGTGACTGATGAAGCCACATCCTGTAGGAGCAGAAGCATATGCAAACACATCATGCTAAAGTGCAAAATTCTATGTGAATGTGTGGCCTTCCTTTAAGATATATGTGCATTTTCCAGTTCTTTTGATCAGTTCTCCTACTGCTTGTTATTCTTGTGCAGATCCGTGCTCACGTTTGGGTCTTTATTACGTTTCTCCTCTGAGGAACACCATGATTCTTGGAATATAGATGATTCCTTGTTCTGAGGTCTGGGAAACGTCAGGAGGAGTCTGGGACAGCCTGTGCTTCCAGATGGCATGTGTACTTCTATAAAGTGCGAGAGGCAACATTCAAAGGACAGAAAAGCTAATATAGTGCTAGCTGATGTGGCTCAGTGGGTTGAGTGCTGGCCGGTGAACCAAAGGGTTGTGGATTTGATTCCCAGTCAGTACACGTGCCTGGGTTGTAGGTCAGGTCCCCAGTAGGGGGCGTACAAGAGGCAACCACACACTGATGTTTCTCCCCTTCTCTTTCTCCTTCCCATCTCTAAAAATGTATAAAATCTTTTTTTTTAGAAAGATGATGTAAAGAGGTTCCCCTTACAAGATAAACACTGCAAAACAAAATAAATTACATAATGCTTAATCAAAACAATTGCAACTATCTAGGAAAAAATATCATTCCTAATAATTCACAAAAGAGAAGATTGATATAAAGTATATAAAAATGTATTGTAATACCAGGAAGCCTAACATGATAGGCTAAATTTAATAATACTGATTCCTTAAATTAAGAGAATATAATTATAAATGAATATTTTGTCTCATCTCTTTAAAAAAATAAGTCCATACTTTATAGTTGAGCACCTGCTACTTTCTGGGTTAGCAGGGAAGGTAAACAGTGGAGGCTGAGGGTGATTCTGAGGAGGGTAGGGGCTGTAAGCAGTGTAACAAAGACAGACTGGAGCTGGTGAAGCAGCGTCCTGCAGTTCACCGGCATTGGTAGTCACACAAACGAACCCAGTGGGAGGGGTATGGGTCACAGTGGATCCCAAAACGATAAATTAGCCTCATTTCTGAGACTGGTCCTTTGTCTTTGGTCAGATGAGATACAAAAATACTACAATTACTGAAACTTTAGACAGGCAAACCTGGGAAGAAATACAAATAAAATAATGGTATTTAAATCTAAAATATTAAGATTTGAGGAACTAGTTTTTGTTTTGGTGTACAGACAAGCATTTTATTATTTTAGTGGTATACGTGTACTCTTTTTAAGTGTTTAAATACTTACAGGTAATTTATTATGGTAGGATTGTGATTTTAATAAGCAAATATTTAGAAGCATTTGCATTCACAATCAATATTTAAATATTTGGAAAGTATTAATTTGATCCATATTTAAAAAAATATTTTAGTTATGAGATATGTAGATATTTAAAGGGATATTGGCTGTTTAATGATTAAAGAAATGTTAATTATTCAATGCATTCATAAGACTATGAAGCTGAATATTAAACAACAAAGTGTAATGAGTCCCAAAGGAGGCTCAAAGATTAATTTATCGATGGTTACCATGATAGAGTTCATTTAATTTAATAAGCATACCCTACATTTATGTATTTATTATTGAAATATAAATAACATATACATCACATATAGCTTTAAGTGTAAATACAATCATTTGATATATGTATAGTGCAAAAAACCCCTCATTTCTGCCACTAACTTCTCCTAGCTTGCCACGTTGCTCACCTGGTCTGAGTGTGACAGGGTTGTGAATACTTTTCTCCTGTAGGAAGATTATTCCAAGTGGAATATGTTATTCAGATTATCAAGCTTGTTTCTACAGCCATTGGGGTCCAAATATCAGAGGGAGTGTGCGTAGCTGTGAAGAGGATTAACTCCCCACTCACGGAGCCAGCACCACTGAGAAAACTGTAGAGACTGATGTTCATGTAGGTTGTGCCACGAACTAATTGCTGATGCTAAGACTTTAATTGATGAAGCCAGGGTGGAGACCCAGAACCAAGAGACAATGACAATGGAGAGTGTGACCCGGGCTGTGTCCAATCTGGCTCTACAGTTTGGAAAAGATGCAGATTTGGGTATCATGTCTTGTCCCTTTGGAGTGGCACTGCGTTTTGGAGGAGTTGATGAGAAAGGACCCCAACTGTTTCATATAGATCCATCTGAGACCTTTGTAGAGTTTGATGCTCAAGCAATTGGCTCTGCTTCAGAGGGTGCAAAGATCTCCTTGCAAGACATTTAGCACAAGTCTATGACTCTGAAAGAAGCCATCAAATCTTTGCTCATCATCCTCAAACAAGTAATGGAGGAGAAGCTGAATACAACTAACACAGAGCAAGCCACTGTGCATCCTGGCCAGAATTTCCACATGTTCACAGAGGAAGAGTGTGAAGAGGTTATCAAGGACATTTAAGGAAGTGTGAACCTCAGAGCTTCTCTGGGACAATTTCAGTTCTTCTGATTGCTCTTTACTTTTATTTCCTGTTCTATTCCTTGGAAAATCTCCAGAATATTTGCATTTTTTAATGATGTCTTTACATAAGACAGTTCAGAAATAAAGAAAAACTTAAATATTTGTTAATAGAGTAAAAAAATGATCACCACAGTAAGTTAACATCCATCACCACAGTTTTTCTTGTGATGAAAACTTTTAAGATCTATTCTATTAGCAATTTTTAAATACATGGTTCAACCACAATACAGATTATAATTGGTAATTACAGTCACCATGCTATCCACTACATCCAAGGACTTATACCCAGAAGTTTGTACATTTGACACCCCTTACCATTCCGTTCTTTATATCTGTGCTTTTTTTTTTTGTTTTAAAGATTCCACATATAAGTGTGATCATATGGTATTTAACATTTTTTCACTTAGCATAATGCCCTGAAGTTCCATTGACGTCATTTCATATGGCAGGATTTCCTTATTTTCATGGCTAAATAATACTCCCATAAATGACTTTTAAAATAAAAAAGAAAAACTTGAAAATGCAGGTTAAGAAAACCCCACCTCTTTTTCCCCACCCCACTCCTTAATACATCATAGACTCCTTAAAATTACCAGACAAGTGAGTGAACCAACACATTTACTGAGGTGCAGTGAGTGTCTGACTCCCAGCTCAGTATTTCTTCTACACCTCATGCAACAATGTGATAGAGGTACATGTGACTGGAAATAAGGGACTTGGTCATAGAAGGCCTTGACAGTCCTGATCATTGACACAGCTAGTGGGATATGGTGGGAAACATACTGGGAAGAAGATCTTAAGTCTGCTAAGAACTAGTGTGTAATTGGAAGCAATCTCTTAACTTCCTTACACCTCAGTTTTCTCAACTATTTAATGTGGAATCTAGAATTGTATTTTCTAATGTCTCTCCCAGTTCTCTTATTCTATGAAATATTGTGAAGGATGCTGATCTACTTCAGGAATAGAAGGAGTCTTGCTAACCTTTCAGGCCCAGCTCCTCAGGAATCTGCCTCAGCATTTACAAACATGAGCATAAGAACCCTCAAAATGGTTGAAGAAGACCCCACTGTCTTCTTCCTTCTTCAAATTCCAGACGTTAGTTGAAATCTTCAGTGTTGTCTTGGTCCCTCCCATTTTCTCTGCTCTACTCTTTAGTTGGGCCTTTGGAAGGTAGGGAAAATGTTTGCCAGGCAGCCATCTTGAACTGGTACCTCCTCACTTGATTTTTGAGTCCTATCTCCTTACGAGGGCTTGGGGTCTTCTTCCTCTATCAGAGACATTACCCTAAGTTGTTAAAATAACAGTGTAAATAAGTGGATAAATCTAAGTTTTCATTTGAATTTTTGACAATTGGATTTTTTTTTTTAATACAAAGTTTTCACTATCATCCAAGGGTTTCAAATGTTACCTGTCAGTAGTAGTAGTTGTTGTTTGTTTTCTGCTATTCCCAACCTTCCATTTGGGAAGAGAAGATGGGGTATCTCAAGTTTTAGAAGCAGTGGTAAAATTGGAATAATTAGGCTTTTGTTTAACATCAGTGGCTCTCAAATTTTAGCATGCATCAGAATCATCCAGAGAGTTTGTTAAAACACAGGTTGTTTGGCCCCTACAGGAAAGTTTCTGGCTCAATAAGTCTGGAGTGAGGCCTGAGAACCATCACTTCCAGCAAGTTCCCAGGTGATGTCAACGATGCTAGTCCAGGGGCCACACTTTGAGAGCCACAGGTCTACATGAAATACAACATTTAGGTATTGAAAGCAGATGAATAATTTATTCATTTAATAAATATTAGTTGAATACCCACTCTGTGTCAAGTACTGTTATAAGAACAGGGGCATAATAATGAGCAAAAGAAATGTGGTTTCTGCCCTTGACAACCTTTTCTGATGGAATTTTCCAGTTTTTAGCTAGAGGTTTGGTTTAGAAGTCTGCTGCCTATGGGAAGTCTCTTCACAGTGCTGTAGAGTATCACGTTCATTCCCTTCTTTGTACTTCATTGAGGTTCTCCAACACATCCAAGTCTTGCCTGTAACTGGACTGTTTCTCTTCCCCATCCCAGCCCATAATTATCGTTTCTCCCCTTGTTTTTACCACAGCAGGTAGGAGTCCCTAGGCAGAGAGGTGTCCAAACTTTTGGAGTCTCTGGGCCACACTGGAAGAAGAAGAGTTGTCTTGGGCCACACATTAAATACACAAACACTAATGAAAACTGATGAGCAAAAAAAAAAGGTTTTGAGTAAATTTATGGTTTTGTGTTGGGCCACATTCATAACCATCCCAGGCCACATGCAACCTGCAGGCCATGGGTTGGACACCCTTAGAGTATCATTTACCTTTTATTCTACACTGTTTTATATTTCTATCTGCTTCATCTGTGCCCTCACTGTTGAGAACAGCTACAAGGAATTTCTTTGCAACTCCAACCCTCAGCTCCTCCTTGAACACTCTAGAAGCTAAGCATCAGTTTGTTGATAGATTTCCCTTGGAATCCCCAAGTTTGGAGGAGGTGGAGTAGGATAAAACTTGCTACCACCACCAATAACTACCTGTTAGACCACATGGTCCGACAGTGTTTGTAGTGGCTAGAGTAAAGGGATTGGAGACCAGGGAGAAAAAATGAGTGTTTGTTTTAGGATTATGCTAATTGAGAAAGAGCCAAGAGTGGTTAATTTCCCTTTCAGTACAGAATTCACCTTTTAAACGGGGTTTCTGTCAAAAAAAATGTAGTATGGTCAGGAGCTGTGGAATCAAATGACCATTGGTTTTTTTTTTTTTTTTGTCTAGTATATCTTAATTTTGTTAAAAATTAGTTCTAAACCAGTTATCATTGAACAAATAGGTCTGAAATCACATTTTTGTTACAGTTGGATTAATCAGAAATTAACTGCAACAATCTGGTTGAAATATATTAAAATAACAATGAAATCCTATTAAGGCTGAAATAGATAGTTACATAGCTGTAGAATAACAATGCATTAAAGCTGGAAGAATCTTTGACATCATCCAAGAATAGCAGTATCAAATACTTAGGTGTGGGCTATTGACCTGCTCTAATCTAGTCTGAATTTTTACTCTGCCACTTACTGTGGCATGAGATCTTGGGAAAATTTCTTCAGGTCTCTGAGCCTCTGTCTCCTTTGTGTAAAGAGACAAAAAAAAAAGCACTACTTAGTAAAAGAATTAATGGGAGAAATAAATGGTGGTATAAAAATGTACATGGAGTGCTAGTGCACTGCCTAGCACATGGTAGTAGCTAAATGGCAGTTATTGTGTAGTTTAACCCTTTCATTTTACAGATGAAGAAACTGAGGCTCAGGTTAGTTGCAATAATTTAGGAACAGAGCCAAGATAAAAAATTAGAATTTCTGAATTCCTTTTATTCAAGGTAATTTACTATTCATCCCTCATTCTATAATTTGGATCCTTCTAGTATATAATTTGTGAAAACTGGGATAGTGACCTGAGCTAAAATACATTTTTCCACTTTATGTGAAAATTAGGTTTCAAGTTGTGTGTGTGTGTGTATACACATACATATATATATGTATACACACACATATATAAAACCTACTTATGAAAAAGACTATCTTCAATCTCTTCAATAATATCTCTTAAAAGTCAATCATAGACATTATTTGTTATAACTCAACTATTTAATTGAAAGATCTTTTTCTTTGCAACATTAACTTGAGTGTTGATTAAATAAATTTGAGCTGTGGTGTACATCTCTGTATACTCAATAAAAATTGCTGCCTTCTAGTCACACGGCCTAATCAATACAGGAAATCACTACCCCCAGAGATCCCTAATAGGAATGGTTGTCTCTTATGAATAATTTCAGTGAGGCCAAAGTCATTACACCAAACCCATCTAGGTCTGTTTTTTAAAACTTATGATGGTGAAAATGGCCTTCAAGCTCTTAGATAATCTTAAGTCCAGAATCTGCCGTGGCACTTATTCTCTTCCAGAAATTGTAGCCAACATTAGTCAACCTGAGAGTTCCTCCTTCTGTTCAGCAATAGAGGGTGGGGAAGTTATGGCTTATTTATTTTTCAATATAAATGCAATCGGATTCCAGGTAGTTTACCTAGTCCAGATGGGAGCCAGTTGCTGTGGACATAATAGGTATTCAATATATCGTCACTAAGTTGAAAGTGTCAAAGGTGTATGGTAATTCATTCATGTTAGTTGTGTTGATAGAAGTGATTAAAATTTCATTTTAAAGAATGATTCCACAGAGCATATGCCCAAGAGGAAGTCTTGATCTAATAAAAAAGAAACAGAAAGCTGGATGAATTTTTTCCAAGACAAAATGATTCTGGATAAAAGATGTATTAGTCAGGATGATTTGGCTTGCAAGAGACAAGTAACCTACTTGAGAAGAAAGAGGAAATGTACTGGCTTATAAACCCATAAAAAGATGGCATGGGGCTGGCTGAAATCAGGGACTGGGGTGCTACTGACTTTCTCCATTCATTCTCAGACCAGCTTTTCCACCAGGCAGGAGACCTGTCTGCCACCGGCTATGGATTCATATTCTTTATAGCCTTGGGAAGAGAGAAAAGAAATTCTCTCCACCCTGCTCCAGTTGAAGTAACCCAAGGAAGGACTCTGAAAGACCTGCTTTAAGCCACATGTCAGCCATGGACAATTGCCATGGCCAGGGATGTGAGGTAGACATGACAGGGGTACCCTTGTGAGTATGTTTTAAGATTATTTAGTTTTAGAGATGGGGAAGAGAGAGAGAAGGAAAGGGGGAGATAAACATTAGTGTGAGAGAAGAATATCAATTGGTTCATTTGAGAGGCAACTAGGGACCTGGCCCTGCAACCCAGGCCTGTGTCCTGACCAGGATTTGAACCAGTGACCTTAGGGTTTGCAGGCCTGTGCCTAACCCACTGAGCTACACAAGCAAGGGCCCACTGCTGGTATTTATTGAATGCTTTCTTTGTGCCAGGTCCATGCACTTTTTCACTTATTTCTAAGGTAAGGATCAAGAATATAAAAGGTATCTATAGAGACATGTTGAATTGTCCTGAGGGACACAAGGGAGCCTGGCCCGGAAGAAGAAAGGGGAACCATAAGTCACAATGAAAATGAAAATCTGGACACACACAGCAAAGTACCTCCTCTTCCATTCCTGAATCAACAGGCACAAGAGTGAACTCCAAAGGCAATCTCCTTCACTACCACCTCCAGCCCCAAACACCACTCTGAACTGGTGTGGATCCAGGTTTTAAAGAGTATGAAGTTAATACAAGTTGAGAGAGGTCCCCCTTTTGAAGAAAAAGAATAACAAACAGTTTACTTTTGCAAAGTTTACATCAACATACGACCATATGAACACACTGTTAGTGCCCCTTAACTGTGTCCCTGTCAGAGAGGAATCCTGAAATAGAAGCTTCCTTAGCTTCATGACACAGTTGCCTCTGGCAACACTGATCACAGCAAACTGGGTTGGAACAAGGATTTAAGTGGATATTTCAGGTCTCAAATGCCCACTCTTTTCTTAGAATACCACCCAGGAAGACCCCTCCCCACGGGCTTTTGAGAACTTATAAACTTCAAGCCCTTTACTAATTTAAATTGCCCTTCTACCTCAGTTAACTCGAATACTGAAAATGCATCATTTTTATAATTATCTGAAACTGACTCCCACCCATCCCACACATGATTTTTCCTTTTTTAACAAAATGTCACTGAGAGAAATGGGTTTTAGAACCCCACTTAGTCCAAGGCAAACTCTTTGGCCTCAGTGTCATGGACTTGAACCTAATGTTCCCATCCACGGCACTGCTGAAACTGATAGTCTAGTCATGTAGGGGATTTTCCTGAC
>PVIA01001104.1:285370-314484 GCA_004024845.1 Tonatia bakeri
AGGGAGAGGGAGAGGGAGAGGGAGAGGGAGAGAGAAGTCTTTTAAAATCAGTGCCAAGCCAGCTGCGCCTCTCTGGACAGCTGAGTCATAGACACTCAGGCAGTTCAGTTGGAAGGCACACTGTCCATGCTAACTCTTGGGTTCCAGCTAGAGCAGAGGATAGTTAAATAAAAAGGGAGGAGGGATAAGAAAAGAAAGCCACAATTTAATCTCAGATAACACTTAACTCTGAGACTCCCTGTGATCAGAAGTATACAAGAAGCTGGTTTCCCTTCAGACGAAACTCCATCCTCATGTGGTTAGTCAAGGATCTCTTAAAGAAATCTGAGCATTGCTATTTGGTTTTTTAATACATAAATTACAATAATTGCTAGAAGATGCTAGCTGATGCTTCATTATTGGAACTAGCTAAAGATTGTCTTAAAATATTGACCACTGAGTCACAAATTCATGATCAGCTGTGTCGTAGCTGGATCTGGCAGTCCCATGAGGTACAAGAAGGTCATTATTACAGAAATAGTTAGAGTGATGGTTATACATCCAAAGTTTGTCTGAAATGAGAAAGTAATCTCCAGAGTATGGCAAGGGCGGCTTGAAAGAAGTCTAAGGAACATAGATATGGGCATAGTGGACCACCTCTATTTTGGGCAGGGAATTCACTCCAGGTGGCATTTCCTTGGCAGTGAAATAATATGGCCACTAGCAGTGTGGCTTACTCATAGGAGCCACAGGAGGATCTTCATGGAATTTATCAACTGCTTGCTGTCACCTCTTAGTTTAGTGGCTAATGAGAGGCCTCTGTGTCCATCTTGTCTACCCAAAGCTCTAAGTAACCCCCAGATATGCTCTTTCCAATTCTACACACAGTGTTTCAGAGGAAAACCACAGTGCCATGCCAGTAGGATTCCCTATAAATCCACTCTATTGAGACCCAGCTAAGACCAAGGCTGCAGAGTGATTTTTTAATTCATATGTTCTTATTGCTGTCTTGTTCTTCTTTTCTAGACTTAGACTAGACAGAAAAAGTGTGTGTGTGTGTGTGTGTGTGTGTGTGTGTGTAATAAAGAGATTAGCACCATGGTTTCTTCTCTACTAATGACCTGGGTATCCTCTTACCTGAGGCCTCTGCTGCCATCTCCTCTCTTTCTTCTCCCTAACTCCAGATCTCATTTTGCTCTAGGGAAGTGGCTCTCCATTCTAGCTACACTAGAATTACCTACAGCACTTTTAAAAAATGTAGATACCAGGGCCCCACCCAACCTGCAAATTCTATATTTATATTATCTAGAATATGGCCCAGCAAGGGTCATCTGTGTTGTACTATTTTAAAGAGGTGAGGCAGTGGTTTCACATGATAACCACTGGCCATCATAATCTTCCATTTTACATGTCAAAGGAAGAAGGAAATCACTCACTCTTTTATCTAGCAAACTTGTGCACTGACCACAAAGTGGTCAAATTTAAGACGTGAAAGATATCTGATCAACAAGTTGTGAGTTATGCTGATGACTGAATCTCTTCCACTTCTAGATTGTGTTCACTGCTGCACTTCAGCCTTAGGCTGGTTAGCAGTATGGGTACTATCTGACAATAGCACCTTCTGGGGCTTACGTACTTTGAAAAGACAATTTTAAAAATGAGATGTATTGTCAGAAGTCTTCCTGGTTCAAATCTAAAATGAATTCTGACTCTTTTCACTGTAATCTGTTTAAAGCAGGTCTTGTAAAAGAGAAGCAAAACTTGCTCACTAACTTTCTTTAGTTTGAGTAAATAAGACCAATTCCACATAATAAAAAAAGTTCAGAATCAGAGAAATCATCTATACAGAAACAACACAAAGCTTCAAAAATGGGTCTGAAGTCAGTCTTTTCTTCTGGGCATGTGACTTTGGCTTCTAACTTAACTCTTCTGTGCCTTAGCTTTCTCATCTGTAAGAGGAAGACGATAATTCTGCCTAATAAGAGTGCCTTAATTATAGGAATAGGTGACTTGATGTGTGTAAAGCACCTAGAACAGTGTTGGCATATAGCAAGTGTTTAATACATCTTTAGTAGTATCTGAACCATAGACATTACTTTGTGATCAATGCCAAACTCAGCTGGCAGATCTGTTTTACCTGACCCACAGAAATGAGTCTAATTTAAACATTTGAATGCCTTTCCTAAAGCTCTATTTTGCCTCAGGCCCCACCTTTTCCTATTGTGTCCTGATTGGCCCTGAGTCTGAAATGTAGACTTAACTAGGGCCGAAATTGTTGGTGTCATGTTTCAGTGCTGACTCATCAGTGCCTAGCAGATAGATGTGCCTTCCTCAGGGTTGAATGAAAAACAAGTTTGCACACACACAGAGAATCCTTTCTGCAATAAATCCTGCAAACAGCTGTCCAGCTTTGACATCAAAATCTCCATGACAGAGTGTTTTCTACGTCCCCATTGGTGTGTGGGCATTTCTGCTTGTTGGGAGTTTATTTGTACATTGAGTCCAAGTTTTGGATTCTCATTCACTCCTCTGATATTTTGAAACTATTGAAGAAAATATAATGCAAGCCTCTTACTTGACAGAGAAAGGAATTAATAACCAGGAAACCCAGTGACTCTCAGGATGTCATAACCCATTGTTGGGATCCCAGCTCATGAGCACAACTTTCCTTGGGAATCAGCAGACACCTTTATGATTTGGGAGTCTCTAGTGCCTTGAAATATCAGTTCCTCTGACAATCATTCAACCATCAAAGCTTCATTCCTTTGAATCCTAAAGAGCTTTTCAAATCTATTGGATAATCTTCTCTTGAAATGCAATTATGAGTTCTTTTATCAACCAACACCCCATTTATTAATTAATCCTTTGGTAAGGGCAAAAATGAACAAGAAGAATGGGGCACAGGGTAAGCCTTGAGGGAAGAAACACATGTTTAGAGGATGGGCATCAGGAAGGAGAACAGAAGAAGGGGGCACTGAAGCCAAGCCTCATCTACTTCACAAGAAAGCCAGATGCTACCCAGATCCACATGTGGTCTGATTAGGATATTGCTCAATGTCCCTTGGGGAAGGGATGGAGGTGGGGGACAGGCAGTGGCTAATTTAATATAATCAACATGCAATAGGCTTATTCACCATTAAAGGAAAAAAGAAAGAAGAAGAAAAAAATCCATTAATACACTTTCTAGAATCTCAATCCTAGCTGGAAATGGTTTTAGGGAAAGTGAGATGATGCAAGTCCAGCTCAGCTGAAATCACCCCCATTCCCTGGCTCTGCATCAAACAATAGAAATCTTTCATCAGGAATTGTATCTCTCTCTTTTTCTTTCTCCCTCTTTCTCTCTGGAGTAGTGACTCTTAAACTTTTTTGATCATGGTCTCTTCAAGGCTCTGGTAAAAGTTATAAATCCTCTCCCAGAAAAAGTGCACAAACATGGAGAATTTTGCATACAATCTCAGGCAATACCCTCACCTTCACTAAAACCATTGTTAATTAGCCCAAGTTAGGAATCTTGTCTTCATGGTTGTATCACCAGTGATTGGTACCTAGTAAGATCTCAATTCATTTTTTGTGGAAGGCAGACAGGCAGGCAGGCAGGCAGGCAGGCAAGCAGGCAGGGAGGGAGGGAGGGAGGAAGGAAAGAAGGAAGGAATTAATGGATTTCTCTAGAACTCTTTAAAATTTCCAATTCAATAGTGGGGAATTAGGTGAGAAGGTTGATCTAGACTTATTTCACAGGTAGCCCTCTTGTGTGACAGTATGGTCAACAATCAGGTAACATGGGGCTAGCCATTGATCTATATTTGATTATTTTCTACAATATTCATATTCTTAGAAAAATGGTCATGATGTTGGACCTGTTTAATACCTGTATAAAGACAGAAAAATTAGCTGAAGTAATTGAGGATATGACAAATAGGATAAAAGATCTTAGAGAATTCAGAGATGTTAGAAATGGAGATTTCAGCAGCATCCTTGCTTTCTCCCTCTTCCATCTGGGAGCAGATGGAAGGTGAAAGGAAAACCTGCAAGAAAAAAGTCTTATAGTAGGTAGGCACCCAATTGGAAGACATGGCTAGTATATGGTAGAAATTCTCTGAATCATAATTTCTCTGAGAAGTTGGTAAGTCAGTGTCCAGGCTTGACTTGCTTACTTTAATTAGCTTCTTGAGTACAAATCTTTTGGTTTATCCTTCTGGCTCCATTCATACCAACACTAGTAATACAATACAATGGTTTTTCCTTTGGGGAATGACTATGCTCAAACTCTAAATTCTAGGTCCATGTAGTTGTGGTTGTCTGACCCATCCCTTTATCTCTAGGGATACTATGTGGACCAGATCTGGCCAGTGTATTACAATCTTTCATAATAACTGACTTTCAGGAGACGTGAGACCTAAATTCAACCAATGACAGCCAATTCTGAGATGCCTGTAAGAGTTACTGGACTGGGAGCCAGGGAGATATAAACCTGGGTCTGCTGGGGGCCATGAATAGAGAAGACACGTGTGTGCAGGAGCCAAGACTAAATAACGTAGGGCAGAGATGGAGAGCAATCAGGTCCTGGAGGCTCTTCTATCCTCCTCTCCTGATGTTTTTTACATTCTTTTCTGTTTGGTAAATGTTTGATCTTAAACCACTTTGAACTGAGTTTCTATTCTTGTGAATAAAGGAGTCATGTCTACTATTTCTCTCTTCTGACCTCTCATTTTTTGGTAAGAACCTACCACTGTGACTCTAACTTTTGTAGATTCCCCCATCTCTCCCTATTTTATTATGTTAATATTCTTTCTTTTCTGCCTTTAATAAAGCTGTTTTTCATTATGGAGTCTGAATAAGAAAGAGGTGCTCAGGGAGTGATGGTGCCTAGAGTAAGGTCTCATACTGGATCTTTCCTGGAAAACTGTCCCTGGGGTTTGAGGTGTTCAGGAGTCCAGAAGATCCCATGGAAAGCCAGAAAGGAGCAGGGTCCTCTGCTCAAAGATATTGGTATGCATAACTTCAATTGAGGAGATTAGCACTTGGGATAACCCACACTGAGCAGCTTGCCAATTTAGTATTGAACATAACATGTGCCAGTGATTGTGAACTTGAAAACAGAAAAGGGTAGAATGTGCTTAGGAAAAATGGTAGCAACATTTAGCAACTTTTCAGAGCAGAAATACTATATTATCAAACAGCTCTTAGAATAAAAAAATAATGAATGAATAGAAGCGATGATTACGAGTTATTAAATTAAATTTAGCATATTATGCTTAAGAAAGCACAGCATGCATAATATATCTTAGGACTATTTAATTTTCAAAGGATTTGGCATAGAAAAACAAAGTTTGAGCCCTGGATGGTGTGGCTCAGTGGATTGACAGCTGGACTGGGAAGCAAAGCATCACCAGTTTGACTGTCAGGGCACATGCCTGGGTTGCAGGCCAGGTCCCCAGTAGGGGGCACATGAGAGGCAACCACACATTGATGTTTCTGTTCCTCCTCTCTTTCTCCCTCCCTTTTCTTCTCTCTGGGAATAAATAAAGAAAACTTTTTAAAAAATAAAGTTTGAATATCTGAACAATTTGCTTATACACAACACTTCTTTCTGTGATGATACCTGATAAATGAAACACTATTGCATTAGGCTTTGTCCCACCCAAACATGAGTTCTGTAAAATATTTCTTATAAAGTTTATTCTAAATGATCTTAGGAGAATATTTTTTACATTTTAAAGTAAAAGTTATATCTGAAATGCAATCTCATAGACAAAAAAAGAGAGCCCCAATCACCAATAGCCTAGAAACCAAATATTAATGACCAGCAGCCAGGGTAATAGTGAGGTATCCAGCACTGGTTGCTCAAGGCTATGTCTTTTCTCTTTCAGCCAAATAACCCCTTTCACATTTAGGTCTTGTAAAACAGTGGCCCCAAACATCAAACCCCAAGAAAGTGGGCCTCTGAGGACTGTCTCGAGAGAGAGTAGGACACCTCATCATGTCCTCTGACACAGCTAGGTAAAGGGCTCTCAGCCCCATTTAAGAATAAAGAAATTAAGAAGCCCACCCATCTAGTCAGAGGAAAAGGCCCAGACGAGACTCAGAAATTCCTGGCTTCAACAAATACATTTGCTGCTTCTCATCAAGTCCTACAGTCAACCAAATGGTGAGGGATTGAGGCCTTTAAACACAAGCCAGACAACATGTCAACCAGCACCACCTAGTGGAAGAGAAGGATTAATCAACTCACAACCTTTCTCCAACATTCTTGCAAAGTTGCTTTTCAGTCAACAATCGACTTGGGAGACCTGATTTCACATCAGATGTCCATGCTGGAGCAGTTGGAAGGTTACAAGAAATAAAAATAAATATGCTCAGCACTGAGAATATTCTGGCATATGGAATGCTCCAGAAATATGGGGAATGAGAACTGATATGGTTTAATGTCATCAGCCATTATTGGGATTTAAATTTATAAAGTTAGGAGGCATATATTCTAACATGCCCAAGGATAGTATTTATTATGTTTAAAAGTAAAAACCAACACTGGCCTGGTGGCTCTGTTGGAGTGTTGTCCTGTACACCAGAAGGTCTTGAGTTCAATCCCCAGTCAGGGTGCATACAGCAGGCAACTGATCCATGTTTCCCTCTCACATTGATGTCTCTTTCTCTGTATCTCTCTTACCCTCACCCTCTCTCTCTCAAATCAATAAACATATCCTCCAGTGAGGATTAATAAATAAATTAAAAAAATAAAAGTAAATGCCACACATAAAATATAGTGTCATGGGGAAAATAGGAGAAAAGGCAGAGATATTTAGAGAAACATCGGAGGTTGGCTCTCCCATTTTCCCCCATCAGTGACCATTTGGATTCAGTCAGTGGAAGGGAGGTGTGAGAATGTGTTGACGAACAAGTGATCAAGTAGACAGGAGCTAATCTGGAATTTTCCTATTGAAAATTGTGTTCCAACCCTTAACACAGAACCAGAAAAACTGATTCCTGCCTATAGTTCTCTTCACTGTGGCTGGTAGGTTGGGAAAACATTTTAATTGTAATTACAAAGCACCTCTTGTCCCAGATACCACTAGAGTGACCTGACTGATGTCTGATTTTGAACTCCCAAGCCTGTATGTATAATTAGAACTCAAGTGTAAATGAGTGAAAACTCAACTGGAACTAGCAGAGTCTGGGAAGAAGCAGTTTATTGGAAGGCTTCTGAGTATATTTTATACAGTCAAAGAAATAGTTGAACAACTAACCACGGAAAGGGAAAAGGTGCCTCTGGACCTCTGGAACAATGGGAGCCAGGGGCTCTCTTGTCTCATCCTGGTCTCTGGCTGGGCCAGTTTCACTCATTTTCACAGTGAGCCAGCTTTCCCTTTGTGGTGGGAAACACATCCATCCAAATCGGTCTCCTTACAGCTCTGCCCTTTAAGGGGCTGATCCCCTTTTCCCCTCAGCTCTGATTTTTAAAATTCCCTGGAGGGGCTGATTGGCCTGAGTAAGGTCAGATACCTATGGATGCTGTGCTGATAATGCTGCGGGTGTCCCTACAAATGACAAAACAATGACATTTTGCAATCACCACTTCAACCTCTCACTAGCCAGTTCCTCAAAGTAGGACTCCTACTTCATTTGGGGATTCTCTCCCAAACATGATGCATTTTACATTCCTGACCACCCAGAATTCAACAGGGATCAGTCACTTAGTAGAGGAAACCAAAAATTGCCTCCAGATCAGCTGCTGAGGATCCAAACCATACCCATATTCACATAGGAGAGCAAGACTGTTCTAAACATAAGAACAATGACCTAGAACTGAACAGAATCATAATGTTGCATGTTCATTGGACTACACAACAAAAAGTGTTTCAACCTGGGCCTTTTCAACCAGGAGACACCAGAGGAAATGGGTTTATACCTATGCCCAGGCACTTTGGGTGGTGAGAGGGGCTATCTTTTAGGAGATCATAGGAGTTGGATTTGAGAGAAGAAAATCTAGGCTTCTCTATGCATGCATGTCCATCCTTGAGTCAGGTCTTAAGGTTTTAAAACCAGAGCCTATTAACGGCATGGCTGTACTTTGAGCTTTTGCTCCCCTTGCCTGGAAAGTTGAAATCCTTTCTCCTCAGACTGTAAGTCTGGGTCCAGATTAAGTACAGCTTGGGTCAAATAGTTCTCAAAAGTGACAAGTAGAAATGATGGATTGAACCTTCAAATGGTTGAATTAGTGTGTTCTTGTCCTAGTTTTTAGCTATTGTGGGTAACTGTCTTGGAAATTAATCTGATACAAGATCGCATTCTTAATTGTAATTGTTATTTGTCAGGGTAGAAAAGACTCTAGGGTAACATCAATTTTCTCCTTTTCATCCTATTCAGATAAAGAATTCTCAGCCAGTAATTGCAGTGAACCCAGAAGACTGGGTGATGGTGAAAGGGAAGAGATCAATTAAGGAATGATACATAAGAGCCCCACATATGGATAACTAATTTCACAATCATTGTGAATATTTTATCCAAAAGTAATACATGGTGATGTTTAAAAGGAATTGAAAAATCATTAGTGAAAGATAAAGACATACCATCTTTGGTGGCAAATAAAATATCATTAAACCAACAAGATAATGAAGTTAACTGAAAGCCCTGGCTGGCATAGCTCAGTGGATTGAGGGAGGGCTGCGAACCAAAGCATTGCAGGTTTGATTCCCAGTCAGGGCACATGCCTGGGTTGCAGGCCATGGCCCCCAGCAACCGCACACTGATGTTTCTCTCTCTCTCTCTCTCTATCCTTCCCTTCCCTCTCTAAAATAAATAAATAAAATTATATATATATATATAAAATAAAGTTAACTGAAAGAAAATCAAGAGGGTTATCAGCAGAAGGGGACTTTGATGGGAAGTGGGACAGGTTACATCACACTTTATGAAGCCAACAACCCATTGAAACAAAAGTCTGTCTTAGGTGGGACTGTGGTAAAAGCTGATGAGATGGAAAGGGGAGAAATCATAGTTGCAAGTACAGATTAGATCACCCAATAGACAATATTTATGATTGTTACAGTGAAATATTTCACTGCAAGCCCTAATTTTCTTCTATAAAATAATTGCTATCTGATACAGAGAAGAATTTTCAATTCATTGTTTGGTGCTAAAACTGTACTGCTGGCTCAAGCATAAAAATATCAGCAACCACAAAATAATTTAAAGTCAATTCTTTGTACATGTAATTTCATAAAAGCCACCACTCTAGTAAAGATGATGGAACTGGCCCCTTTGGAGCTATGGATATTTCACATTTTTAAAAATTACTTTATTGTTGTTTAATTACAGTTGTCTGCATTTCCCCCCCCACCTCAGCTAATCCCACCTCCCTCCCTTGCTTCCACCCTCCCCCTTGGTTTTGTCCATGTATCTTTTACAGTAGTTCCTGAAAACCCTTTTCCCCACTGTCCTCTTTCCCTTCCCCATGGCTATTGTTAGATTGTTCTTAATTTCAATGTCTCTGGTTAAATTTTGTTTGCTTGTTTGTTTTGTTGATTAGGTTCCCGTTAAAGGTGAGATCATATGGTATTTGTCCCTCACCACCTGGCTTATTTCACTTAGCATAATGTTCTTCAGTTCCATCCATGCTGTCACAAAGGGTATAAGCTCCTTTCTCTCTGCTGCATAGAATTCCATTGTGTAAATGTACCATAGTTTTTTGATCTACTCATTTGTTGATGGGCAGTTAGGTTGCTTCCAGCAGTTGGCTATTATAAATTGTGCTGCTATGAACATTGCGGTGCATAGGTCTTTTGTATTGGTGTTTAAGGGCTGTTAGGGTATAATCCCAGCAGTGAATTGCTGGGTCAAAAGGCAGTTCCATTTTTAGTTTTCTGAGGAAATTCCATAC
This sequence comes from Tonatia bakeri, assembly GCA_004024845.1. Lineage (NCBI taxonomy): Eukaryota > Metazoa > Chordata > Mammalia > Chiroptera > Phyllostomidae > Tonatia > Tonatia bakeri. Next base: position 295,227 of record PVIA01001104.1, read on the forward strand.
TGTTTTCCACAGTGGCTGCACCAGTCTGCATCCCCACAAACAGAGCACTAGGGTTCCCTTTTCTCCACACCCTCTCCAACACTTGTTAGTTGATTTGTTTATGATGGCCATTCTGACTGGTGTGAGGTGGTATCTCATTGTGGTTTTAATTTGCATCTCTCTGATGGCTAGTGATGTTGAGCATCTTTTCATATATCTCTGGGCTCTCTGTATGTTATCCTTGGAGAAGTGTCTGTTCAAATCTTTTGCCCATTTTTAATTGGGTTTTTTGTCTTCCTGGAGTAGAGTCATGTGAGTTCTTTACATATTTTGGAGATCAAACCCTTGTCCGAGTTATCATTGGCAAATATGTTTTCCCATATAGTTGGTTCTCTTTTCATTTTAATGCTGTTTTCTTTAGCCATGCAGAAGTTTTTTTTTTAATTGGATGAGGTCCCCTTTGTTTATTTTTTTCTTTATGTCCTCTGCTTTAGGGGACATATCCATGAAGATGTTGCTGTATGGAATGTCTGAGATTTTCCTGCTGATGTTTTCCTCTAGGACTTTTACGGTGTCATGACTTATATTTAAATCTTTTATCCATCTTGACTTTATTTTTGTGTGTGGTGTAAGTTGGTGATCAAGTTTAATTTTTTTGCATGTAGCTGTCCAGATCTCCCAACACCATTTTTTGAAGAGGCTATTTTTACTCCATTTTATGCTTCTTCTCCCTTTGTCAGATATTAATTGACCATAGAGACTTGGGTTTATTTCTAGACTCTCTGTTCTCTTCCATCAGTCTATGTACCTGTTTTTATGACAGTACCGGGCTGTTTTGATTACAGTGGCCTTATAATACAGTTTGATATCAAGTATTGTGATCCTTCCTGCTTTGTTCTTCCTCAAAATTGCTGCAGCCATTCGGGGTCGCTTATGGTTCCGTATACATTTCTGAAATGGTTGTTCTAGATTTGTGAAATATGTCATTGGTACTTTAATAGGTATTGAATTGAATCTATAAATTGCTTTGGATAGTATGGCCATTTTGATGATGTTAATTCTTCCAATCCATGAGCATGGTACATGCTTCCATTTGTTTGTATCCTCCTGAATTTATTTCTTCAGTGTTGTATAGTTTTCTGAGTACAGGTCTTTTACCTCTTTGGTTAGGTTTATTCCTAGGTACTTTATTTTTCTTATTGCTATGTTAAATGAGATTTTTTCCTTCTGATTTCTGTTTCTGATGTTTCATTGTTGGTGTAAAACAAATGCCTTTGATGCCTTTGACTTTGTGTCTGGCTGTTTTGCCAAATTCATTTATTAGGTTGAGTAGTTTTTTTGTGGAGTCTATAGGATTTTTTCCATACACTATTACATCATCTACAAACAACAAGAGTTTTACTTCCTTCTTTCAAATTTGGATGCCTTTTATTTCTTTTTCTTGTCTGATTGCTGTGGCTAGGACTTCTAGTACTATGTTGAATAGGAGTGGTGAAAGTGGGCATTTTTGTCTTGTTCCTGATCTTAGTGGGAAAGCTCTAAGTTTTTGTCCATTGAGTATGATGTTGGCTGTAGGTCTCTCATATATAGCCTTTATTATGCTGAGGAATGCTCCCTCTATTCCCACTAAGCTGTGTGTTTTTATCATAAAAGGGTACTATACATTATCAAGTACTTTTTCCAAATCCATTGATATGATCATGTGATTTTTGTCTTTGCTTTTGTTTATGTGATGTATTACATTGACTGATTTGTGAATATTGAACCATCCTTGCATCCCTGGGATGAATCCCACTTGTCATGGTGTATGATCTTTTTAATGTATTGCTGGATGCAGTTTGCTAATATTTTGTTGAGGATTTTAGTGTCTATGTTCATCAATGATATTGGCCTGAAGTTTTCTTTGTTTGTTATGTCTTTATCTGTTTTTGGATTAGAATGATGCTGGCTTCATAAAAAGAATTTGGGAGTCTTCCATCTTCTTGAATTTTTTGAAATAATCTGTGGAGGATGGGGGTTAGCTCTCCCTTAAATGCTTTGTTTAATTCTCCTGTGAAATCACCTGGTCCAGGGCTTTGTGTGCTGGAAGCTTTTTGATTGCTGTTTCAATTTCATCAGCTGTTATTAAAAAGCCGTTCAGGCTTTCTAATTTTTCTTCACTTTGTTTTGGAAGATTATATTTTCCTAGAAATTTGTCCATTTCACCTAGGTTTTCAAATTTCTTGGCATATATTTCTTCATAGTACTTTCTTAAAATCCTTTGTATTTCTGTGGTATCAGTTGTAATCTCTCCTCTTTCATTTCTGATTGTGTTTTTTTGGGTCTTCTCTCTTTTTTTCTTGATGAGCCTGTTTAAGGCTTGTCGATTTTGTTTATCTTTTCAATGAACCATTTCCAGAATTCATTGATCCTTAGAATTGTGCTTTTAGTTTCTATGTCATTAAATTCTTCTTTGATCTTGGTTATTTCCTTCCTTCTACTTGCTCTGGGTTGTCTTTGTTGTTGTTTCTTGAGTTCTTGTAGGCGTAGGATTAGGTTGCTTGTTTGAAATGTGTATATCTTCTTTAGGTATGCCAGTATCGCTATGAACTTCCCTCTCAGGACTGCCTTCACTGTGCCCCATAAGTTTTGAATTGTTGTGAGGTCATTTTTGTTTGTTTCCAGAAACTTTTTGATTTCTTCCCTAATCTCATTCTTGACCCATTCCTAGTTTAATAGCATGCTATTCAATCTCCATGAGTTTGAGTGTTTTGTTTTTTTTTCCTTGAGGTTGGTTTCTAGTTTCAGTCCCTTGGGGTCAGAGAAAATGCTTGGTATGATTTCAGTTTTCTTGAATATGTTGAGGCTTCTTTTGTGTCCTACCTTGTGTTCTATCTTTGAAAATGTTCCATGTGCATTTGAAAAGAATGTGTATTTTGCTTCTTTGGGTTGAAGGGCTCTCTATATATCAGTTAAGTCCATTTCATCTAGGGCTTTGTTCAGTATCACAATATCTTTGTTGATATTTTGTTTGGAAGATCTGTCCATTTTTGACAGTGGAGTGTTAAAATCCCCCACTATAATTGTGTTGCTGTCAATATCTTTCTTGAAGTCCTCTAAGATTTTCTTTATGTATTTGGGTGCTCCTATGTTGGGTGTATATATATTTACAATGTTTATGTCTTCTTGGTGGATTCTTCCCTTGGATATTATGATGTGATCTTCTAGGTATCTCTTTATGGCCCTTTTTTGAAGTCTATTTTGTCTGAAATAAGTATTGCTACCCTGGCTTTTTTTTCCTGTCTGTTTTCTTGGAATACTTTTTTTCCAGCCCTTCGCTTTCAGTCTGTGTAGGTTGTTTGTTCTGAGGTAGGTCTCCTGCAGGCAGCACATGTGTGGGTCATGTTTTCTTATCCATTCCACTGTCCTGTGTCTTTTGATTGGGGCATTTAATCCATTTATGTTTAAGGTTATTATTGATAGGTACTTATTCATTGCCATTTTTCATACCTGCGTTCCTCTGTTTTTCACTGTTTTTTTTTTTTTTTCCTGTTCTTAAAGCAGACCCCTTAACATCTCTTGCAGAGCTGGTTTGGAGGAGGTCTATTCTTGGAGGCTTCTTTGTCTGGGAAGCTCCTTATTTGTCCTTCCATTTTAACTGAGAGTCTTGCTGGATAAAGTAGTCTTGGTTGCAGGCCTCTGGTTTTCATTACTTGGAATATTACTTGTCATTCCCTTCTGGCTGGGAATATTTCCATTGAGAAGTCAGCTGCCAGTCTTATTGGGGCTCCCTTGTATGTTATTTCCTGTTTTTCCCTTGCTGTCTTTAAGATTCTCTCTTTATCTTGGAATTTTGCCATTTTAATTACTATGTGTCTTGAAGTGGGCCTCTTTGAGGTCCTCTTGATTGGGACTCTCTGTTTTTCCTGGATTTGTGTGATTTTTTTCTCTCATCAAATTAGGGAAGTTTTCCATCATTATTTTTTCAAACAGGTTTTCTATCCCTTGCTCTTCTTCTCCTCCTTCTGTATCCCTATTATACGGATATTGTTACATTTCATGTTGTCCTGCATTTCCCTTAATCCCTCTTCATTCTTTCTGAGCCTCTTTTCGTTTTCTTACTCATTCTCAGTGTTTTTTTTCTACCTTGTCCTCCGGCTTGCTGATCCAATCCTCTGCTTCATCAGCCTGCTTTTGATTCCTTCTACTGTGTTCTTCAGTTCAGATATTGTATTCTTCAGTTCCTCTTGGCCCTTGTGGATAATTTCTATTTTCTTTTTCATATTGATGTAGTTTGCAGTGAGTTCATTGTGGTTTCCCTGTAGTTTGTGGTAATTCTCTGTGAGCTCATTGAGCTTCCTGATAATCATTGCTTTGAACTCAATATCTGATTTTTGAGTTGCCTCTATTTCATTTAGCATTCTTTCTGAGGCTTCCTCCTTTCCTTTCATTTGGGGATTGTTTCTTTGTCTTCCCATTGTTTGTGAGACTCTGCTTGTTTGCCTCTGTTTCTTAAATTGATCTGTTCTGACTCCCTGGGTTTATGGTGTGAACTTCTATGGTAGAATACCTGTGAAATTCAGTGGTGCTGTTTCCTTGATCTTCCGAGCTCGCTGGTCTTGGGCTGTCATTCATGTTGGCTCTGTGTTTGTCTTTGGGTTTTGATTTTTGTTGGGTCTTTCTTTGGTGGGTCCTTCCCTCCAGCTGGTTAACTGAGGGTCACTGTGTCCACCACCTCTTGTATTCTGTTGTACAGGTGTGGGTACAGCTGGTTCTTCCATGTATACAAGGTTTTGAGGATTCTCTCTTGTTCTTGTTCAGTTGTTTGTTCTGAGTAAATTCTCCACCATTTAGTTGTATTTCCAGATAGGTCCTGGGTTGAGATAGTGTGGCTTCCACTCCTTCCTTCATGTTCTTCTGTTGTTATCTGTTGGTGGTTCCTTTGTTGGAGGGTTTCCTCTTCCAGAAGGTATCCTGGCGTTCAAAGCTTCCACCTATGTCTGATTTTTCAATGTCTTCTACAATTTTTGGTCTCCAGTTTTTATATATGCTGGGGTATTGTTGGCTGTTCACTCTGTTCCTCAGAAGATCGGCTAGGTGTTTCACCCATGTGCAGGGGGAAGTGGACTTCCCACCTGTTTCATCTCCATCTTCTCTCTAGTTTGGACATTTCACATTTTGACATAGAGAATCCAGAAACTCCACTCCATCTTCTCTTCATAAGACTTTTGTGTGTGCTTGGCATGGAGAGGGTTGTTTTTGAATAACCTCTGTGTGTCCCATGCAAGGATGCTGAGGTGAATAGTCAGTGAGAACTGAGGAGAGCTGGATGATGGGAAGGCATCTAAAGGCATGTAGAAAAGAGACATACAGCCTCAGAAGGATAAACTAGGGGTCACTGCATCTACATTATTGGAATTAAGTTCCAAGTTAAAAATGTTTTATTTGTTAATTTTATATATAATAGATATATAGTCTATATATATATAGCCTATGTATAATACATATAATACATATATATACACATTTCTAGTATATACTAGAAATCACTGTGGTAGACTCTGGAGATACAAGTATAAAAAAGCACACCAACACTTCCTCTGTCCTCTAGAATCCCAAAAGTTCTTATGGAGGATTGACTTATTTCCTCCTATGTTATTCAGGCATGATTTGGTTGCAAGAAATACAATTAGTAGGATTACAGTTCTGAAAGTCTCTCTCTTTCTCTCCTTTTCTTTTTATCCTCACCTGAGGATATTTTTTTTTTCATTGCTTTTAGGGAGGGAGAAGGAAGAGAAAGAAACATCGATGTGTGAGAGAGATATCAATTGGTTGCCTCCCATACACGCCCAGACCAAAGATCAGATGCATAACCTAGATATGTACCCTGGTTGGAATCGAACATGCAAACCCTCTGTTAAAAAACAATGCTCCAACCAACTGAGCTACACCAGCCAAGACTCTCTCCATCTTTTTTTGAACCTACTTTTTTGTTCCAGAGTGACCTGTAAATACTTTCCTGATTTTAGAGTCTCAGCTTTTGAAACTATAAGGCATTATGCTCATAGCACATGTGGATGATTTAATATTTTTGGGCCAATTCTAAATTAATGAGAAAAAGACTCTGATGGACACGATCTAAGTCAGGTATCAATTTCTGCTTTCAATAAATATTTATTGAGTACCTACTATGTGCTAGGTACTCTTCAAGGCCTTGGAGCACTACAGTGAACAACACAACATTCATGCTTTGACATTTAGGGTTAGAACGGAGTGGAGTACAGCACAGACAATGAAGAGTTAATATTATAATAAAAGCTCAGGATGATAAGTTTAATGAAGAAGAATAAAGGTAGGTAGAAAGTAAAGAACGAAAAGGGAGATGTTCTTTTAGGAAGATATTCTGACAAAGAGTCTCTGGGGATATGAGAATTGATCAGAGACCAAGAGAGCAGGCCCTGAGAATATGTGGGGAAGAGGATTCAAGGTGAAGGACCAGCAAGTGCAGAAATCCTGAGATGGACCCAGAAGAAGATCCCTGAGGCTGAAGCACAGTAAACAGGAGGAAGGGGGGACTGCAAAGAAGTCCAAGATGGAACCAGGAAACAGCTATATGGATGGTGTTAAAGACTTGGGGAACTATTAGAGGGATTTAAGCAGGAGAGTGCCATAACCCAACATTTATTGTACAACAAAGTTTGCTTAAGATCACCCCAGCCAGCAAGAGGCAGATCCAAAATTCAATTCCAAGGTCATCTGGCACGAGAACCCAAGCCCTTCATACCATATGATTCTATCCTGATGCAGGGTGTCATAATATGGTTTCCACGAAGAGTTTTAGATGGTCTGAAGTATCACCAATGCTTCCAAATACCTTGGACTTGTACCCTGAAGACAGTGATGGAAAGCATAGTAGTTGGGGCATTTTTTTTTTACTTAAAAATATATATATTTTTTCTTTTTGTTAAATTGATTATGCTATTACAGTTGTCCCATTTCCCCCCTTCATTCCCCTCCACCCTGCACACCTCTCCCACCCATATTCCCCCCTTTAGTTCATGTCCATGTGTCATAAGTTCTTTAGCTTCTACATTTCCCATACTATTCTTGCCCTCCCCCTATTTTCTACCTACCATCTATGCTACTTATTTTCTGTACTTTCTGTACTCTACTATTCTTTCCCTCCTCTCTCCTCCTCCTACTTCCTTGTTGCTAAACCTCCATGTGATCTCCATTTCTGTGGTTCTGTTCCTGTTCTAGTTGTTTGCTTAGTTTGTTTTTGGTTTTGCTTTAAGCGTGGTTGCTAATAATTGTGAGTTTGCTGTCATTTTACTATACATGTTTTTTATCTTCTTTTTCTTAGATAAGCCCCTTTAACATTTCATATAATAAGGGCTTGGTGATGATGAACTCCTTTAACTTGACCTTATCTGAGAAGCACTATATCTGCCCTTCCATTCTAAATGAAATCTTTGCTGGATAGAACAATCTTGGATGTAGGTCCTTGTCTTTCATGACTTGGAATACTTCTTTCCAGCCCCTTCTTGTCTATATGGTTTCTTTTGAGAAATCAGATGACGGTCTGATGGGAACTCCTTCGCAGGTGATTGTCCCCTTATCTCTTGCTGCTTCTAGAATTTTCTCCATTTTAATCTTGGGTATTCTAATTATGATGTATCTTGGTGTGTTCATCCATGAGTCCAACTTCTTTGGGACTCTCTGAGGTTCTTGGGCTTCCTGGAAGTCTATTTCCTTGGCCAGAATGGGGAAGTTCTCCTTTATGATTTGTTCAAATAACTTTTCAATTTCTTGCTCTCCTCTTCTCCTTCTGGCATCCCTATGATTCAGATGTTGGAACATTTAAAGATGTCCTGGAGGTTCCTAAGCCTCTCCTCATTTTTTTGAATTATTGTTTCTTCATTCTTTTCTGGTTGGATGTTTCTTTCTTCCTTCTGGTCCACTTCATTGATTTGAGTCCCAGTTTCCTTCCTATTACAATTGGTTCCCTGTACATTTTCTGTTATTTCACTTAGTATAGCCTTCATTTTTTCATCTAATTTGTGACCAGATTCAACCAATTCTGTGAGCCTAGTGATTACCAGTGTTTTGAACTGTGCATTTGATTGGTTGGCTATCTCTTCGTTGCTTAGTTGTATTTTTCCTGGAGCTTTGATCTGTTCTTTCATTCGGGGCATTTTTTTTGTCTTGTCATGCCTGTTACATATGAGGGGCAGAGCCTTAGCTGTTCACCAAGGCGGGGCAACCCACATTGCTGGGTTGTGACACTGTTTGTGGGGCAGAGGTCTGTGAGGGAACAATGGTGCTTGCTAAGCTGTCTGCCAGACTTCAGTCACTTCCTCCACTTCCCACAAGCAAAGTGGGCCCTTCTGGTGCTGATTCCCATGTGGGTGGGTTTGTGTACATCTGGTACCCTGTGGGTCTCTCCAACAAACACTCCTGTGAGGCTGGGAGTCTCTTCTGGCACCTCAACCCCCACAGGTGTTTTCAATCAGTGTTTCGAGGCTTTATTTCCCCCTGCTAGGGCCCTGGGTTACATGGTCTGTCTCGCTCCCCAGTTTGGCCTGCTTTATCTGCATGCAAATGTGGGACTGGATGTACCATGCCCTTCCACAATCTGCTACCTGGCTGGGTCCGCCAACTGCTGCTTTGCAACCCCAGTGTCTGCCAGCCACCCTGCCTCGAGCCCTCTCTGTCCTGGCTGCCCAACTCTGCCCCTCCTACCGGTCTGGATAAATGTGTCTACTTTAACACCTTGGTTGTTGGACTTCCACACAGTCCAATTTTCTTTCAGTACTGGTTTTTTTTTTTTAAATTGTTGTTGTTCTTATTTTGGTTTTGTGAGGAGGCATAGTTTGTCTACCTATGCCTCCATCTTGGCCGGAAGTCTAGTTGGGACTTTTTTTAAGCTCAAAGGATACATGCACTTTTAAAAGATTTTATCTATCTTATCTATCTATCTATCTATCTATCTATCTATCTATGTATAGAGAGGAAGGGAGGGAGAGAGAGAGGAGGGGAAACATCAATGTGAGAAAGGCACCAATTGGCTGCCTCTCATATCCACCCCGACCAGAGACAGAACTTGCAACCCAGGCATGTGCTCTGACCAGGAATCAAACTAGGGAATCCAGTAATACTCCTAACCATCTAAGCTACCCAGCCAGGGAAGAGACAGGCATCTGTGGCTATGTCCACTCCATTCACTTAATTTGCCAGTTTCAGCTTCCACATACCTGTAGAACTATTCAGAATAGAATTTTTTCCACCCCCTACTGCTCAGTCATCTTTACTCTTATCTTCTGCAAACAGCATGTGAATTACCCTTTTAACGCAAGAGGAGGAAAATAGTTAACCAGGGTTCTATAGCAAGGTAGAGACTGTTCTGGCAACAGCAGTTCAGAAAGGATGTGAGAAAATCTGCAAGTGGATGCCTTCTGCGAGGATACACTACTCTCAGGAATCTCTCTGTAGAGAACATTAAGAAAATTGGAACCTGATTTCTTTTCTTTTTTTTAAAGAGGCTAGGTAGCTCATTTACTTATTTATTTATTTTTAGAGAGAGAGGAGGGGAGGGAGAAAGAGAGGGAGAGAAGTATCAATATGTGGTTGCCTCTCACATGGGCCCCAGTGGGGACCTGCACCACAACCCAGGCATGTGCCTTGACTGGCAATCGAACCAGTGACCCTTTGGTTTGCAGCCTGCACTCAATCTACTGAGCTATGCCAGCTAGGGGAACCTGATTTCTTTAGAATTAAGTAGTTTTCAAAGTTTATGTCTTTTGTTAAAGAATAAATGTTGCATGCTCAGCATAAAAGTTTCCATAGTGTAAAAAGGAGAACACGCAATAAATAAATTCTTTTCTTCAAATGGTAGGACAACCTTAATGAACCAATTCTAACTGGCCAGAGCCTTTACCTAAATTGCTGCCCTCTGTCTGTTTGTATGAGGAAGAATCAGATAATGTGGCAGCAGATTTATTATAAAAAACCCCAATTCCTAGGTGCCAAACAATGGGTGACAGAATGTCTTTCTCACACACAGACTTAACCCAATCTGTTTGTAGCAATAGGACTAAATGGTAAAAACTGATACTTAATCAGATTCATTCATTCCATAAATGTTGTTTAAGTACCAACTACATTCTAGGCTCTGTTCTAGGCCCCAGAGAAACAACTCTGGATATAAGAAAGGCCCTTCTCTAATGAAGCTTATAGTCTAAGGAAGACAGACAAAAAGTAAACAAATAGAAGTAACTTAATTAGCATTAAGTGCCGCAAATAAAAAAGTAAAGCAGTGCAAGGGTGGTAGAATGAGGAAATCCTGGGCAGTGAAGTTTTTTTAAGTGTGGTCATAGAAGGGCTCTCTGGTTAGGTGACATTTGAGCAAAGACAAAGTGAAGATGGTGGCATGATCAGAGGAAAGGCTGCTTCTAGTCACCATATTCTGCTAAGCCAGGAAGGAGGATGGGCCATTCCAAGAATTGTTTCAACAAGATTTTGAAACAAAATATTAACCCTTAGTCAATTAGAAAATCCAATTGGCCAGAATTCTTTCTAACCCTATTTCCTAGGCATTGCAGTGAAAATAAGACAATGATATGTACATTTAACCATCCTTAATAATATATCCATAGACAACATACTATAATAGAAAGGAACAATTCCGAAAATGACTGAAGAGAAAGGACTATAATTTGTAAGTTCTATTTAGAATCTAAAGTTCATCTCTTAGTGATTTTGAGTCAATTGGTTAACCTATCCAGGTTTTTTTTACTTTACCTATGCAAAATGATAACAACACCTGCCCTTTGATCTGCCTATGAGGATTAAATCAGATGCTATGTGTAAGATCTGGGCACCTAAGAAATGGCTAAGAACAGGTTAATCTTATTCCCCAAGGTCCTTAGAGAATTACTAATCCCTGAAGACTGTCACAAAGCAATGCAATAAACACAAAATTTTATTTTGTTTCCCAGACATGGAATTGTAAATTTTAGGATGTCCAGGAAACCAGTAGCTTAAATGCACTTAAGATTTACTGAAATGATCATTCTATGACATTGTTGGTGGCGGTTTTTCATGTGGACTATTTGTTTTAAGTTTTTTAAACTGGCTAAATATCAGGTCAACAGACAGTAATGAGAATGAGTGCCACGTCTGGAATTTGATGCCGAGCTCTAAGACCACAACAGCCAGTCAAACAGCCTCTCATGGTCTACACAATTAACATTTCCCCTTGATCCAGTGGACCAGGGCTAATGAGATGGACACCCATGAGTTCCCATGCAACATTCATAATAACAGTTTTAGAAACCCAGTACACACTTCATTGGATTTCCCTAAAATAGAATGAATGGGACCTGCTGAGTTCTATTTTAAACTTGCTTGTGCATCATTCTTATTTTTATTGCATATTTACAGCATTAGAATTAGAAAAAAATTCCTCCATCCCGTTGAGTACTTAGTGTTCCCTGTGTTGGTTTTTAAAAATAATATATTAGTGGGATAATGTCCCATTTCTGTTAGTTATTTCAGGAGGCTAGTGGCATAAGACCTACAGGGTGTACATTACTCTGCTTTTTCCAAAATTATTTTAAAATTTTCCATGAACAAATGTAGCAAATAAAGATTGAACCACTCTTGATCATCATGATGCTATCCTTATTTCAAAACCTTTCTCCAGAGATTAATACCATTTTTATGGTATGAATGTCAGGCTGTCTCAAAATGGACAAGTAAGACCTTGCTCCATTTTAAACCTGCTATCAACAGGAGCAAAAACTCTAGTAAAGCTAGCATTATACACATACCTGGAATGAACTGCACTGATCCTATATCTGAGAATTTTCTCTAAGCTGATAGGCCTTGGAGGGGAGTCAGTCAATCACTGGGAGAATGAGAGCTCCTCATATTTACATGCTATTTCAGAATCCCTTGTATGATTACTAACCCTGAACTAAATAAATGGACTTGTTAGCTTAGATTCCCAACACCACGTGTGAAGTCAATGGGAAGTATTGAATCAAGTTTTCAGATGAGCATTTTGATAGAGTGATAGTAATCAAATCTATATGAATAAGTCTATTACTGAAATGAATATCACTTTTAAATAATACTTTGTTCCTCCTTTTTAAACTTTATACAGCATTCTCTAGGTTACTAGTTTATATAATCAATGTGGAGGAGTTTATTAGTCAATGTGGAAGAAATTGTCATCTTCATTTTACAGATGAGAAAATCCAAGGCTTAAGAAGTTAGGTAGTTTGCCCAAGGTTACATGACTAGTAAATGTCAACTAGAACTAGACCCCAGGTACTCAGAGTTCAAATCCTCTGCTCTCCTCCCTCCAATAAGGTCTTCCTGTTCCTATGCCCTATAGATATAGTTATTCATTTGTTCATTACACCAGCTACCTACTTGTTCTTTTCAGGCTGTTTTACCTTATACTAGATTCCCAATTTTCAGGTAGCTGAATGGGCTATGGATCCTCAAGAAATCTCTAACATCCACAATTGACTCTCTGTTGAAGAAAATGGGAAGAAAATTTGCAGATAATAAAAATGACATGAGAACACATGGTGTTCTAGGGTTTAATGACATAATACACTTAATTATCTCTCATTCCTCTTTAAGATTTACATTAAACCCTCCCTACCCTTAAAACCTATCCTGTTCATCCCAAATCATAGTGCAACCCAGACACATTTACTACCCAGACCGTCTATCTACTTCTCTCTGCCTACTGGCTAGATACATAAACATTTACTACCTCGAACACTCACTTGGTATTTTGTGATGAATGGCTTGTGTACCTCATATGTCATTAACTTGCATTTTTATTTTTTAATTTTCCATATATGAATTGTCTCTGGACTAGAGGTGAAGCCTAGAGATAGAAAGCAAGAGCTATCATCTTAAAATTTTCTTAGTTCTTTAAGTTTAAAGTTGCATAAGAATATTTATAAGCATTCTTTTTCTCAGGAGCATGCCCACACCTTCCCCTTCTCCTCCCCCCATGTGCATTACCTTTGCCTTTATCTCTCCTATGGTCCAATGGCCCTTCTTTTATCTCTGTAACTTGTTTTCTGAACCTCTGAAATCTAGCTGGCTCACTTCTACTACCTCTGTAACTTTCTAAATAAGATTTCTCTTATAATTTGAAAAAAAGAGAGAATATTTATAAAAATGGGACCATGAAAAAATATTGCTACAGCTATGATAGTCGGCTAACATAATGGATTTTCTTAAGTAGTCATGCAATCTAGAAATGCCAATGAGATATAAGTAGATTAATTCTGGAAAAGCTTTTGTTTCCTTTTCAGATGGGCAGGGAGGAAAGAAATTGCTGACTCATCACTTTCTTTCTTCTTGACCTGGAAGTGCATATATGGCCTGGTACTGTGGCAGCTTTTATATGATATGAGACAAGCAGCATTATATTGAAAAGACAATAGCCAAAAATGAGAGGGCAGAAAAATAGAAAAAAGAATCCTGTGTCATTGATGACATCAATGAACAGCTGCACCAGTGCCAGGAATCACCCCCCTTTAGTCTTCTTATTAATGAGACATTACACGTCTCCACTGTTTAAGCCATTTCTAACTCAACTATATATATTTAGCTTCATACCAACATTCAATCACACATATTTCTTTGAGATTCCTAATAGGCAAAAAAAAAAAATCAACAAAAAGAGGTACTTGATTAGTTTTTGTCATTGTCCTTGAGGAAAAAACATATAAGTTTCTCAAGAGAAGCACTGCTTTCCATGGGACTTTATTCAAGATATGCCTAAGGTGGAACACCATGAAGACACACTGAGTTATGATGGAAAACATAGTCAAGTCATATCCCCACACTGGATGCAAAATTAGATTTTATATGGTTGTTTTCTGTAGTACCTTTAATGCAGGGGTGTCAATCTCATTTTCACTGGGGGCCACATCAGCCTCGCAGTTGCCTTCAAAGGGTGGACTGTAATTTTAGGACTGTATAAATATAACTGCTCTTTAACTAGGGGCAAGGAGCTCTACACTCGGCCCTTTGAAGGCAACTGCGAGACTGATGTGGCCCCCAGTGAAAATGAGTTTGACACCCTTGTTTTAATGTATACCAAGGGTATAGCACCAAATCCGAATTCACTGAAAACAGTTATATAAGAGATATAGGTCATGTGGCCTTAATAACCTTTTATTGAACTTCGAAGTCATATAAACAAATTATATTGTTATATCTTCATTAAAAAAATTTGATCCACCTAGGGGTTCATACACTCAATGGAGGACAAAATGTAGTTCCCCTATTATATAATTAAAGGTTTCATAATAGAAACACATCACCCTACTATGGAAACTTCCCAAAATATTGCTATGAAAGAAAGAGATTTTAGGGTCTGAATTTATCTGCTTCACCAGTCCTCTTTGATTCCATTAATTAAATCATTGCTTAACTTTCTTCCTGGTTAGATGAATTCTTAAGAAGGTCATTTATAATTGGGTCTATCAGACAAAACTAGCTGGCCCATTGCTGAATTAGGGAGAGAGGAAATACTGACTCAACCCATTTGAGTCGAGAGCAGCGTGGGCCAGGAGGGTCAACCTTAAACATCTTTTATTGCAAAATAGTTTCAAGTCTCTTGAGACTGGAGGAGTGGGAGAGAATGGATTATGCTTCTAAAGTAGAAGCTAAAGAGGACAGGAAAACAACACTTTGGTACAGAAAAGAAACGAGAGCCTGCCTTCTTCTACACAGGCCATCATTTAACCACTTTAATATCTATGCAACAATCAGGGGTTTCTAAGCCTTAAGAATCTGCAATCATTAATACAAAACTGGAATTAATCTTAGCTTTGGCATTTTGTATTGAGAACAGAATTGGCCCTGTGATCTATAAGTGACTCATTGAGGAAATACTTGGGCATGTCACACAATATGAGGGCAATATTTTAACAACAGAGAAACATGTATTATATGGGGGAAGAATCATAAATGGAAGGAAAATAAATTAAGAAGTCAAGAAAACCAGAGAGAGGCTCACAGCAAGAGGCAGATACCATTACCCTGGAAGCGAAACACCAGCACTTTGGAAACAAAACATATGTGCCGGAATCATCAATGAACTTGAAATGAGACTTAAGAAATACCCAGCACCAGTTTGCCTTCACTTCCTTTTGTGCTTGCTGCCTGCCAAATAGTTGAATATAAAGTGTCCTAATGGATGCAAGAGCATTTTACAAATTAAGTGCTCTGAAAATATAAGCCATTATTATCATTATTGGGGAAGAAGGGACCACCATGTTACTCAGATTAGGATGACTAATAACCAAATAGTTTTCCCAGAAGGAAGCTATGAAATTCTAAACAAAATTTTTTTTTATATACTTCATTTTTCAGTGTTTAGTCTTGAGCTGGGTTATAGCTTGCTACCAATAAGAATTCCCGTTTTAACACAGGGTCTTAGAATTGTGATAATCGGGAAGGAGAACATACTTTTCTTTGCTATTTTGGTGGATCAAGGAGAGTTTGAGTCATTACCCAGGGTGCCTAGGCCAGGGTTGGCAAATGAGTAGAGGTTTGCTCTTCTGCCTCCCATGCTCGTGGCAGACATTGCTAACCAACCATCGCTACTCTGCTAATCTCATCAGCAGCCTTAGAGTTCTTGTCCACACAGCCTTCCCGGAAGCGACTGTCAACTAAACAGTACACTGAGCTGAAAACTTGTTGCCTTGGCCCTGAGCAGTTTAGAGAGCTATTTCAGTTCTTTACCGTGGCTGATTGGTTGAGCAACTCCAACTCTGCAGAGCACATCACAAAGAGATATCCATTTAAGGAACAGCAATTATAGTAATTATGTTGATGATAACATCAAAAGCAACTATAATGAGCCTGGCTGGGTAGCTCAGTTGGTTAGAGCAGTGTTCTGATACACCAAGGTTGTGGGTTCAATACCAGGTCAGGACACATACAAGAAGCAACCAATGAATGTGTAAGTAAGTGGAACAACAAATTAGTATCTCTCTCTTCCCCTTCCTCTCTCTCTCTCAAATTAATAAATAAAAAAATTTAAAAAACAACTATAGTGATAATAAGATCTGTCATATAGTTGTATCTTACTGTGTTCCAGGAACTGGATGAAGTGCTTTATATACTATTATTAACTCCATTTCACAGATGAGAAAAGTGAAACAGAGGAAGTTAAGAATTTGTCCAGACCCACGAGATTTAAACCCAGTTCTCCTTCATTTCAGAGCACACACTGTTAACTACACCATGAACAGAACCTAAGGTACAACCAGGGTCTTGTAACATGGTCCATTATCCACAGCCACATCCGAGCCTTCTGTGAAGTGCAGCAGGAATTCTCTCCCTTCTTTCTTGAGGAAGCTAGTGGCTCTGACTACTTCCTGAGAAGTCTACATTTGCTGGGAGTTTACTGTTAATCTAGGCGGTGCAGCAAGAAATCCAGTCATCTCAGACTTCAGAGTATTTATTTAAACTCAGCAGAGTTCACACAGTTTATACAAAAAGATTTTTGCAGGAAATGAAGATGTCATCTCTCTGTTTTACATGTGCAGTCATTCTGCACCCTCCCTGACCCTACGGCATGGCTAACTATCACAGAGGCAGAGCACGTCCAGATCTCACTCAGGGCAAACAGTCTTCGAACTCGGCAGGCAAACCAGACTTTCTGAGGTTTCACGAGCTATTTTAGTCAGTTTTCTCTTAGAAAATGCGAATTTTATACAGATACTAGATAGTATTCTAGTCTTGGTCACATCCAGAACCTGACTTAAGTTTGGTCTTTCCGGAAGCATCATTATGGACATGGGAAAATGGCCAGGGGAAAAAACACACCAAGTTCACAGTTTTCCAAGTTTTCCTTGTGACAAATAGAGGCAAAATTAAGATAACCAACTTCAAAGTGATGATACATCTCTTTTTATCACTAAATCCCAACATCTTCAGAATTTCCTGTTGTTCAATAAAGACTACTAAAAATGTGATAACAAGATAGAATTCAGAGAATAACTAGTTGTGGAATCATTCTGTTATTACTGAATCTTAGAAAAATCAGGTAAATTTATTTTGATGAAGTGAGCAAAATTGTTTTTGGGAACTTCTGTTCTTATTTGTGCCCCTTTCCTTTCTGTATATTCCCCCATCTGTGTTCTGCACCCTTAAACACCCTCAGAGATCTCTGCTGTTTCTTATCCCTTTCTCTATCTCTACTTTAAAGTTCCCATTGAAGCATGTTTTCACCAAGTCCCTTTCCCTTTAGGTCCTTCTCTTTGCTAGAGGATCAATAGATTAAATCTAGCCAAAATATTGATTCAAATGTAATAATCTTGATATTTCTAGTGGTATGTCAGGGCTGGTGGGAAAAAGAATTGGAGTTTGGAGAAAGGGCTTTCTGAGTCTCACTGAAAAAATCAAACTGTTTAGTCAGGCAGTCCTGTGTTATGAATAAGGGAAGCTACCATGTTGAATAGAAGAAGACTGAGGTCTTTAAATATTCCCTTCTTGCAATGAATTTCATAAATGCAAGTGAGAAAAGAGATACAACAAACTTCCTACCTAAGCACATCCTGAACCACAGCATGCAAGCGTCTTATACCTCTAACTGGAAATGATGTACACAGCTAATGGGCTAGAGACAAAGGTTAGCAAACCCCACTAACTCCGAATAGAGGGCAGTATCTGTGTGTCTATGCTGTAGTTTGGAAAGTAGCAGTCCCCATCATGCAGGGGACATCAGTGACTGCAGTGGCAGTTGAGCCATTGAGAGGAACAATTACAAGGCCCTGCTGACGTCAATTCTTGAAAAAGGGGCCTGTTTTGAAAAGCTGCTGTCCTTTGTATTAGGCACCATCACTATCTGTATAAGAATAGCCAGAGTGCTTGTAATTTCAGCTTCTGTTTCACAAGTGCATGAATGCAGTGATCTAACCAGAGCTATGCTCAGAAAAGTTATTACAGAAGATGTTTTCTCTGCTCCTCTCCTTCCCTTCTTGTTCTTAATCTTGACTACTATTTCTTGTCTTTGGGACTGTAAATATATAGTATGTATATAGTATATATGCATAAAATCTTGATGAAGAACATCGTAATAGAAATTTAAAATACTCATGGACATCTACTAAGGAAGTGATCATTATGTAACAAAAAATGAGAAAGAAATGGGGGTGGGGTTTCAAGTAGAAGGAAGACTGTGTTTTGTATTAAACAGACCTAAATCCAATTTTCTTCATCCATTTCTATAGCCAGATATGAGCCCTAAGGACTTGTGTTCCTTGTGGAAATACTAACATATTGGCTAAAGAACATATTTGTTACATATTGTTTCAAACACTTGACTGTGCATGTGTTATTTCTGTTATCAGTGGAGAAAGTAAGTCTCCAAGGGGTTAATACCCTTTGTTTCTCCAGCACTTACTATGTGCCACATGATGAACAAAGCACTTTATGTACACGCAACAAAACTTTTTTAAGGAGGTCCTGCTATTAATCTCATTTTACAGAAGAGGAATCAGATTCCAAGCCAGAAGGCAGGACATGGCCAGGATTTCAAAGCAGGTATTTTGAGTCTAAATCCAATGTTCTTAACCACTAGGCACAGGTAGTGCTGTAAAACCTGCAAGTTCAAGTCAGCCAACCTGCCTATAAGTTGCATTGTGTCTTATGAAATGTGTGCTTTTTGTCAACTTACCTACTCACTCTCTTCCAAAATAAAATTTTATGCTAATGTAATATTGCTTCAGTTCTGAGGTTTTTTTGTGTTTCACAATTTATTATTTTTATGAGTAATTTTTAGCTGTATCTGAAATGCTAAATATAATTTTTATTTAATTTACTCTATTTTTTAAATTAACACCCAATAAAATTGAATTTTCTCATGTACAGTCTTATGTGTTCTAACATACATGTAGATTCATGTAATGTTCACTACAAACAGGTTACAGAATAGGTCCATCATTGTCAAAATTCCCTGTGCTGTCCTCTTTTTACTTGTATCCTTCTCCAACCCTATTCCCCTGGCCACCATTGATCTTTTCTCCACCATCTTAGATTTGTCTACTGATGTATAATTGGAATCCAATAGTATAAAAGGTCAGTCTAGAAATAATCCAGCCATGTAATATGAAAAATAGAGACGTTTATTGAAGACACAAGATATAAGAATCATTGTACGTAGGACAATGACACCTCAGTCCTCTTCGAAGTAGGCACCTTGGACATCACACAGTTCTCCTAATCACTATCAGCTGCCCTGCTGTACTTT